>CM076607.1:73261717-73818640 GCA_038502775.1 Hippodamia convergens
TCTCATGATCATGATAGACTGAAGTTATTTCAATGGTTGATTATATTGTCCTCTATTCTGAAGAGCCGATTTTGGGCTGATAACATACATACATAATAGCGAATACCTGTGTCCCACCGGAGTACCCATTAGAAGTTTATGGAGAAATAATAATTCGATCACTTCCTAATCAGATATGATGATATATGTAAGACAAGTAGACCTTCATTATTTATGATATATGAGATATTTTCATAAATGAAGGACCAACACACAAAACTTGGATGTGATCGAATTATTATTTGCCCACACACTTCTAATGGGCCAATTCGGAATATTCATTTGATAAGAAAATAGCAGGATATGATTCACTGAAATACACTCAATTTGGCAACCTTACTTTCGTTTGTTTAATGTAACATATAAAAAAATTGATTCGATGCGTGTTGTGTTCCGAATCTTGACGTGGATACTCTCCATAGTATATGAACATGTTGTAATTCAAATCAGGTCTCTTTCTATAACTAAAGTTTCCTTGAACCACATCACTTTTAATAATTTGTACAAAACTCACCAATAAATAAGTTTTCTCCTCACGCTCCGTTTGAAAAACCCAGAGCATCCGTTGCAAGCTAAAATTCCGTAATGTTTTCCAGAACTTGTATCACCACAAACAACACATATCAATCCCGAGTTCCTTTTTTAGATGGAAGCGTCCAGTGTGGAGGAGTGTTCGTGAGGCTTGCACTAACGTTTGTGAAACTTGGCAAACATAAGGCTAGCGGATGATCTGGTCCTTCAGTAGGAAAGCAGTCGACACTGGCTGATATTTTCCAATATCTGCGATACAAGATATGAAGGAATATGAAAATTAAAACTGAATCGTAATCGTAGAGAATGAAATGAAAATTGTATATACTTATATATAAGAGGTGTTTGGCACATGAACCTTCAAGAGTTGTTGAGAATATTTTTCGGGTTATTTGCGAACCTTTTTTATCCTGGGACCCTAGGTCCTAGGAGTCTCCGTTGGAGGAAATAGTTTTTTCAATGTTCTTTCTCAAATTACCTACATAGGATCTCGCCTTTCAACGAACGTAATAGTATATTCCAAAACAAGTTGCAGAAGGGCTCTGCGAATTCGGAGAGAGTTTTCGAACGCATGAATGTTCGAATTGCCTTCTCCTATTAGACGATACTTGTGAGTGACTTTTGTATTGTATCTTGTATCATGGCAGTTGGTGTGACTGACGAAAATTTACATATTTACGGAATTTGACTTGAGGTGTGTTGAAAATTGATAGTATCGAAGTCAGAGTTATAAACACAAAACGAAAAATATAACTGATAACAATGCTATAATGAGTTCACCACGATACTGAAATAGGTAAATTTTATTAATGCCACTCGAATTGCCATTTTTTTCAATTACTATCCTCTAATCTTTGCTATTCAAATAAATGATAGTGTTCCATTTCAAATGACGGTTCCAAAGAGATATACGAGGTATTTCATTTTGTACAATTAATAACTGTTTGAAAAAAATCAACTTTGACAAAAAAATAGCAAGAATTAAGAGCTTTAAAAAATCGCTAGTTTATAACGTTTCTAACGGTATGCTATTACATTGATTAAAAAAATTTCTGCTTCAAAATACGGATATTTCGTAAGAAGAGTTTTTTCTAGTGATAAATTTTGCTCTAACTGTTTTCCTTAGTTCCTGATGCTAACTCTTTAGACTAACACCTCTCTCGTGGGTACTTCCGTAGCATAATGCTTTGATACGTCTCCAGAAGTAAAGATCTAAGGGAAGTCTGGAAATCGTGCTGGCCAACGAATCGGGCCGCCTCTGCCTATTCCTGAGTTAGGAAAGGAGTTGTTCAGGGCTTCGCTTCGCTTGGCTCGTCTTGGCAGCGGCACTACCGTGCCGCCAGGTTTTATCATTAATACAAGTCAGAGCTGTGCCAGAGAACTGTGCTTTGTGCTCGTGAGAGCACTCGAAGCCCTTTCGAGCTCTCGAGCACGGTGCTCCCAATCCCTTTTCAAGAGCAGTGCTTAGTGCTTAGTAATTGAAGCACTTCATCAAAAGGCTTAGTGCTTAGTAGTCCCCAAAGTAATTGAAGCACTTCATCAAAAGGCTTAGTGCTTAGTAGTCCCCAAGTGCTCCCGAGCACTTCTGCGGATTACTAACACTAAGCACTTGTCTCATCTTGTCGTAACACGAACATATTATACAATCGAGGCCGACGCCTTGAAACCTAAGATCTAGTTTTGATGTTCAGTCAAGTGATAAACATCTCACGTTTGTGTGTGACGTTAGTGCGCAGTTGCAAAGATCTGGTAAGTTTATTGAATGTGCTTCGAATTTTGTGAAGATGTTCTTTAATTATAAATACAGGGTAGTTCACACGGAGTCCCGTATATGCGAAGCTCATAACTTTTGACAGGGTAGTAATAGAATGATCAACCTTTTGCATGATATTCCTTTCATTCTCAAGTCTTTACTGAGATGAGAATTGAGGCTAAGCTTTCGAGAAATTGATGAGAAAAGTCAAATTTTTCGAACGAATAGTGTTTTTTTCTATATGTGGAAGAAAAGTTACTAGATAACAATTTTTCTAGAAAATGAACCATTAAAATAAAAGATTCCAGATATTGGATTTGATTGCTTCCGAGAGGGGATAATCGACTATAATGTGGGATATTCTGAAATGTTTGCGTAAGCTGTTGTTTCAGAATCCATGCTTCTAACTGTTTTGAACTCTCCTGTAAGCTCAAAGTAAACTTTTTATATTTATTTGACAATGATTTTCCCTTCTTTACATGATCAGTTGAACTCATCACCAATGATTTTCAACCGATTTCATCGTACTTCTGTCACTGGAAATAATACCGACATTATCTGTTAATGAGAATTTTCCCATGTCTATGAAAAATTCAAAATCGATCATCTCTTCTCAGGATCATGTATCAGAAACATTTGTTGAACCGTTGTTCCTCTAGAATCCTAAAAAATTGTTATTCTAGCTGTTCTTCCCGAAAGATAAAGATCATTTCTCAAAATAATTTTGAGGATATAAGGAATATCATGCACACTCTAGGAGTCTCCTTTCAAAAGTTATAAGTCGCGGAAACACCCTCTACCGCATTTCTGACCTGCCAATAATCTCACATATCGTCGGTTCTAATTCGTTAACCTGTCAAGTCCATTTTCGCGTACTTTACAGGAGAAGGAAAAAAGTAGCAAAATATCTCTTTTTTTCGCATATCAAAATTTTGAGAATCCCCGTTTGTTTCTGTAAGGATTCTACATATTTTACAAACCTCTATAGTAAAAATATCTTCGGCATATTTCAAAAAAATAAGAAATATAATCACTTAGCGCTTTTCGATGTGAATTTTAAATTCGATTTGGACATAGCAGGTTTCCCCAAGAATGAGCTTTTAATCACATTTTTTTCATTGTAATCATTAGTTTTGCTTGATTATAAGTCAAATCAAACTAATTCAATGAGTTCATAACAAAATATATTTTCTTTGAAATTTGAACAAAACAATCATTATTCAAGTAAGGAACATCATAATTATTATATTATTTTAAAAACAATAGGTATGTAATATCGAACAAAACCGATATGATTCTAAATGTTTGGATTGATGATGGAGAGCCTATAAAATTAAAATCTTCTCAATATCGTCAAAATCAAATAAAAAAATTTTTTGAAAAAAATAACATACTCATAAGGGATGATTCATCATAATATTTATAAGGTAAATGTCCCAATTATCGACAGTGTCCCAATTATCGACATTTCTGAAGTATTATCTGTTTAATAAGAAAGAAAACGATCTCATTACAATTTGTATGTAACATACTTCCGATACATACTTTAAAGATCATATTGAAATCAAAAAATAGTTTTTTCTAACCCCTCCCAGCCCAAAAAAACTGCTGCTCAACAGTCGCGTATGAGTCGTTTTCTAGTGAACACCGTTCTACTTCCTCATAAGGTAAGCGCATACTCTTTCATTCGCTTCAATTTTCACTTACAATATTTCACTAAACTGTAAAATATTGATTACAAACATAGTTATATAGGATGATTCTGCTTCTGTATTATCAAATTTTGACCATTAATCCAATATTTTTATGAAAAAACAGTGGTGTCGGATAATAGGTACATCTGAAAGCTACTGTGTTCCAAATATCGACATGAGTGTCGATAAATGGGTCTGGTATAAATTTTTTTGACTGAGTGATAGTAAACAAAGTAAAGTGATTTCCTAAAAAAAAATTTTATGGGGTTGTTCATGAAACTCGTCCTTCTTCTGTACCAATTATCGACATATTGTTTTCCGTCAAATTATAAAATGGAGTACAATGAATCATGGTGTCGATACAACGTGCAACTTGGTGTCGATATTTGGTGCAATACAAGTCGATGTCTAGGACAGAAAAGATTAACTTGAAATACACTTTGAAAAAAAAACAGTCATCATTATTTCACTTCTGTTAACATAATTCGCCTCAAAATGATTGAATATTTCATCTAATATCAATCGACAATCGATTTATATTCAAGTCAACACTCATTTCAATAATATTTTAACGGATGTCGATAATAGGAACATTCATATGTCGATAAATGGTTTATTTTACGTTTTCAGTGAGCTTTCCACTTACAGTAACAGAACAGGCAAGCATTTTCGGAAGTAATTGCACAAGTGCATCAAAATTACCGATAATTTTGCATGACAGCGTGTCTAAGAACTGCATGAGTTCATTTTCATTTTGGAGAAAGGTGGAGGGCTAATTCTCCAAAAATGAAAATGACCGAATGCAGTTTTTCAAAGACAACACGCTGGAATGCAGAATTATCAGGTCATTTTGATGCACGAGTGTAATTCGGGTGAATATTTCCCGAAATTGCTATGGATACGAGCAGTGCAATTATCGCAGGGATCTTTCGCTCTCTACAATGCAATTATCGCTGTAATTTTCGACAATTGCATTCTATTTACATGAAGTTTTTGATAGGAGGAAAATATTCATTAAAGAAATTCCAGAAAAAAATATTCCCACTCCTTTCAGACACGCACTTCTCTCGCCTTGCACAGATGAACACTCAGTCACTGCAGAGAAGGAACAGAGAATTGAAGGAGAGAAAAAATTATTGAAATCACCCAAAAAGGCATTACGAGGAAGAAATATGCATATTGAATGAATGTGGCATATATGACATACCTGAAATGCAAGAATTAAAGAAAATTGAATTCATATCAAAGTTTTTTAACTTTTAATATTTATTCCAGAATAATATTGTACTTGTTCGCTTTTGATGTTATTTCGAACTGTTGCTTTATTTTTCATCATGAATAAAAGATGATTTCATTCATATAATTTCTGTCACGTTGCTCAGAATGATATAATTCACACCCATTTTTAAATTTCCACTATGTCGATAATTGGTACCACCACATGTCGATGATTGGGTTTTCTCATTTTCTAGTTGTCGATCATTGGGACATCTGACTTGTTGTGTATTTATTCAATTTTAATTATTTTACAGTATACGAATTAGTTTTTTTATGTTTGTTTATTCAAATATAACATACATAGAATGGGAAATTCAGGAAATTCAACAAATTCTACTTATATTTCAACTCGGAAATCATACTCTCTTCGCAAGATCTCACTATAGTGTCGATAATTGGGACATTTACCTTAGTAATCAGATGAAATAGTTGTTATTACTGTTATCTCTAATATAGTAAGATCTTGGCTGACTGGCTTTAATATCTATTATTCCTTTTATCCAATGATTTTTACGTTTGTACCAAATTTTATCATGCCTCATTTCTTCCGTCAAGTTTTTTGTTCGCCTGTTATAGTAAGAAGATTGCTTTTGTTGACTTTTTTCAAGAACTCTCTTAAGCGTGACTGGGTCAACGATCACAGATTGATAATTTGATTCTAGTGAAGGTAAATTATCCTTCAATCTTATCTTCAATATTATCTGTGCAGGAGATAAGCCAATGTTAAGAAAAGGAGTATTTCTATACTTCAACAAATACACGTAAACGATTCCATTTTCAAAATTGCATTTTTTAACATATGTTTACTGCCTTCTCTGCCAAACCACTTCTTCTAGGATAATAAGAGCTCGATGTTGTTAATGAAATATTATGTGAAGTGAAATAATTCATCATATTGTACGAATGAAAGGGATTATTGTCGGATATTATCTGATCGTGAAAGCCGAAAGATGAAAAAATTCAGACAAAAATTTTGATGACTTCGGCAGAGATTTTATTCCTCCCCTTTAGGGTAAATTCCGTTTTTATGTTCGTATCGGGTATGGAAGGGAGTAAAATCATGCATAATTTTAAAAATTTCAGGTGAAAAAAAGTTGTCTTCGACATTCAAAATTTTCAGAAGATCGTGCTTTTTTTGAAAATGAAATTTAATTTGGCAGCTGAGAAAATAAATACGAACATTGTAGGTTTTCCGCCATTTTGAATTATTTTTTAGCAAATCTTCACCTTTTCTGAATCGAGCACACGAAAATATCCAGAGGTGATCTGAAACCCCTACCTCGAAAGTTACACATAACCCACCACACCGAATAGAATATTTCTCAAAAAGCTGACGTTCAACACCTTGTATCTCGCTTATGCTTCGAAAACGGGGTATATGTAATGATGCAAAAATGATTTCCTAGGTGTTGTCTATACTGCTATGTATGTTTGTCCAGTTTAGAATGAAACACTTTGAATATCGTAGCTTCCTTCATGTTATCCACATTGAATGAAAAAAAAATTACTAAAAAATAAAACAAACGGGACTTGTTTTCAATTTCGTCGATTACAATCATTATGGAACTGAATATTTTACTTGAAAATTCCAAAACTTAAAGCGTGGCAACAAGCACGTGGATGGCGGACCATTGCCAATATAAAACTGAGGCTCTGATAGGATTTAGCAGGTTTTCGTTGTGAAGATTCGTGCACGGCTTTTCTACTAAATTGAATATTGATATTGCCGTTTCTCTTATGCTATAAGGTAGGTTATCGTTTGAACTTTCCGACTAGCTCGAAAAGTGAAATTGACCAAAAATGGACTTAGCAGGTTAAAGAATTAAAGAATTAGGCCGACGATATTACACCTTGCCTGAAGTGTTACAATTTTCATTCCGATTGTAATAACCTCACATACAAGACTTCCACGAAAAGTGCTTAGGGCTTAGTGCTCGAAATATCGAATTACTTTCACAAAGCGCTTAGTAATCGCGATCATTTTGTATAAAACGCTGCTTAGTGCTCGCGACTCGAAAGTTGTTTTTTCCAGTGCTTAGTGCTTAGTGCCATAAGGACTAATATTCAGTGCTTGGCGCAGCTCTGATACAAGTATATCTATAAATTTATAAATTTGTGGAAGTGCCATACAAAACTGGTTCTCAGGGTTCAGGGTGAATGTTTCAATTTATAGAATTTTTCCGTTGTTTGTGTCCCGATATTAGCTCATATACCATATTTCAGTTTTATGGGACTTCCGGAAGAACGAGGAACCCTAACAGTTTTCATGATCATCTGTGAGTCACTGACAATACGAGGGTTTTCAGATACCTATCCATAAAATCTTGAGTGTAGAAGCTATGCAATCGCATCTTTGTACGCTTGATGAGTCCACTATAGAAATTAAATTCTGAGCATCAGGTATAATCCAAACTCAAATTAAGAGGGTTCAAAAATGCAAATAAATACTTTGAGGAAAGGTAGGTAGTGCCCCTGCGCGGCGCTTCGCTTGTATTGGCTCGTCTTGACGGGGTACTATCGTGCCCCCAGATATCTATACTACTATACGATGTTATCAACAAGGATATCTAATGCAGAAAAAAATTATTAAACAAGAGAAGAAAGGAAACCTTGTTCGGTCTGTGCGAGTTTAGGAAAATCTCCAATGACATCCAATAGGTCTGTGTAGAAATAAGAGAGTTTTGAAAGAAGTGAGATATATTTTAATGAAAATTCAAATGATCATGAATAAGAAAATGAAGAAAACTGCGTTCAGTTCAGTACCACTAATTCGTCTGAATGTTATCGTAAATAATGAAAAAAATATTTCAGGAGTTAACGTTAAAGGCCCTTCAGCTACTATGACTAATCAAAAAATATAGAAAAATATTCGACATACTTTGGAATGAAATAATCAAATGTTGAAGACTGTTAGTGACACACAACCTCCAAAATACAAAGAGATCGAAAATTGGAGAAATTGAAGATCAAATAGTTATACGATTAAATAATTAAAAAAAATGATGATTTTTCTTCGGTTATGATATTAGGTCTTGATGCTAGAGAAAAATTCAGATTCTCTCAGGATGAGTTATTAATTTATCAAGAAAAATTAATATGAGCAAAAGAATAATAGAAGAAAAAAATATTTTTATGTAATTGAATCAGATGAATTTGAGAAATATTCAAATCATCTTTCGTTAGATCATAGATCACAATTATTGAATGAATTCTCCTTCCTTGCCACTAATAAATATGATATAGGGGCAGTACCGAAATCTGCAGCACACATAAATCTATCTGAAAAGAAATATTTTGCAAAAAAATCTTACAACCTTTTCCAAGAATAGAAGATAAAGTTACTATGGTCTGTTCAAATGTAAGAAATAGCAAGGTAAACAATTCGGGGCATACTATTCTCCGAATGATATACACATAACACCTTTACGTAAAATATTTAAATTTTTGAGGATAAAACTAAAAGTTAAAAATCAACAGTTGTGGATTCAAATGATTTTATCATTACTTTTCAGTACTGTCCAGATACGATCCTGGCAATCTGTTTAAGATAACGAAGGGATAGGATTCATGACCGTTTGGCCAATGAGAGAGTTATCTATGCCCGAACCATACAATTTTGGTTGTTTATTGCTATTATTTTCTGAAGCAGGTCACACGCATACGACTTGGGTGGCCAATCTCGATCTCGAAAAATGAAATCAATTTTTGTGCACCCCAAAATAATATTTTGAAATATTCAGATTTAGATTACATGAACAAATATTCTTATTCACAAACACTTACTGGGTCAGCAGGATGAATAAAAGAATATATCATATAGGTGAAAAATAAATTTTTATCATCAGAACAACCGAAGTAATACTTTTTCAATACCAGAGTACAATAATCCTATCAAAAAAATAGATATTGTCATAAAAATAGACATGTACCTAATGGAGATAATGGTGAAATTAATTCGCATGAAGGTTAACAATTATTATGAAAATAAAAATGTCTCAATACGTAGGTATGAACGAAACCAATTGCATTATTTTGTGCAAAAAACCCTAATCTTTGAAATGAAAAAAAGCTTGATTCAAATGATTAATAAGTGAATATTGCAACAGCGCAAAAATATAATCATGGCACATCCTATCGATCATATGTTTAATACTAAGTACAGGTCGAATGCGTTAGATGTAACAAAGATGTCGAAGACCATTGGCCAACGCTGTTGTTGTTGAACTCTGATATTATGAAAATTGTACATTATTCTCCATATGTTCCAGAAGCACTAATTAAGCACTAAATATCGGTATTTTAATTTTATGGTAATTTTAAAATCTTGGTGCTAAGAAGAGTGAAATCAGCAAAAAAAACTTGAATTGTCAATTCTCAAAAATGAAAATGGTGCTGCTAAAAAGCACTTATTAGGTACCAACTATGGACAAAGTTACAAAATTAGTGCTTCCAACTTTTCGCTAACTTCATGGACCCGAAATACCCAATCATTTTGATTCGGGTGGTCTAGCGATATACTCATGAAATATAGTCGTGAAATGTCCTCTTTATACATTAAATTTATATATATATATATATATATATATATATATATATCTATATATGGTGTCCCACCAGGAGTGCCCATTAGAAGTTTATGGAGAAATATTTATTCGATCAATTTCAAATTTTGTGTGGATATATAAGCCAAGTAGACCTTCATTTATGATATATTTTCAAATATCAATGACTTCCGCTTTCATCGGAAATGGTATCAACTTTCTTATTTCAAATGGAACATCCTGTATATTATGAGTTTTTTGGATAGATCTTCAAATGCCACATTCATTTTATGTATCGTTCCCTATATCCATCTGAAGCCGTTTTCGAGTTATTCACTGTTTTGTGAAAAAAAATACAAATTTAGGCTTGTAGAACACTGAAAATTCAATTAAAGCGCAACGCACAATCTCAGATCTGTTTTTTGAAATGGGTTACCGAAAAGATATTCGACGTCACTCTGTAGAAAAAATAACGGTTTGATATACTGGAAGGTAAAATGAGAGTGTCAATTTTGGAATTCAAAAAAAGCCAAAAACTCGATTTTTTCCAATGGAAACCGTATTTTTTTCACTCACATATGAATTTGTGGGGTAAAAATAAGTAGAGTCTATTCAGGGTTCCCTATATCTAAAATGTATTATTTTCGAGATATTCAGAAATAACTGCTACGAGCTTAATATTATTATAATATGATCTATGTTCGCCCTTTCATGAAAATCTTCGACTTTATTCAGAATAATTTTCCATGCTTCTGTTGATTAAAATCCTCAGAACTTACTTCATTGTTCAAAAAAACGTCCACTAGTTTTTTTCCTGCTCATAATGAAAATAACGAGTTATTTTTCGGGAAATATGACATACATATCGCAAGATTAAATTGTAATGCGAAACTTATAAAAACAAGTCAAAAAACTTACCGAACTTTCATTCAGATATATAGAAAATTGAATCATAACTCATTTTGAAAATTTCGTCCACCTACTTCAAACGTTTTTCGCACCTTCTCAATATTTCTTGGTTGGTGGATTTCCTTATTCATTCTGGAACAGAATTCTGCCACTACATTGCGCGATAAATTCTTCAGTTGGAACAAACCTGGATTATTTTGAATAAAGTCATACAGATTCTAATGAAAGGGTGAACATAGATCATAATTGATACCTCACATATTAAAACATGCTAACAGTTATTTCTGAATATCTCGAAAATGGTACATTTTAGATATAGGGAACCCTTAGAAGACTCCACTTATTTCTTCCTCACAAATTGAAATGGGAGTGAAAAAAATACGGAAAAATCGAATTTCTGCCTTTTTTGAAATTCAAACTTTGACACTCTGACAGTTTTTCCTGAATATCTCGAAAATGGTACATTTTGGATATAGGTAACCTTCGATAAATTCTACCTATTTTTTCCTCACAAATTGATATGTGAGTGCAAAAAATATGGTTTCCATTTGAAAAAATCGAGTTTTTGGCTTTTTTTGAATTTCAACTTTGACACTCTCATTTCACTTCCCAGTATATCAAAACGTTATTTTCTCTACAGAATTATGTTGAATATCTTGTCATTAACCGATTTCAGAAAACAGATCTAAGATTGTGCTTTGCGCTTTCATTGAATTCTCAGTGTTCTACAAGCCTCAATTTGTAAATTTTTTCGAAAAACAGTGATTAACTCGAAAACGGCTCTAGATGGCTATAGGGAGTGATACATAAAATTAATGTGGCATTCGAAGATCTATCCGAAAAAGTCATAATATACAGGGTGTTCCATTTGAAATAAGAAAGTTGATACCACTTCAGGTGAAAGCGGAAGTCATTGATATTTGAAAATATATCATAAATGAAGGCCTTCTTGGCTTATATCTTCACACAAAATTTGGAAATGATCGAATTATTATTTCTCCATAAACTTTTAATGGGCACTCCCGGTGGGACACCCTGTATATATATTCTTATGAAAAAAAAAGCTAAAATAATACAATAAATGTTGAAACAAAAAGTACCTAAGCTGAGGTAAAAAAAAAACGGGGTATCATAACATTCTTTGTATGATACTATAGAATCATACGATACTATCAACACTAGTATCATACGATACTATACAGCCAGGGGAAAAAACCTCAGCCGAAAAAAACTGCCTCCCCGTAAACAAAATAACATAAAATATCAAATATCAGGAAAATCTTGAAAGACATCAGTGTGATCATCTTCATGTTATCCGTCGATGGGCTCGGATGCACAGATTCTTCCCAAAACGACTCGTAATCCTTAATCTGAAATGAAAAAAGCCAAAAGCAGAAAAGAAACCGATTATTCAGAATAAATCGAATGCATTTTGGAAATGCATTTGCTACTTTAAAAAAACATCAACATTAAGATTTCTTGGCCAAATAATGTTCGGAGGTTTATAATTATTTATGACAGAAATGTCACAAAATTTGAAAGAAATGAAAAAAAACTCCATCAATTTCCCCTCTCCGAGTCTGTTGAATGTTAAATTTATAGAAAGATCTAATCGAGTCTTGGAGAAAAATTTACAGGGAACCCTGAAAAGCAGGTGAAGAACCTTCCACGAATTACTACTCCCTATGGAAGAAAGAAGGGGGATAAAAGCGTGTCAGTAAGAACGGGAAAATACAACACAATTATCATATTCTTAACATTTCAAAGAACTTAGTGCATATAGGTATCCAAAGATGATGATGATCTTTTGTAAGGTCGTTTTCGAATGAATCATGATATGTGGGACTATGAGTAACTTTCTGTAGAGTTCATCAATTTGATGAGACATTTATTTTTTATGCTTCAATGAGATAGGTCTATGACTACCTCATGTTTCAGGAACGACTAAGATTGACTCATTTTGATTTTACCTCTATAGATAGATTGAGTTTAGTATTTAGCAAATATTGCAATATATGGCAATCACACTTTTTAACGTGTTTTCAAGATCCGTGCAGATACAAATTGACCATGAAGCTTTCAATGATGAAATTCATGAAATAATAATAATGAAATACATATATATATATATATATATATATATATATATATATATATATATATATATACATATATATATATATATATATATATATAAGAAAGATATGAATATTGAGGGATCGGTAAAATACATGGATAAGATTTATTGGACATAACCCTCCGAAATCGCAAATGTGCGGCTGGCTCCCTTGTGTTGACTCCGTTATGCGTTTTCGAATACCAACTTCTCACCGTACTGATGAGGGCCGAAAGCCCGAAACAGCTGTCTACGGTTCATATTTCAGTTTCAGAGGGTTATGTCCAATAAATCTTATCCATGTATATATATATATATATATATATATATATATATATATATAGATTCACTGGAGAAATACTAGTCGGAGAAAAATACGAAAAGGATACGGGTGTTTCGACTAATTGGGTAGATAACGTCAATTTGTACTAATAGCTCTATATATTTCGTTAAACTTTGTAGACATCTTCAGGAGCTTACTGTAAAAAACATAACTTAACATCTATATTTGTTTACATTTACGGTCACTTACAATACTAAGACATTAATGGGCATAACAGCTTTGTGAAAAAGAACATCTTCCGCAAGCTAATATAATCGAACAATACTTTATTTATTATTTCTTGGATGTTTCAATACATGGAAAATTTCTTTATAACGGATCCTTTTACAAACAAAAGTTCGGATGCCCAATGGGAGGCTCTCTGAGCTCAATCCTGGCCGAGATAACTATGTCAACCTTACTTAAGACCCAAGTCAGGAAGCTGTCTTTCACCCCACATTTCATATTTCAATATGTCGATGACTTAATAATGACCATGCCTGCCGACTGCGAAGAAGAAGTTCTCGAAGTTTTCCAAAACTTTGACGAACACATTAGGTTCACTATAGAAAGAGAAAATGATAGAAGCGTACCGTTTCTTGACACACAAATTAATCAGAGGAGATGATAACACCATA
This sequence comes from Hippodamia convergens, assembly GCA_038502775.1. Lineage (NCBI taxonomy): Eukaryota > Metazoa > Arthropoda > Insecta > Coleoptera > Coccinellidae > Hippodamia > Hippodamia convergens. Next base: position 73,275,539 of record CM076607.1, read on the forward strand.
TAACTAGACTGGTACCGAAAACCAAGTAGCTCGGGCAGATATATCAACGCATCCTCCTACCATGACATCAAAATCAATATAAACACCATTTTAGGACTTAAAAAAAGAATAGAGGACATCTCCCATAGTACATTGACAGAAAAAAGCCCTTCGAAAACTGTTCCACCTTATGAAGGATAATGGATATTCCACCATTCTTCTGAAAAAACTTCTATATAGTGCACCACGACCATCTGAACCTGACATAACACCCGAAAGCAGACACACAGACGATAACATACAGGACCAAATCATTTTTGCTAAGTTGCCATATATTAAGGGCCTTACCTTCGAGCTCACAAAACTTTTCAAAAAGTACACCAACATAAAGATAGGAAAATACACTCTAGTAGACACAAAATTGCTATTCAACAATACAAAAGATAAAATAGAAAATTCGAAAAAAAGAAATGTGGTCTATCAACTGAAATGCCCACATTGCCCGTTAGTCTACATAGGTCAAACCTCACAAGCCCTAGCTAGAAGAATGTCCTTATACAAAAGTGATTCCGCCATAAGACCCGAAAGATGTGCATTGGGCCAGCACATAAAAGTTTCAGGTCATAGTATCGATTTTAAGAATGTCACGATCTTAGAACAAGAAGACAATTACAGAAAACGCCTTTTTTTAGAAATGTGCCATATACAACAAAACGAAACGATGAACTCGAAATCTGACACCAAAAACCTGAGCAGCATATATAGTTTCCTTCTTAAATGCGATAACAACAAGTATACATCACGAAATAGTTCAAATACTCACATTACATGACCAACCAAAAACAAGAACAAAAAGAAGTTATGACATCACAATATAATTCTATGTCCGCCAGACCTTCATTTTCGTTCCACTGTCGTGTAAATTTTCCATGTTTTGAAACATCCAAGAAATAATAAATAAAGTATTTTTCGATTATATTAGCTTGCGGAAGATGTTCTTTTTCACAAAGCTGTTATGCCCATTAATGTCTTAGTATTGTAAGTGACCGTAAATGTAAACAAATATAGATGTTAAGTTATGTTTTTACAGTAAGCTCCTGAAGATGTCTACAAAGTTTGACGAAATATATAGAGCTATTAGTACAAATTGACGGTATCTACCCAATTAGTCGAAACACCCGTATCCTTTTCGTATATATATATATATATATATATATATATATATATATATATATATATATATATATACATATATATAAAATCTCTTTCCCATTTTACCTTTCGGTGTTTGGGTTTTAAATAAAATACAAAATAAAAATACATTTCATAAATAAAATTATACTATGTTCTGATGAATTTTTTCCATTCCGTTCTGTCATTCGCCATCTGTTTTGCTGCCTTTATGTTCTTTCCTCTTCTGTCAATTTCTGCCTTCACTGCATCATCTCATGTTTTTTGTGGTCTTCCCCTTCTCGGCTTCTTTTCTATTCTTGCCTTCCATACCCTCTTAACTTGCCTCTCCTCATCCATACGCTGCATGTATCCCCTCCATCCCAACTGCCTCTCTCCCACATATGTTTCTAGTGACTTCACCTATAACTCGCTTCTTACTTCTTCGCTTCGTTTCTTACTCTGTCCATTCTAGTTATTCCTTTTATTCCCCTTAAAAATACATGAAATACATAAAATAATAATAATTGAATTGAAGCGTAACTCTGCTCTTGAAGTGGAAATCCCATGTTGATTTCTCATGCTAAATTCTTCAATTATAAGTTTTCTTTCTTAGGCCGGCGACTCACGTACAGTTTTAACTGTCAGTTTCAACTGTTCATATTTCTCTGTTACACTCAGAGCCGGATTAACCATGTGGGCTGTCCCTAGGCAGTGCAATTTTCAGAGCCCTTTTTCATTAATCATCAGAATATTTCAAGTTGATAAGTTTATTCACAGGGTGTTAAGTTTCAGAGTGGTCACTCCGTGTATTTCTTATCCCATAGAGATTGGAAAAATTACTCGAAACACGTCGAATGATTTTGTTTGGGGAGCATCTTTTGACGCTTATTTAAGGCTTGAATGAGCAACCCCCTAAGAAGGGTCCGCCTCAGTCCCTCGAATTTGAATAGGGTAGAGCGGTAAATTGATACTTCACTTGAAAGGTCCTGAAAGCCCCTTTACAACGTTGTATGTAAAACGTAATTTTGATGAACCATTTCCGCCAAAAATAAATTTATTAGCTCAAATTTTTGTAACTCAGCCTGAAAATTTGAAAGAACTACGCCAAAGAATTGTGCATGAGTGTCATCAAATAAGTCGAATTATGCTGAATCATGTCAGAGACGGTTTTAGGTAAAGATAATTTTATATAAGTCAATAGAGGAAAATTTGAAGATTTGATTTAAAAACGCAGATCTTATTTTTTTTGTAAGCATGTGATTTTTTCAAAGATTTTTCATGTTTGTAAATAGAGCTCAGTAAAAATGTGGTTGTGGAAATAATCAAAATATTCCAGGTGGCTGAGCCTTTGCGAAAACTGTTCATTAAAATTACATAAAATTATGCACAATTGTAAAGAGGCTTCCAAGATCTTTAAAATGAAGTATCACTCATGGGTCACTTTATGGGTCGGAAACTTGGGCGCCGAGAAGACAAGACTACAGGCAACTGGAAACATCTGAAATGAAATTTTTCAGAGCGGTGAAAGGCTGTACACGTTTAGATCATATAAGGAGCGATGATATCAGACTGATATCACCTATGAGGTACAGCCAATAACAGATTTAGCAAATGACTATAAGGACAGATGGAGGGAACATATGATTCGGATGTCACCAGAAAGAATCCCATGGAAATTACAACCCTACAGGACGTAGAAGTGTCGGCAGACCGAGATGAGGTGGTGAAGTCGGAACAGGCAAATTGCCTAATCCTGGAATGATAGATGATGATGATGATCACTCATTCCCTTTTCCCGATTCAATTCTGAGAGCGCCCCCTCTTAGGGGGTTGCTCGTTCAAGCGTCAAATATACGTCAAAACATGACCCCCGAACAAACTCATTCGACGTGTTTCGGAAAATTTTTTCAATCACTATGGGATAAGAAAGATACGGGGGTGGCTCGTCTGAGATGAAACACCCTGTTTATTTCGTTGGAGAATTCCCAATATCCCAATGAATACAATAATGCAAGAATGCGACAGACCACATTATTCGAACAAATTTTTTATGGCCAACCACCCTATCAAATAACAAGCTTTGCTCTAGCTAGTGTATACCACCCGGCAAGTGTAATAAAAATTGCAATATTCGAGAACTTGTTGGTGGGAATCTGGAAATTTCAGTCCATTCGGTAATATTATGAATAAAAACCTCCGCTTTCGCCCACATTTACCAAAATTCGGCATTCTTTTTTTTTTCATGGAATAAATTTTCTATACGCAATGTAGATATTCAATTGCCCAATTCCCAATTGGTTAAATGTTGAAAGATTAAAGAGTGTACTTAGTACTTCGGTAAAATAACAAGTAGTTTCAATTCATTTATCCACTACAGTTTCGGAAAACTCTCTTTCCTTTTATATATTTTTCTTTATTTGAATTTTTGCTTGGGGAAGGAAAGAAGAGTTCCGAAGCAGTAATGAAATTACTTTTTGTTTTGCGAAATATTATTAATCGCTAATCGCTCAATATTCTAAAGCTTTTTATTATATTCCACTCACCTAATTTTATTAGTTATTTGATGAACTTTATTAACCATCAATCATACTAGGAAAAATATTATGTATTTCTATGAACTATCCACAATCGGGGGCCCATTAATCACTCTTTCGTTTTGTCTGCGGGAGCCTTTGCTACGCCACTGATTGTCAACCCTGCGATTAGCTACGATTCAGTTCAGTCTGAAATAAGCACTCACGTTCAGTTTCAACTGAGAGTTTCAAGTGTACAGTTGAAACTGACATTTGACATTTGAAACTGTACATGAATGGCCGGCCATATAGGGCCGTTTGCACCGCTTTGGCTTAGTAGCTAAGCGTCACTTTAGGTCCGGTTTTGCAGGTAGTTTAGCATGACACTTTAACCCTAAGCCAAGGCGGTGCGAACGGCCCATAATGATTTCAAATTTCAGCATGACCTGGTTCGTCCTTCTGGATTCTTATTTGCATGTGTGGTATATTTTACGTATATGTGTCAATGATTTGGGAGATGAAACCATAATGTATTCTATTGTAATTTTTAATCTATTTTGAATTTCAACAGACGTTCCTGAAACTCAGATATACACACTCTTTAGTCATAGAATAGTATATTCTAAAACAAGTTTCAGAATGGGCTCCTATTCCAACCCGAATGCGAAATGAGTGTTGGAATTGCCTTCTGCAACGAATATTAGACGATATTTTCTCTATTTCAGTAAAGTTTTGTGAAATGCTCTCAAAATTCAAATAAAAATTCAGATTAGTGACTTTTGTTTTTATCTTGACAGTTGGTGTGACTTACGAAATTTTACAGATTACGGAATTCGAAGTGATTTGATTTGAAAATTGAGAGGATCGGATGTCAGTACTGACAACTACAAAACGAAAAATATAACTGAAAACAAAGCTGTAATGAGTTTCATTACAGAGCTACTTTTAGTAGGTACTGTAATGAACTCATTACTATACTGAAATAGAGAAGGATTATTTCCAGCCACTGATTTACAAATCAATCATACCAAATTTTGTATAACCGAGGAAAGAAATTGAATAATGAACACTAGTTCATATAACTTCATTCCCTTCATTACAAATTTATCATTATTGAGCAAAGTCAAATTGAGCCAGTAGATATGTGATGGATTTTTAATTTGCGTGACCACATGTCAGTGATATCACCCCACAGAGCAATTCATGTAGTTGACCCGACCCCTGCCAAAAGTTTCAATTATAGCTACACCGCCTAATCTGGCTATAATACGAATTAATTCACTAGTCCCAAGTGGAAACATTCGGTAATCCTTTTTCATTGTGCCTACTTTTAGACCAACTGCGAGAGTTGAGGGAGAATAAGAGCAGGAAGCATATAATATGCTATTATTGATCTCTGTATTTTTGTACCTAATCACTATTATAAGTTGGAAACACACACAAATCATTACTGGTGCAACAACCATTTATTGACATAATTGTTTCGGTTTGTTTGATAGAACTGTATAAGGAATTATCTGAGGGACACTGATAGACTTTAGGTCGTTAATGGTTGTGAATAGAATAAACTTAGAAAAATGCTGCTGAATAGTATCTCAGTGGTGAATTTTTTTACTCATTCTGTGATGCCTGCAGTAACGCTACGCACAATCATATGGTTTTAGAGGTTTACCTTGTTTATTTGCCCATTTTGTATTTTCAATGCAGACTGAAGGTGTAATTTTGTTATTTATGAATAAACATTATTATTATTATTCATATAATTATTATTATTATATTTATATTATATATTATATTTGATCATATTATTAATATTTTGAACAGGGGTCGTTGTGGGTAGGTTGAGCCTTCCGGGAACTATTTGATAATAGGAATTATATAATCAATATAACAGAATGGAGTCATAATAAAAATCGCAGGTATTGAATTCAAACAATTCTTCATGGATTGTTCGACCAATGTTGAAAGATCGAAGCAGTTTATATTGACAACTTCACATTTCGTCAAGAAGTTTTGAAACCCAAGGGGCATGGGGGAGCAGATTTCATTTGCTATTGCACAGTGGCGCGCCCCTCTTGCGGAGCCCACATAATTACAATGATTGCTATTTTATAACTGGAAAAGAAAAAATAGTTCAAGGTCTCTTCAGCGCTCTCCCTTGGGTTTTTCCTCTATCTGCCACTGTATTGCGACAATTTCTTCGTATTATCACAGATAAATGATATTTTCCATAAGTTTTCTTTTTATATTAATATATGAGCCAAATAGTTGGGTCGTTCCGAGACAGGAGACAGCCTGTATAATCTGAAGACTTGAACAATAAAATATCATGATAGGATCATACATGATCTGTAGGGTAAGGGCACCGGCTGTGGCCATCGTTCCAGTTGTGGCCACTCGAGATCATTTTCTTGAATAAAACGTCGAATTAGCCATTGGAATTTGCCTTCTTTGCCATCCTCCATTATTCCTGCATCAATTGGCAAACTCATTTTTAAAAGAGATAACGAAATTCGTTGCTTTTTCATTTAGTTCTTGACATGACGGGGTAGTAGGCGAATGCTTAGAAGTGCGATTAAGAAACACAGAGTGTGTTTCCAATGTTTTTTTTTTATTTAAACATATGCGTTACAAATAGTAAATGTTTTATATCATTCTTATACCATGTTCTTCTATATTTTTTATAAAAAATTGAAAATTTCTGATTCTAACTAAATAATATAGTGCTGGCCACAACTGGATCACAAAAAAGTACGATTCGCTACTTGTAGCCACTTAGTGGCCAGACACGGAGCGTACAAACCCAGTTGTGGCCACTAGATAGTAAAGGATAGATAATACTGCATCGTATGCAACAAACAAAGATGAAAAACTTAACAATATCGTCCGATAAATGAATTGGAGTATCTGGAAGCGAATGAAAATGATAAGCTTCATAAAAAAGGCTTAATAATAAAACACAAAGTTGTTATATTGACGAAATGGATGAGACTGAAAACTAGAGAAATTTGAGAAAGACTGTAAGGATGGGGCTATGAATATAACGAGCTGGAGTCGAGCAAGTCTGCTAACATTTTTCTGAAATTGATCTTTATGATAAAATACTTTGTACCCTACAAGAAAAAAATATCAATGCTAATTTGAATGTGATTAATCTCAATTTGAAGTTGAAAGGGTATAGTTCTGTGCAATCTCCAGAAGTGGAAAACTGAAAATGGCATGAACCTCCAAACCTTCTGTGGTATTAGAAAGAAGATCATCACGAACATTGAAGAACATAGGGCTGCTGATGATCGCGGACCATGTTCTGTTTGAAAACAATTTTTTTTAGAAACCCAAATATTTCGATGAATTTTTTTATTTAAGTATAAGAAAGATTATAATTTTTTATTTTTTGTATCTATATTTCCATAAATCCTAATATATTTTTTTTATTTATGAGAAGGTTTCTTGAATTTCGATGGAAGTGAGTATCAAATTGTGCAATTTTAACCAAAACAGTGACTGGCCACAAATGGAAAATTGCGTGGCCACAACTGGTGGAAAATGTGGCCACAACTGGATAAATTGCACTCGCTCTCCTTTTCATTTTTTAATTATTTTATTCGCAGTAAAAACAACTATTGCTTGGCAACTCACTAATCACAATATTCATAGGGAGCGTTTTCATATTTTTAATTGTGAAGCTGTGCATGAATAGTGAAATGATCACAATGTGAAGTTGGAAAAACTCTTAAAGTGGCCACAACCGGTGCACTTGCCCTACTTCATTGAAATCAGGGTATTGGGGATTTTCAAAAAAATATAAAAATAGATATAGATACAGGGTAGGTATTCTATAAAATATTTAGAGGACGGAGTGTGCGCGAATTCCTCTGTATACAAAATATATTTAAATATGTGTTCGAAAACGGCATCATTGAATATTATACTTGACGTTCCCAGTGTTTTTCAAATTTTTTTTACATAAAGTCACAAATGGTTTCCACAGTGAACGAGTAAATCCGACAACATACAGAAATCAGGATTTAAATTAAATAATGTTTTAAAAGTTTTATATATATCATTTTCATATTGTTCAATTATTTCTTAAACAGTCCGTTGAATTTTTCATTACCTATGTTGTTTTCTTCATGTTTTACATTTAAAAGCAAATCCAGAAATGTTTCAGAGAAAGCACAAAAAATCGGAGAATGTTAAAATCATTTAAGGAACTACACACTCAATGACCTTACTCTTATCAAAATGGGATCCTTGGAGAATCACCAGATTGTTGTGCAAAACATGATAATATGTATTAAATACCCATATTAGCTGAACGAGTTCACAGCTGGGGACTGGGGAGATTAAAAAAATTCGAATTAGTTTTATAGCACTACTGCTTTCGAAAACGAAACTGACGAGATAAAAAGCGGGATAAACTCATAAAAAAATCTCGTACATATTGATTTTTCATGCGGGCGACTTTTGAGATCAAATTCACATCTATATCGTTTCAGTTTTTGTGTTGAAACCTCAACCTCTAAATTTTGGGGACGATAGGTGATATCCTATCTGAAAGGTTTTTTCCATAAAATCATTGGACTCTAAATATTACCTTCATTGTTGATGTGAGAAACTAACAGTATTTTGATGTCTGATGTATGACAGTTGTGAAGGATGATCAATACTACAATAAATGAGAAATACATTCTAGTTTATTTACAGAGTATTTTATTTGGGTTATGATACTAAGGGCTGTAATGATATGGATTGGAATTAAATCTGAAAAATTGAACCCAAAATCGACATGTTCAGTCCATTTATTTATTACTCATTACCTTAATATTATGGTTATAGTATATATTGATCAAGGATGGAGAATATCTCACTTAATGATGACATATGTTAATGAATGCCGTGAAAGATGTATACAATTGAAATAAAAGAACGTTCATAATTATTGCAAGCTTTTTAATTTTTTCATATTAATTATATAAATTACAATTGAAGAAGAAACATTCCTCAAGTAAAAAAAAACTTTGAGTATATACATACTTAGTGATTATATATGGCTTTTTCTAAAAGGGAAGCCAGTTTTGGTATACGCAATTAGGTAGTCTCAAAAGAAACTAAGAGTGAAAGTATGGAGTAAAAGTAGTAGGTTTTGATAGAATCTAGGTTATTCTGCAATAATTGATCGAAGTTTGAGGGTATATGAAGCAATAATTGGGAATATGACAAAAAGTCTATCAAATTTATTTTTAAAGGGCGTCCTCAAAAAATAAAAAATACAATATTCATGTAAACTTCTTCTAGTAAACACATGATCTTTGCTCATACCATAGGTTTTATTATCTTCATGAAAGTTTCTAGTTTTTTATGTGAATAAAAACATCCAATTCCTCTTCGAAATTATATGTAGGAAACATGTCATTCATATTAATAGCCGTATTGAGTAACACTTCAATTGCAAATAAACTGAGTCTTTTTGTAGCCTCATCTCAAATTTTCAAATTAAAAATCTGCGTTTCCATAATTCCACAACTCTCATGAGTCGCCTTTAGCTGCCACTCCTCCTTCATCTCATTTTCAATGTCCCTCCGACCGGTTCGAATTATTGATTTATTTTTGAATAACCACTCCTCCGTTGGTCCGAACCAGAAACAGAATGTGACTTGAAAACCTTCGAAAAATAATTTCCATCCTCAAGAAAATTACCTCTAGCATGTTTCGGCCGGTTTTCCAGTTGGGTTTATCTAGACCACAAACCACGTTTAGCATAGCTAGCTTCTTCCCCTTCTGCAGATTCAGCAGCGCATCCCACATATTTCTGTTAGATTTGTCAACGGAGAATCTCCTTGTTTCTTTGTTACCAGGTGAAAGAGATAACGCTGGCTATCAGCTAAAGTCAGGGCTTTTCCAGCACGAGGCCGTTTTTGAAATCCACAGGAAAACGGCCAAATAACTTCCTCAATACGCAAGCTATACCTCTGGAGTTGCTCAGGTCTTCAGCGATACAATGGGCTAGTTAATAATCACAGAGAAGGCATAGAGAAGATATCCTGCTGCTGCTCGATGGTAACTCCCAATCTTGTAGTACCAGTCCCTCCATAGTTTGCCATAAATCATGAATGGGTCGAAATTTTTTTCTTAGAGCTCCACTTTCTGGGCGGTCGTTCTTCTCAGGGTATCGTGGGTATCAACATATTCATCATAGTCCATCCCATATTTCATTGAATGATTTACATGGACCACACGTCTCTTTCCTTTAAGTAGTTTTTGGATATGGTGCACTACATCATTGATTTCTTTTATAACCTTGGAAAGCCCTTCTTAATCTTTCTGTTATTTAGGTGACAATTCTCCCTTTCTCTGTGGGCTGTATAGTCAGACCAGGTCTCAGACAATGAAATTACTTTCTGCAGCTTTACTGTCATATCGAGTCTTCATTCAGTCACTCGCTTTTCGGAAGTTTTCTCGAACCCCCTCGTGAATGTAGTGTAACCTTCACTTCAAGTTGTTCACATCTCCAGCTATCTGCATTCCAGGCTTCATTCCAAACTCCAGGTCACAAGGTAGCTCTATTTCTCGGCCGGACATAAGACTGGCTGGTGTCACTCCGGTCGATTCTTGCACTGACAATCTGTAGGCTCTCACTGGACTAAGTATTACTTTACCCTAGGATTCAGACGCATTTCTTCCCGTCTCGGTCTCTGTTCTTTTGCCTTCCGATCCAGCAATATCTTCAGTTCCAGGTCAGCTTCTTGTTCTCGCTTCAGGGATTCTGGCTGCCACTTCTTATTCACGATAGTTGTTCTCAAAAGAATGCATCAACTTTGCCAAGTGTCTTTCCTTCACGATGTTGAAATTTTATTCCTGCAGTCTCTCCTACCATCTGTCAACGCCATTCAGAGCTACATGACCTGTTCTTAGAAGAAATTCGCGACCAAACAGCTATTGATAGAAATTTTCCACTTCTTGTAGTAACGCCAAGGTTACATTCGGGCTCATGACATGACCTTGCTGAAATATCCTATGTATGACTTCTTGGCCATTTTGAATTTGGGATAAAATGTCTCATATGGCCGTGTGGCTTGCATCTGTGCCAATATGAACTTTCTACTGAACTAGGGATAACTTAGGATAAGAGTCGATCTCAGTTTGTTTCAGTCAATTGAAAGCATCCCCACATTTCGGATTCCATATGTAGCCCCATCCACCTTCAGTCAGAATTGTTAGAGGCTTCGCAATATTGGCAAATCTCAGTCTCTGAAATTCTGGTACGACCTTGAACTTGTCTGGGTCAGCTCTAACCCAGCTTCAGACACTACATGTCTTCACTTCTTTCCTGAGAGTCTTCTTTGGACTGAGTTGCAGTACTTTGGCTCTCAAGGATGTATCTTAAATTTATCAGGTATTAATGGAATGTGCGGCCATGAACAACTACATAATCCAAATAAACAATAAACTAGGCACTTATTCGGAGATAATTTCCGAAGAATGAGTTCCATTAATTTTTCGGAAGTCGCAGGTGCGTTACAAAGACCGAATGTCATCACTGTGAACTGCCATTATCCTGTTTCAATGGTAAGAGTTATTTGTCCCTTGGATCTACACCATTTCCAATTGTAATTCAGAAATCGTCAATTGACATTCAGAAAATATCACTTGTATTTCAGACTACTCAATTGTATTTCAGAAAACATCAAATGTAATTCAGATAAGTCAATTGAATTTCAGATTATGTCAAATGAAATTCAGATTTTTCAATTGAATTTCAGAAATAATCAACTGTATTTCAGAAAACATCAAATTTAATTCAGATTACACACTCAATTATATTTCGGAAATAGCAATTTAAAATTCATTTCATACACACATTGATACCAGATTGCAGTTCAGAAAATATCGAATGTAGGTGATTCAGAAATGAAACAATGATAAAAAATTAACTTTTATTTTCACGTGAAACAATTAACATTCAACACGAAACTGAAAAAATTCAAAACCTAACTTAACTCAACCTTAAACACAAAACTGGAAAAATTTAATTCCCTATAGACATGTCTTCCATTGCCATTGCAGCTGCAGGGAAGGTAGTGCTATGTTGTGCTGCTCGAGCGCAATCACCCCCAACAATTGTCTCCTTGGCTCGGTCAATGATATTCTCCAGATGTAACAATCTTTGGTCAATTACCCTCGGTGGCACAATGCTTGGATATCCGAGGTTTGTTTTCACGTAAGATTTAATTTTGGACCATAAAATTTCGATTGGGTTGAGCATGGGGGAATAAGGGCTCAGCCGCAGCAGTATTTGCTTGTGTTCGGTTGATGACGGTTTCCAATCTTGAATGACACGGAGCATTATCACAGACTATCACTAAATCAGATAATTGGTTCCCCATATCTTGCCACTGTTGAAGCAAACCCTCAACCCATTCATTTGCTGCAAGCGCTGTGAATGAACCCCGCCTCCTCACCATGGCTTCTACACCAGCTGCAGACATTGCCCCAATAAGGTGTACATTTGGGCCTCTCGAAGAAGATATTGGATAGCCCTTGTACCAGCTCGGGATCGTACTCTTGTTCGTCGACAAAACAAGTTGAAATTAGTTTCGTCCATCCAGATAACTTGTTTCCCCCGCTGAATGTATGGATTCAAGGACTGCACATATTCAGCCCGTTTCATCTTATTCTCTACCAAATTCATATTCGTCACTATATGATGAACTTGTTTCAGAGTGAAAAGCCTTCCCTCTAAATAGTTGCCAATGGTTGTCATACAAACATCTTTCTGAAAATGCTGCATAACCTTGGATCTTATATCTTTGAGTGTTATTGACGAATCTTCCTCTACCCATTGGATGATGAAGTTAATTTCTTCTTCGGTGAGGGTTTTGGGTTTGATTTCACCTTTCTTTTTCATGTTCACGGATCCGGACCGAATCCAATGATATGCCGTCTTGTAATTTATTCCCAATGTTGCCGCTAAAGTAACCCAGTCACAACCTTTATTAGCACATTGAACAATCCTTCCTCGGTCTTCTTGTGTATTTTTTTTATAGTTTTTTCTTTCGATGTTATCGAAAGTTGTTACTGTAGTATGGCAATGTGGGCAGATTGCATTTGCAGAGTTAGTCAAATTCATCGGAATGGAACACTTCAAGTGAATTAAATGTTGGCATGGATGCAATCTTATGACTGCATTCCTCGACATTCAAACACGACAAACTGAGCAATTATCTTTGAAATTCATTTTTGTCAATTGCGATTTGAATATGTACTTAATTTGAGTTTTCTCTAAAACACTTGTCATATTCATGACTTAAGTTACAGAATCTGAATTACAAATGAATATTTCTGATTTTCAATTGACTAATCTGAATTTCATATGACATATTCTGAAATCCAATTGAGTAATCTGAAATACATCTGATGTTTTCTGATATTCAATTGACTAATCTGAAATTCAATTGACGCTTTCTGAAATTGAAGTGATTAATCTGAAATACAATTGACGGTTTCTGAATTATATTTGGAAATGGTGTAGTTCCAACTGTCAATACCCACTCTTCAACAAGTCTAGTATGGTATGGAGAACCATCTCGAGCCAGAAAGCAGGTGCTGCCATCTTCCCCATTCACTAGAACCACAGGTCATGACCAAGGGATATTCGTCAGCTCAACTAATTCAACTATGCCTTGTTCGTGCATATCCTTGCTCATTTTTCTGCTTCTCCCGTTTCTGTTATAGGAAGTCTTTCCGAGTGTTGGTGAATGGCTCGTGAATTTCTAGGATTGCTTGAATGTTTCACAACATACGTACAATTCGAGAGTCATACATGGCAAGAACATCAATGTATTCATTTATCAAATAATTCAACTAGCCTATTCGTTCGTATTGAAAGAGTCTTCCGGGTTTATTGGCCGTGGTCCATTAGGAATAATTTCACTTAACGTTCCTCCTACAACTTCGGTAGGCACCTTCAGAGGATTCTTGGTCTAAGATTGTAACTCGAACGCTGAATTTCTGACACTGACTTTCTGTCAGTGTTTTGTTGTTCTTGCATCATAACTTTCACTATCATTTCAACAAAGCTCTGATTATTTATTTTGAGATAACATAATGAAATAAAATCAATTGATTTGAACACCAAATAAATGCAACCGTTGTAAATAATTCTCATAACAACTCTAAATGACTCTAAACACAACACAAATTGCAAATGATTGAAATTTCAAATTATAAAGTCTGAACTGACAAATGAGTAATATTTTCATGCTCCCCCAACTGACCATGCTAGTTTCCTGTCCTTCAACTTTCGGTTCTAGGCCGAACCTCTACCTTTTCTAGCGGTTGGGTCAACTTCCGGTCGACTCCGAGTTGAACCTTTAGTCTCAAGGTTATAATAGGGAATTTAACAGTAGACTATTGTTTGGACTCGACCGGCAGTCAACTATCCTTTATAAAACCGGCCCTGAGTCAATTTCTCACTTCATGTTAATTGCCAAATTGGCGTAATTCCTTTACACGTAGGCCAATTAACGAGCCATTTCATTGAAAACTGTCAAATTCGCGTCATTTATGTACTCAGTTTCTCAGAATATTATCAGTAGGTTTATTTTTGAGCATAGTGAGCAAAGGTGTTTGAATGTGGATAAATTCCAATATCATTGAAAAACCTATTGAATTTCTCGTAAAGAGAGGCTTTAGACGTTTTGGCGGAACAAACAAATTTCAAAAGAAGATGGATTAGACCACACTGAATAATATCCACTTAGGGTGAATATGATGAATTATTGAAATAATTAGAAGTAGAGGATCTTGAGGACTACAGGTTATATATGAGAATGTCTCCAATTTAGAATGTAGGATATTGTCCTAAAAATATGTTATGATTGTATGACTTTTGGTTGAAAGTATTTTTCTGGAGGGGAGGTGATTACCCTCATTACTCCCATTACCCCCTCCGTATCAACGCCATGTATTGACTAATGTCAATGCACAAATAATTTTCTTAGATAATTTTCTTAGCACGATCTTGAATATGTTCAGGAATTTTACAATTCTGACTGATGAAGGAGTAATATAGAATGCGAAACGTTTCAAAGTTCAATAGTTCGAAGTTTCATTTCTGGTTTCAGGCATCAACTCGTTGAAAGGTTCCTAAAAATTGTTCGCTTTCACAATTGACATTTGTCAATTGATAAATTGAGGTACAAGTTTCACGCAAGGGCCTTTCTTCTATTATTCAAACATTTTTCTAATGGACTTATAGTCCACAGAGTAGGGAAAAACTCTCAAAAGTTTCAGAAACAAAAAAAATTGAGAAAGAGTTTTATTAAATCCAATATATTGAACTTTTTTCGGGGAAAATTCGATATTGAGGAAAACTTCTCTTTTTATTTTTGGTGATAATGAATGCCTGATACTGTTTCGAAAAAAAAAAATATTTTTAGTATATTACCTATGTATATCTGATGCATTTTTCTTCAGAAAAATCGATTTTGTAGTATTGAGGTGTTCAAGGTGTTCAAAGAATCTCTCTAAAGTCCGGTCCAGATGGGTGTAATGTAACTCGTAATGTAACGCCCCAAACGAAAAGTTCGCATTACATTACGCGTTACATAACGTGTTATATAACACCCATCGAGACCCGGCTTCAGGGAGGTTGAATTGAAATCGAGTGAATTCATCATAGTTGTTCAAGGTATAGCCCCGACCGTGGGGTACCTTTGAACATCCATAATTTAATTTAAAAAAAATTTTATTCATCATTTTGAAATCTAATTCTTTGTCAGCAGAAAGCTCCACCTGACGCCCAGGATATAAATTTTTTAGGAATATTTCATTCGCTGCCTAACCTGAGATCTATGGGTATGAATCAAAAAACCGTTCAAAGTAACCCCGTTGTACCGTTAGTGAATCTTCTATGAACACAAGTCGGCCGAAATGCTCGAAAAAACAAGTGACATTGAACGATGGCCGAAAAAGCCTCAACCAATTCTTTTGAAATGATTCATGGAAATAAATTTCTGCTACATTTTTCCGAAGGTTTAGGCGGTAGGTCTAATGCTCGGAAAAAATTTTGTGACATGTTTCCAGGGGTCGCATAGCTCATTAGATATAGATTCTTTTCGCTGAGGTTAGTGCAACGGGAATACCTTATACACTCCCCGTCAATAAATTCCGGACAGGCAAAATTTTTGTCAAATTCAATACCCTGTATCTTTTTTCGTGGTTCTCCGATTCTGTTGAAATTTTCACCAGGTGAAGTATTGTTACTTGTAATATCAACCTGAAATTAACTTTGCAAAAATACCTGTAGTTTATCCGTTATACAGGGAGAAACAAAACCTCGTTTTATACCCTTCATTTCTAAACACCCTGTGGTGAATTTGAGGTATAAAATTCGATATCATTCCATTTTGATTTAATGTCTGACCCTTTCTTAACAAATTTTTTTTTTATTTACGTCAGTATCTGCTTTTGAAAAGAAGATACTTATTTTCAAAGAAAGTGTTGCATTTTTTCAATTTCTATAACAATTTAAAACAACATTATACGATCTATTATGGAATATGCTGGACAAGTATGGTGGCCGTCAACTATGTTCGATCAAAATCTCCTGGAATCTATCCAACGTTGGACCACGCGCCTACCATATTCATACCAACGCTCATCTTATGAAGATCAGGGAGGTGCAACTTCCTTGGTAAGCACTTGGTTTACGCAGAAGTGCTGCCATCTAGCGGATGCCTGCTCAACTAACCATTCAAAGGGTAGATTCCTTCAGTGATATTTCACTTAATCCAATAACCAGTAATTATGACTGAAAAAGGCGTAACTAATTGTCTTAATGAATCTGATAAATGGTAAGTATATTCTTGAATAATTTTGGATGTAAGATATCTTCTTAAATTCTTTTCTCGTATCAATAGTACCGAATATTAAGGTATTTATATTTCCTTTGATTTTTTTTGTTTGAACGCCTCATAATTATTTGGTGATATTGATTATTGATAATTCTGTAGTATTTATTGATAATATTTTATTCCTTTCAACTTAGAATTTGGCTCAGATGGAATGGTCATGGATGATACTGCTATGTCCAATCAAGGGGAGACAGGCACCTCCAGAAATGATCATTCAATTGCAGATGAGGTGCCTACTACGAGCAAAGATACAAGAGGTTAGTATTGTGGCTATTTACATAATTCAATATTTTCTTGGTTCACTTTTACGTATAAACCATTCATCAAGAAATTTTTTCAGATGTTATACGGATAAAGAATTCGGAAAAAAAATCTGCTTTCCAAGTGCCCCCTTGAAAAAACAACTCAGGTATCTCCGCAGAAAGGATGAAATGACACGCACCAAATTCACTGATATCAAGAACAAAATCAAAGAAATTCAAAATATCTCGAGAATTTGGAAAAGATGAACAGGATATCCCAAACATTTTTTCTTTCTCAAGTACGCAATCAAAGATTCCGGAAAAGGTCGTCGCTTCACTATTGATGACAAAATATTTGCACTGTCACTTTATAAACAGAGTGGTAAGGGATATACCTAGATATTTATCTAAAATTTTCAGTTTACCTTCCAGAAGAACTCTTTCAAATTTATTAAGTGTGATGATTAAGTGATTGTGGAATCAATCATCCCATTTTTTCAAGTTTGAAGAAGGCTGTGCGCAAATTGGAAGTTTCGGATAAATATTGTGTTCTCATGTTTGATGAGGTTGCATTGAGTCCTAGTCTTTCCTACAATTTTGCGAAGGATAAAAAAAAGAAAAATTTATTGTTTTTCCATATAAAATTTTAGTAATTGTAAATATATATAATTTATTCTATTCTTATTACTATTATTTATTAATATTCAATTATTTATATAGATATTCATATTTTTTATTCAACTCTTTATATAGATATTCACATTTTATTATAAAATTTTTTATATACACATATATATATATATATTTTTATATATATATATATATATATATATATATATATATATATATATATTCTCTATATCGGTATCATAATGTACTAAAAGTAGTGCTGTAATGAAACTCATTACAGCATTGTTTCAGTTATATTTTTCGTCTTGTAGTTGTCAGTTGTCAGTACTGACCTCCGATCGAATCAAGTTTCTAATCAAATCAATTCAAATTCCGTAATCTCTCACACCAACTGCCAAAATGAAATATAAAAGTCAGTTACCTGAATTTTTATTTGAATTTTGAAAGTATTTCACAAAACTTGACTGAAATAGGGAAAATATCGTCTAATACTCGTTGAAGAAGGCAATTCCAAGACTCATGCTTTCCGAACTCGCATTTGTGTTGGAATAGAAGCTCATTCGGCAACTTGTTTTAGAATATACCATTATATATACAGTAGGCGCTCGATAATCCGGCGCTCGTCAATCCGGCACGCTCGGTAGTCCGGCACTTTGGGACTCGGGTAACCCGCTCTATAATGCGGCATTTTATACAGCTGAACGCCGGACTACCGAGCGGTTCGAATAGTTTCTCCCGCATTCCGGACCTAACCTCGACAGTGATATCCCGTATTTGTTTTCTCTTGTTTCACAACGTCCCATGACAAAATAGCGGTCAACTTTTGCGAAAATTTGATAGTGGTGAAAGTTATATGAAGTTAGCTTTATTTTCCTGTACAAATTCGATTATCCGGCATTTCCGATAATCCGGCATGAAGGGAAAAATTCGGGTGCCGGATTATCGAGCGCCTACTGTATATATATATATATATATATATATATATATATATATATATATATATATAGGCTTGTAAATTATCATTTATATACAAATTTTTATTTTCATCATATTTGATCAAATTTTTACCGCTATATTTGCTTCCTTATCCATATCAACTAGATTTGGAGGTAAATATAATTGAGATTTACATGTTCATTTTATATCGGTAGCAAATTACAAATTTAAATCAGAAATATAAATATAATTTAATTTCTGACAAAAGTTTGCGATAATGTTTGACCGATATGAAAATTGAGCATGGAAGTCTCGATTATATTTTCATCCTAAATTATGAAAAACCAAAAAAGATTCCAAACAATCCATCAGAGGGCGCTCAAATGCAGTTACTCTAACAAGAGCGCCCTCTAGTGGTAAATTTTTCAATAAGACTTCGAAAATGAAGTAGTAAGCGAATGATAGATGTCGCTGTATAATGAACCAAAATTGGTAAGCGAGTTGCATATCTATATTATTTATCTATGATGAAGATCGCCTTCGCATCTTTGGCTTGCCCACCTTTGCTGAGCGTCGTGCGAGGGGAGATATCATTTTTACTTACCGTGCTCTGAGTGGCCATTTTGGGGAGGATGTCCGTAACATTTATAGTTTGAATACGAACAGTTTGAGAGGTCATCGTTTCAAGCTAAACAAGGAAGCATTCAAATCTTCGCCACGTCAGAAGTTTCTTCCTAATAGGGTTTTCCACTCATGGAACCAACTACCGTCAGCAGTTGTAGAAGCTTCATCAGTCAACGCCTTTAAAAACAGTTTGGATGTGTAGAGCTCGATTGGAGGATAATATCTTATATCTATATCCATGTATGCTGTCTCATGAGATTGTTTCTTATAAAATTTTTATTTAAATATTAATGGGTTTATAGGTTTCCTCAACCCTTGTTATTAATTAAAATAACTCATCGACTAGCAAACATACACAAACATCTCAAAATTAATTGTGTGTATTTCCACCTCGCTTTCTCATCACTTCTACCATACGACGTGGCATACTTTCAATGCATTTACGAATTGCTTCTGGGGGAATATTTCTCCAACAATTTCTGTTAATGCACGTTGCACGGGTTGTAACAGAATACTTAGAAGAGGCGAATATTCAACGATTGGTGTGGCCAGCCAGAAGTCCGGATTCAAATCCAATTGAACATGTATGGGATATGCTAGGTAGACATGTTCGAAATCGGCAGTCCAACACCTTACCCGATTCACGAACAGCCCTTCTTGAGGAACGGGAAAATATTCGGAAATGCATTGAAAGTATGCCACGTCGTATGGAAGAAGCGATGAAAAAACGAGGTGGAAATACACACAATTAATTTTGAGATGTTTGTGTATGTTTGCTAGTCGATGAGTTATTTTAATGTTTTAAATTGTTATAAAAATGGGAAAAATGCAACACTTTCTTTGAAAATGTGTATCTTTTTTTTAAAAGCAGATACTGATGTAAATTAAAGAACATTTTGTTAAGAAAGGGTCAAACTTCAAATTAAAACTTGATGATATCAAATTTTTCGCCTCAAATTCACCACAGGGTGTTTAAAAATGGAGGGTATAAAAAGAGGTTTTGTTTCTCCCTGTATAACGGATAAACTACAGGTATTTTTGCAAACTTAATTTCAGGTTAATATAACAAACCCAATACTACACCTTGTGAAAATTTCAACAAAATCGCAGCACCACGAAAAAAGATACAGGGAGTGGAATTTGACAAAAATTTTGCCTGTCCGGAATTTATTGACGGGGAGTATACTTCTGTGTATGAAAGTTCGAAACGTCTATTTTTCTCAATGAGAAAAAAATGGTTCACGAAAAATTAATTTCTTTTGACCTGAAAAACCTATCGCAACATAAGAATATATGGACAAGTCGCACACCCACCCTGTATATGGCAGTCTGTTCCAGGGATGTTGCGGATGCCGATTTTTTCACATCCGAGGATGCGGATGCGGATTTTCGAAAACTCACATCCGCGGATGCGGATGTTTAAGATCTTATATAGAAATAGTATATGAGTAAAGAATTAAAACAACGATAAAGCAGTTATTAACATTTTTATTGAAGTAAATTAGTATTAAGTATATCAAGTGTAAGAATTTACATGTTTTTTAACTTCACTTACTTATTTTCATATTAGTAAGAGAAGTTGAAAGTTGGAGCATTATACTTTATAAAAAGTAATTTTGCCGCCTTTTCTGCTTCAAGGCGGTTACGCAGAGGTTCGTAAATTAAACCCGCGCTACTGAATATTTGTTCGCTAGGAACACTGCCTGGTGGAGTGGACAAAAATCTTCGTGCTATCGATGATAATATCGTAAACTCCTCTCGATGAACACTCCACCACTTGAGAGGATTTTCATTCACATTGACTCTTTTTTTAGCGCGGTAAGAAAGTAATGCTTTTCTTAGAACAGCTTCAGTACTACCATTCTCTGGTACTTCTTCACCCTCATCTTCACTTGACGAATCTAACATCAAAGCAAGGTCCTTTTTCCAGCATGGCTGTCTGACGAAACCTGATGGCCCTCGTCCTAGTTGTTCCATATTCTTTTCCGTGGAATCAGTCATTTTTATTCTTTTGGCTCTTTGGAAAACGGGAAAATCGTCATTTTCAGTATTTGCCATTGTTATAATCTGAATATCATCTTTAATCTTCTCCTCGGTTACCGGTGTGAAAAATTTGTGTTCATATCGAGGATCTTAGTATGTAGCGATGATAAATAATTTGTTCTCTCCCAAACTGGAGAACTTTGTTGATAGTTCATTTTTGAGAGTCGTGACGGCCTGTCGAATGGGATCTATTTCTTGTGATTTTGCTGAATATTCATCAACTTTTTTCTCTAGCATTTGAGTTATCGGAATTACTAATGAAATTTTTTTAATCTTTATCATCAACAGATGCCCAAAAATCGTCAAACTAGGCGAATTTTATAGCCCCTATAAACGTTTTATGAGCTTGCAACAACCCGGGTTGTTTAGGTAAACAAACGTGGACAATTCTTACTGATCGGGACGAACCTCTGGCTCTTTTTCTTGGGGATATCTCTGAATTTATTAGGCAGTAGATAATATTCGGTCAAATAAAAAAAAAAAAACCGCAACAACCAAAAACTACGCAATTCAGATAAAAATGTTTCCCCCGATTCGCGAATCATAATTCATTTTCAAAGACCCTTGCTCCCTGAACTTTCCTTCAAAATTTCAAATGCTTCTGGAACAACGGGTATCGTAAAAATATAACATTTCAATATCACGGGCGATAAGAAATCTTGGGACTGGGACCACAGGCGGTGGTTAGAAAGGAGACGGATTGGAATTTCGGACTTACCAGAAAAAAACAGATGGTATCATAAAATATGTATTTGGAAAGTGTTTCGAAAAGAGAATTACCAGTATGAATATAAACAGAATAGAGGGGTGCGTTGGAAATTCCACCCTCTTGGATGAAGATGTTTCGGTTTCAGAAATAGCTACAGAAAGAAGTAACAGTGAAAAACTAGCATCTTTCTGACACTTTCAAAATTGAAAAAGTATATTTTTAGCAATTTCTAAACGCAACACTAACATATTTTGTTGGCCCTGAGATGGCGACACTGCGCAACTCAAAAATTATATTACATTCGCATCCGCATGAAAATCCGCATTGGTTTTTGCGGATTCGGATGCGGATGCGGAAGAAGAAATCTATGTGGAAGCTCCGCATTTACGGATGCGGATGCGAATATCCGCAACATCCCTGGTCTGTTCTCTTAACTTTTCTTTTATTTCTATGATTCTTGATATTACTTTATATATTAAACAGAACGCCGGCGCAGTAGTTTTTTTTTGAGATGTTGAAAGCTATCTGAACTCATTCTATTAGTCATCATTAAAGTGGTCAACACGACTTTTCATTCTCAATGTATAATCAAAAAAGTTTCAATTTGTCACTACAGTTACTTACCATTGGTGTGATGCATTTCCGGTGAACGCGACTGATGAAGAGATTGTAACATTGTGTTCGTTTGTGTTACACTACAATCCATGGCTGAAATGAAAAATTTAATCAATTAATAAAAAATGATGATATTTCAATGATGTGATTCAACTGGGTGGTTACTTGCACAATAGTTTATCTCAGTACCTACATCTTCGCCGAAATATTCAAACTGAAATTATTCGTGTTCAATTTTAATTGATGGAAAAACTCTTATTGAACACTCAATGAGTTGGAATCAGATCGATAATACAATTTTTCTCGCACGATGAAAAAACATGAAATAAATAATGATATATTTCGGGGAGAACTAACTACATATCCACATAATTTTTGACGCTATTCTCAATCGAGGTCTTATTAAATGTAAAAAAAAAACATTAAGATATTCAAAGATATCATTGAACTTTCAGCAAAGTTCCAGCCATCACATTTTCAATATTCATTGGACGGGAAGATGATATTCAGAATATAATGATATGAAATTCTTCCGACTAAGGTTTGATTAGGTTTTGATCATTATTTAGTTATAAATATAAAATAAATAAATGTTTCAGCATGTGTGAGAATAAATTCAAACCATTTTAACCTGTATACTTTTTATTGGCAACTGAAAAAAACTAGGAACATACTCGCGAAATTGAGGTTTCAATTTGGAATGTTTAATGAATTAGGTATAAGAGACATCAAACAAACCGGTACAAGAATGCAAAAATTTTTTGATAAGAAAAAATAGGTAACATATCGGAGCGTGGAAATAATGACCGCATAAATAACCATCAGTTCATTCGGTGGTCTATTTTTTATTGAATCAATCTTCATTAGGTATCTATGAAACCATAGTAGATATTCTTGCTATGTATTGTGATCTTTCGTATGTTACAAAAAAGTAAACGTTCCGGTGTGTTCAATAAATTTCTTTCCTGGCAGAGACTCGAACCGCGACCTGCCTAGTCGAAGTCTGAGCAAAATCAATCAAAAAGAAGTTTATTTAAATCAAAGGTTGATTGATAACCTGGGGTGAGATTGATAACAAAGTTGAATTCCCATAAATTCAAATCTACCGCTCAAACCAATAGGGCTGCGTTCACAAACTTACTCAGAGAGTAGAGTAAGAGTATGGCCATATGATCAGAAATATACTTCGGTCTTTACTCCACACTCGTCGTTCACAATCTTACTCTGACCAATGTCATTCAAACATGCGAACAAAGGTATAATAGGTTATGAATAATACTTTTGTATATAAATTTTTTATATATCATTTTAATATTGAATTGTTGCTATCGTGAATGATTAATAGAAGTTTAAGGAAAAAATTTTCTCTAGTCGTACATTTTTAGTTGTGTTTTCCAAGTATAGTCTATTTTTTTTTTTATTTTAAAAGCAGAGCACAACCGTGTTTTTTTATGATTGTGAGGGAATTGATAAATGTTGTCAGGACGTTGAAATACTTCTAATGAGACAGAAACAGCGAAAAAGGATATCATTGTCTGTAATCTTTTCTTGCAAGCAGAAAATTAAAAAAGGTTATAACATGTTTTGTTGATTCATTGACTTTACGCCAGAAAAAATTAAATACTTCGTAACCAGCAATAGTTTCATTCAAGGAAGTTAAAAAATATTGTATAAAAGATAAAGCGAAATATGAATGAACCTTGACAGATCTTAACTCTTGAATATAACAAAATATCAATGTAGATTTCTAATCAGGTACAAAAAACAGTTATTGTGAGATTTTTCGTTTCGATTTACCTATTTGAACTTGAACGGACGACTCTAGGTTCTACAATACAAGGAGAAACTCTTTTCGAAACTCCATTATCTCCTGGACAGAATGAAAATCGTACGTCATAGCTGTCAGAGTATGTGTTTACTCTCCCAAATAGCAGAGTATGCAGAGCTTAATCAGAGGAAGTTTATGAACGTTCACAGAGTATACTCCGAGGAAGACAAAGTAAGTTTTTGAACGCTTCAGAGTAAAGAGAGCTTACTCTGTCTGAGTAAGTTTATGAACGCAACCTAGGTAGTTCGGTAAGTCGCCCGTAGCTCATGTAGATAAGTTCCCTTCTGCATTTGAATATAGAATTTATTTACGTTTTCATTATAAAAGTGGATATGGTGGAAAACTAAGGACATCAATCCGAAAGGTAGAATAAATCTCATTTTTATTCTTTTAATTACCAGAACTTATTACTCCAGTAACTTCATTATTTGTTGCTTTGCTTAAACATCATCTTTCACACTCCTCATTTTCGTTTTTAACATCAAATCATAAAAGTACAGGGTATAGTATAATATAATTAGTGTAAAGGAGACAATAGTGAAAAATTGTGAAATTCGGAAAAATGATAAACTTTGAAAGACTGTATATGAAAAACTATTGTGTCTACGGAAACACCTCCGATATCATTTTGTAGGAAATTTAGGCTTCTTTGAAAACGCCGAAGAAGTTTTTTCAAAAACCCGTGCTTCAGGGTGATAAAAGCCAAAATTTAAAAAAAATATCATACACAAGTCTACAAAAAATCAGAACTACCATATTTGACGCATACTACCCCCTACATTCAGGCAACAAAGTTACTGAGTTATATTTTTGTGTGCATTTTTATGTTTTGAGTATAAGAATTCAGCCAATCTTTGGACGCCTGAGTAAGAAATTAAATTCCCTTGGTTTTCATGTTTCGATTTTGTCCGTTTCAGTAAACGGTGTGTCAAGCGCACTCGCTTCCTTCTCCTTTCCCCTGATGCACAACCATAATTTGCGGAGCTGCACACACTGACAGCAGCGAAGATTATTTGGCGTTCCCGATATCGAGGGCGTGAACGTGAAGTACCTTGCGTCAAGTCGCGGCTTAGCAGGCACCTCAGGTGCACCTGACTGGAAAACACTAGTTGAGTTTTATCTATAATCAATTTACGTTCAATTCATAGAACTATGAATCTATAAGATAGTATACTGCTCCACAAGAGTTAGTTTATCAACGAGTTTTCTGAAAATACCAAGGCGTAAATTAACAAACACTGAGGCTAATAAAGCGATCGGAATGCTACAGGGTGGCCTAACTCAGGTTGTTGTAGCTGAAAGGCCCCAAGTCAGTCAAAGTGTGATATCTCGACTTTGCAATAGGTTCAGTGAGACAGGTTCCGGGTTGGAAAGACCAAAGCTTGGTGGGCGACAAAAAACAACACCTACTCAGGATCACCGATTCGGCGAGAAGAAAGCTCTTCAAAATGCAGATGGGGTCCAAGTTTCCATCGAAACCATCAGACTACGTTTGAGAGAGGTGAATCTAGGTTCTAGACGTCCATTAAGAGCAGTTCCATTAACACGTGACCATAAGCGTCAAAGACTGGAATGAGCAAGGCAACATATCATTTGGAACGATCAATGGCGTAGTGTCCTTTTCACTGATGAATCCAGATATGGTAGTCATTTTCAGATTCTCGAAAAATAAGGGTATGGACAATCCCACGCATACCCCGTAATCGTCGCTATGTCCAAGAAGTCCATCCATTCCGGGGGGTAATGTCGTGGTATGGGCCGGGATATGTTTCAACGGGCGCACAGATCTACACATTTGTCCTGGGAATATGACCGCCTTACACTATAGGGAGCATGTCATTGACGATGTTTTGACCAATTTTTACGCTGCTATTGGTGAAACTTTTCAATTTCCAGACGATAACGCTAGAACGCACCGTGCAGCCATAGTTGAGAATGCGCGCGAGGAGCTTGGTATTCCACATTTACCAATACCTCCGCAATCGCCAGATTTGAATTGCATAGAACATGCATGGGATATGCTCCAAAGAAGATTAGATAATCATCAACCTACCCAAGAATTGGTAAATGATCTGAGAGAGCTTCTGCCCCGTTTATGGAACCAAATTCCTCAAGAAATGAATAGTTTAATTCTTTCACGACTGGATATTGAAGATGGCGGAAAGTGCGCAGTATAGGTCGATGTCGGCGGAGCTGAATAAGTTGAATAAGTCGCAATTAATTGATATAATAATTAGAAAAGTTATACCAGAGGGTGTTACAGTGAGTGAGGATTTACAGAAGTGTATTCTCGAATCACCAGGGTGCTCTGATAGAGAAGAAAATGATATTGTTGAGATTCGAAGTCAAAACAAGATCTTGAGCATTGAAAATTCATACTTGAAAATATTGCTGAAGGAAGTTCAAGAAAAGAACATCATTTTGATGCAGAATAATGACCTATTGGTTGAGAAAATGGCCCGAAATCAAATTGAAAGTAAGAAAATAATAAATGATAACATAACACACTCAAAAAAAGCAGCTGAAAAAGAGATAAACAAGGAAAAAGGACGTAATATAAATGTCACACGGAATGCTGAACGGAACATTGCACCTAATTATGCTGGTGCATTGGGTCTACCATCCGTCAAAGATAGTGTTCCTAACCCCAAGCTTACGTTTTCATTGCCTTCTAACATTGACAGTTCATCAGCAGTAAATAAACAGCGATCGCTCGTATTGGAAACAAAAGAGAGCAACGATGAATCTGCAAACGCAACCACCAAAGAATGGAAGATAGTAACGAACAGAAGAAAAAGGTCTAAATTAATTTGTACTGGTTCGAAAAAAGCAAATACCATCATTAAAGGCGTCCCCAGGAAACGATGGGTATACGTCGGTCGAATAGAAGGTAAAGATACTTCAGAGCAGGATATATCGGATTATCTTAATGACATCGAAGGACATGAAGATATTGAAGTAAAAAAACTAAGAACAGTCGGAAAAAACGCAGCTTTTAGTGTGGGTGTTCCTTCCGAGAGGTTATTCGACATCATATGTGATCCAGAATTGTGGCCTGAAGGTGTTGTGATCAGGGAGTTTTCGTTTCGAAACTTTTTTCGTCAACAAAGCACAAGTGATACACACGAATAGTTTCAACTTTACAATTCCAGATGTGCTTCCCGATGCTAATGTATCACCTATTAACAACAAAAATTCTAATAATCACTGTGTACATGACACTCCCAACACTAAGAGTATAACAATAATCCATCAGAACGTGCAATCAATAGGTAATTGTGTCAACAGGCTGGAGCAATTCTTGCAGAACTTTCCTGATTGTTTATTCTTCTGTGTAACTGAACACTGGAAAACTGAATCTCAATTGAAAAACTACGGTATTAACAACTTTTACCTGGCAGAAGCTGTATGCCGAGCGAATGAAAACCAACATGGAGGAAGTGCAATCTACTCAAAGAAAGGTATCAAAGTCAAGAAACTACCCAAGGTTACAGGTATGTCAGAAACTGGAATTTGCGAACTCTGTGCATCAGAATTTTATGTCAGCAGTCAGACCATATTAATAATGTGTGTGTACACTCCTGGTGGTATGGTTGCTAGTTTTCTGAAATGCCTAGAAAAGATTCTTGCCAATTTTGTTTCTTACAAAGGTTTGATTTTTTTACTGGGTGATTTCAATATACAAATGCACAAAACAGATACAAACATGGATAAAGAAACTTTATTTGCTTTACTTGGCTCCTACAATTTATTTCCACTGGTTCAAGACTACACAAGGGTAACTATCTCATCAAAATCTTTAATCGACAATATCTTTACCAATTACAAACAACAATGTGAAGTTGAGGTAATTCACAATTCAATTTCTGATCATGCTGCCCAACGAGTTAGCTTCCTTATTCAGGACCAAAATGATTATGTTGTCAAAAGAATCTTCAACGATTCTAACAAAGAAATGTTTCAGGAAAGACTAAAACTTGCAGACTTTACAATGGTATATGAGGCAAACAGTGTGGATAAAGTGTGGGAATGTTTCCATGACATTTTTCTACATCACTTCAATATCTGTTTTCCTGTCAGAAGATTTAAACAGAATGCAATAACACATAAGCAAATAACATCAGATGAAGAAATAAAGGAGTGCAGAAGACAACTGGACATATTATATGTAATGAGCTCTGTGAACACCATTTATGGTCAACAATATAAGGCATCAAAGAAAATCTATGAGAAAACACTAGCAAATAAGAAGGCCCAATACTATCAAAATAAAATAGAGAATTCTGATAATAAATCAAAAACTGTATGGTCAGTCATAAACAACATAAGAGGTGGATCAGATGCACCCAAGGATATTCAAATGCATGGTGAAGGCAGATTGATTGCAAGTGAGTTTAACAACTACTTTTTGAAGTTTGCAAGTGCTTTAACGTCTGAGTTACCAACTGGATATTCTTCTTATTTAGAACAGGCAGACACATGCATATTTCTTAGACCCATTACAGAGTCTGAAATTATAAGTATTGTAAAGAACTTAGGAAACAAACATAGTAGCGGTGATGATGAAATTCCTACTTCACTAATAAAATTGTGTATAAATGAGATCATTGCACCGTTAACTTTTGCAATTAGATCATCATTCAAAATGGGTATTTTTCCAGAACGTTTGAAGCTGGCGACTATCAGACCTCTACATAAAAAAGGAAGTATGACTGAATTTGGGAACTATCGACCGATTAGCTTACTTCCAAGTTTTTCAAAAATTTTTGAAAGATGTATGTGCGATAGGTTGATGGAATACTTCCTGCAAAATAACTTCTTTTATGAGGGTCAACATGCCTACTTGAAGGGAAAGGGCACTAATACTGCTCTATATGAATTTCTTGATGCCATATTACAAGCAATGGAGAAGAGGGATCTTGCAGTGGGTTTATTCCTAGACTTATCAAAAGCCTATGACTGTGTTAATCATCTTAACTTATTGAGGAAATTGAAACTGTATGGAGTAACTGGGGTGGCATATAACTGGATGATGTCTTTTTTGTCAGGAAGGAAACAACAAACTGTGATTACAAAAAATGGTAAAAAATTTAAATCGGAAAGGAAGTTGGTTACATTAGGCATTCCACAAGGTAGCATACTTGGTCCTGTATTGTTCCTCATTTATATAAATGATTCACATAAAGCTGTTGCTCAACTAAATTGTTATTTGAACTGTCTTCTCGTTAATTATGCTGATGATAAGAATTTCCTCATTACAGCAGAGAATTTGCAAGCTTTACTAGATTATTTAAATAGAACTTTCAATGCAATATCTGATTGGATTACTAATGAGGGCTTAGTATTAAATGAGAGCAAAACAAATTGTGTTATGTTTCATACCAATAGAATTAACCCAACAAATATAAACATGGTAAAGTTAAATGACTCGGAAATTAGTTTAAGTTCAGAAACAAAGCTCTTGGGATTGATTGTTGATGATGTATTATCATGGGAAAGTCATATATTTAAGTTGAATAAGAAACT
The DNA here is from genome assembly GCA_038502775.1 of Hippodamia convergens. Taxonomy (NCBI): domain Eukaryota; kingdom Metazoa; phylum Arthropoda; class Insecta; order Coleoptera; family Coccinellidae; genus Hippodamia; species Hippodamia convergens. Next base: position 73,305,274 of record CM076607.1, read on the forward strand.
GAGTTCTGTATGTTATACCTTGAGAGTTTTATCCGGTTATTTGAATGAAAATGGCCTGAAAACTGTTTACTTTTCTAATTTTGAATCATTGGTGAGATATGGTCTAGTTTTTTATGGGAGTGCAAAGTCAGCAGCAACAATTTTTCTAAGTCAGAAGAGAGCAATTAGAATAATCAAAAGATTAGGTTTCAGAACATCTTGCAGAGGTCACTTCAAACAAATGAATGTGTTAACTACATCAGCACTCTACATCGAAGAATGTTTAATGTTCCTTGCGAAAAATAAGGAATATTTTAGAATGAACTTAGCATCTCACTCTTACAATGTCCGAGACTGTCACTATATGTATCCTGTGCATAGGCTATCCCTCACAGAAAAAGGAGCTAAGTATTCATGTATGAAACTTTTCAATAAGCTGCCATCAAGAATAAGAAGAATCAACAACCAACGACTTTTCAAGAAAGAAATACATGGGCTTCTGATGGAACTTGAGCCATATACAGTTCAAGAATTTTTGGATTCAACTCTGTAATATTATTTGAGCAATCACTTTTTCACCTTTTGTTATCTTGACGAATATTTCATTCTGATTGTATATAGGTATATCATACATGTATGCAGGATTTCTGAAATAAATGATATTATTATTATTATTATTATTATGATATATTGATATCAAAAGAGTCTAAGGTCTAAGATTGTACCTTGAACGCTGAATTTCTGACACTGACGTGTTCGAACCGGAAGTGTTATCGACACCCCGGTTAATGGCGAGAAAAGGTGGTGAGTTTACGTGCGCGATGCTGATTGGCCCATCGCTCCCGCTTCGTATCGGCTTGATCTCTGTTTTTTCTAAGGTCGGTAACCAGGCGCTATGTGAGAAAGGGGTCTCCCTTTTTCTGTTTATGATTTTTGCGTAATCTCAGCCTTCGACTCGCCAACATACGTCTCAGCCAAAGTTTTAACGAATGTTAAGACCTTATGTAGGAAATACGGAATCTTTTGTAAAGGACTCTACTCAGTTTGTAGAAAAGCTGCAGAACACCTAGTTGGGACTAAACGACCAACTCGTTAGTTTTGATGTTGTGTCTCTGTTCACATTAGTTCCCATCAGGGAATCGCTGAACTACGTGTCGGGTATATTACCGAATGACGTAGCAAAGCTCTTTGAACTTTGCCTATTATCCAGCTACTTTCAGTGGAAAGGCGAGTTTTATGAACAAATAGACGGTGTCGCCATGGTAAACCCTCTTAAGTCCTGCAATTGCGAATTTCTTCATGGAAAAATTCGAACAAAGTGCTATCGAATTGGCATCAAAGAAACCATCCGACGATACTTTTGTCTTTTTGAGTCACGGAAATGAAGAATTGCAAGCCTTCTTAACCCATCCCAACAGTAGGCACCCAAATATTGAATTCACAATGGAAATTGAAAAGTATGGTGCCCCACCATTTCTAGACGTTTTAGTAACTAGAAAGCCTAATGGGAAACTTGGACACAGGGTTTATAGAAAACCAACCCACACTAACAGATATCTACACAAGGAGTCCAATCATCACCCAAAACAGAAACGAGGAGTTATCAAAACACTCGTAGAAAAAGCCCGACGATTAGGCGAGCCGTAATTTCTGGAGGATGAACTTGAACATTCACCGCATGCATTCATTGCCAATGGATATAATGCTAAAGAAATTCAGAGGGCAAAGACCAAAAATTTCCACACGTGATGATAACACATCACAAATCACACCTAACGAATGAGCCATCTTACCATACATCCCCAAGGTCACAGATAGAATTGGTAGAATACTGAAAAGACACAACATCGAGACCGTTTATAAGCCGACACAAAAACTTGGGAAAATGATCAGAACAACCAGAGACAAAGTCGACCATCTTCCACAAGCCGGTAATTACAGAATAGCTTGTGACTGCGGCAAAGTCTATATTGGCACAACAAAGCGAAGTATCAATACGAGAATCAAGGAGCACGAACGATGCTGTCGACTGAATCATACAGAAGAATCCGCACTAGTGGAACATGTTCTTACAGATGGACACAACATAGATTTCTCAAAGGCTGAGATTATTTCCAATATCAAAAATTACTATCCCAGGCTGAACATAGAAGCCATTGAAATGTATAGACACAAAAATAATATGAAAAGAAAATGAGAGACTCCCTTCTTACATAGCGCCTGGTTACCGACCTTGGAAAAAACAAAGATCAAGCCTACGAAGCGGGGGAGATGGGCCAATCAGCATCTCGAACGTAAACTCACCACCTTTTCCCGCCATTATCCGGGGTGTCGATAACACTTCCGGTTCGAACACGTCAGTGTCAGAAATTCAACGTTCGAGGTACAACCTTAGACCGAGAATCCTCTGAAGATGCCTACCGAAGTTGTGGGCGAAACGTTAGGTGAAATTATTCCTAATGGACCACGGCCAATAAGCCCGGAAGACTCTTTTAATATTCTCAAGAAATGTTCAACAACCTTGTGTGTAGTATGCAAAGAAGATGTCTAGCTGTTATTGATGCCCGTGGAGGCCATTGACAGTCTTAAAATGCTTGAATTCTCTATGAATAAAATTTCGTTATTTTATTCGATTTTTCTTAACCACCCTGTATACCCTGCAGACCTACAGGCTAAAATTAATTTTATTTTCTGCAACTTGAAATCATATTAATATGAATTTTCATCACATAATCTCATTATTTAAACTATATTTTTTTGCAATTTAAGTCAATATCCCTAACTCATGTGGAGCAGTTTATATGGTGTATGAACTGATTAGATTTTTGTTTCGCCAATTTAAGAATTTATCGTATAATCATTCACAAATTAGGACAGATTCTTTGTAATTTGTTGAAATATTTGAATATATTCTGGTGTTGATTGTTTTACAATTATTTATTGTGTTCGTGACATTTTCATTGTCATGAGTTTGGCAGAAAGGTGTCACACATTCATTTCACCAGAATACTGTACCTACAGTTTTTTTGTGAACGGTCTATTAGTACAGACAAAAATATCCGTGTTTTTCGAATACTGAAGGTAAGTTAAGTTATAGGTATTTTCGACCGAGGAATGAATTGATTGAGTATTTCACATATACTGTAACTAGAACTAGGTATAATGATATTTCATTGAAAAAAATTTCGATATCAAATCGACTGCTTCTTGGAAATACATTTATCGTATGTCATCCTTTACTCATCCTTATGATAGGTAGGAGTGCAGAACGAGTCACGAAGTGTCCAGTTTTTGAAAGAACGAGTGTTAGAATGATCCTTCCCTAAGTGTATCTTATTATATTTTCTCTAATTCGTTGAATTTTTATCGAAATCAATGAAATATTTTCATATAATACAATAATCATATATACGAGGCTAATTTTAGTTTTCTCATTGGTTAGATGTAAGCATATTTACTGATATATCGGGTTCTTTTCCGAACTAACTTATATATTGATATTTTCTATATCAGCACCCCAGAGGTAAAGTGTGTTAAGTCACAATATCAAAATTAGACAAAAGAGAGATTTTTCAGTTCGATTATTGTTTCAGAGAATGTGTACTGCCATTATTTGGCGACTTCATATGCCTAGGGAGTCAAAAATGTGTTCCACTAGCTAGAATTCACTAATGTGAATCCAATATTGTAGATAGTTCGTGTCTGAAAAAATGTGACTTAACACACTTTACCTCTGAGGTGCTGATATATATTCTATGCAATATTCACTCACTGATGAGTTAGACATATTCGTTTTTTTCCTCTCCGTTTTTCATGGTCCATTTTCTCTCAAAGGAATAGAATGCTTAACCTCTTGAATGGCCTTTTATAGGTACGTGAAGGATTTTATCATAATCCCATGTCATATTCTTTATTGATCGTCGTTACATGTTCTTTTCTCTTATTCAAAAGCATTTTATTTTATCTTAGAGGCCATCCCTAGATATCCGATAAATAACTGAAATTATTCTGTCGCAAACAATGTTTGAAGAGATATTGGCTCCTTCATGTAATATGTATCTCCTTGTTCTATATTGATAGTTCCATATTATATTCTGATTATGTATGTATGTATGATTGAAGTGATTCGACGACGAAAGACAATTCTTATAATTGGATGTTCAAATGATCGCCCATAATATATCTTCTTTATGATTGCGTTTTATATTCCATTGTGATTTTGGAATCCTAGGGATATCGTCCTATGACCAGAGACGATTTCCTAACTCCCATTATTTATGAGGTTGCGATTCGTCAGATCATATGAGACATTTTCTGAATTGATCAAAAAAAAATGAATTCATTACGTTTGTTATATATATATATATATATATATATATATATATATATATATATATATATATATTAATTGCTTTTTATTGTTATATTTTAGGTGGTACACATTTATTTCCATCATAAATATCTTTGAAATTATTTTTTATGATTAGTGTTTTATGAGTGTTATCTCTTGTGAGGATACCTCCCACAAAAATAGGTCAGTAACCAAGTTTCTATCGAGAGTTCAAGAACCACTTGAATTTCTGCTCAATTCTGGAGGAGTAATTTCATGGTTTTTCATGAGGATCACATGAATATGTGATAAAGATTTGCATTGTCATAGCTCGAGACATTGGAGAAAAGAAAGAGACTTTCATTGTTAATGTCAAGTTCTGGATTATTCAACTTATTTTCACTAAAGCAGAATTGATTCCGAGGTCTTATAGTAATTCTCAGAGGTTTTATTTAAAAGTTGAAATTTCTGGTACCTTCTCGTATATTTTCGGAAAAGTCGGTCTAGGTGAAATTTATATATAAATTAAGGCTTCTTCAGAAAAGATGCAGCATTTTCTTTCAAAAACAAAATGAAAACCAGAATACTCTTTCAATCGAAACATAATAGTATGTGTTGCCACAGAAGAAGTTCTTTTGAGATTTCAACATTCAACTGAAGATGAAAAAGCAGATTATGTTTGTGCCGATCAGTCGACCGATTTCAATTTCGTGAATGTGGATTGACATAATATTGAGTAAAAATAAAACTCACCTATTTCCTGAATTACAAAAATTTTTCTCAACAACGTTTGTCACTAATTGATAATACTCAACTCCTTCTTTTGCACTCTATAACGACTCGTTCAGCTCCGAGCGCAGATTCTACTAGTTCATCTCCCAGCATCAGCATAAAGCTTCCCTGGCGGCGGCATATGACGCCTTCCGCTATTCGAGGGTTGGTAAGGGAAGGAGAGGGTTGTGAAAAGGCGCCGTCTCCTGATCCATGGGCGGGATCAGAGCTCGCTACCCTGTGTTTAACTTCTGTTACGCCACCACCTCTGTCCTGACTGCGCGTGCGTCGGGAACTTGTGAAAGATCCATAGGACGGAGTGGACTTCTGGTAGGTGAAAGATAAAGTATAATTGAGTGGCTTTCGCTTTTCGGATTCGAGATTTAATGCTACAGTTCCAATCCCGTTCCGACGATTTTTTCTCAGTCGTCATAATTCGAAATTAGTTATAAGTAAACGAGTATCTGGTTGGCAATGAGGACAAATGAGAATTCAATATCCCATTCAATTTTTCCAGGACTGCATGCGGAATATTTCCAATTCAGTAACTCAGCGATGTGATATTTTTCTGGTGAATTCTGAATGAAATAGGAACATGAATTTGGAAATGAACAGAACAGTATACACTTTCAATTCAAATTATTTTTTTAAGTTACGTGGTTAATAATAATTACTCAACGTATGAAGAAAGAATCAATAGATGCGTATCCAACAACCTACATCTAAGGCTGAGAATGTGGTAAGAATTTCTGTTCAGGAGTTCATCGGAATAATGTGGGAAGAGCTAAAAGGCATTTCAAACCTCAATTTTAAAGCAGCGATTGGCTGTTCAAAAAACTATCCGCAAAGAAAACGAGTTCCAGACAAGATTTTACTTCCGTGGAGAAACTAAACTGATGATATATTAAGTAAAAGTACTAAGTAACTGTATACATTGATCGACGAACTGGTATTTCACGATCTACGAACCATAAAAAATTTCAAATGTTACGCTGTTCAGCGGTTCCAGAAATTATTATTATTATTATTATTATTATTAGAAATTGACAAGAGTAGAGGTAAACCTATAAACTCAAAAATGATAAAAAAAATTACAAAATGAAACTGAGAGAACATTCGAGAAGCTATACAAGAAAAGAAGAAAAAAGGAAATATTCATATCACCACACAGTCAAAATATTACACAACCGAAACTGATTCCCGTTGCTGGCCAGACCATCTATCTAGAGAGTTCTTGAATGTGTTGACTGTTCCTGAATTCACAACCTCACTGGGGAGTCGGTTCCACGTTTCGAACACTCTGTTAGGAAGAAAGTTGCTTCTTTGCGTTGTTCTAAAATTCTCCTTGGCGAGCTTGAATTAAAACCACGTGTGCGATTCTTTCGCATCATGATAGCAAAAATTACTGTTTGCAAAAAAAAATGGTATAATTTTTTTAAACTAGGGAGGGTTTATTCAGAGTAATGAGAAATATTTGGAGGAAAGTATTGTTTTAATTTAAATTCATTGAGGTTTTCGATTAACTATTTAGAATAATTTTAATTAGGAGAAATAATTCAGTAATCTAGGTTAATTTGGGCTGAAATTTCTTTTTTTTTCATACTGGCCCTGCAAATGAAAAAATTGTTCGAAATCGACAATATTAGGTACCTATATTCATAAAATTGTAATTACTTATTAAACGGTTCATTTTCGCTGAACTAATGTTTGTGTCATTCGATAGTATTTGGTCTACTCTATCGTGGTGTGTTGTTTGATTCACTAGTTATGAGACTGTATATAAAAAAATACAACTAACAAAAATAAAAAGGAAAGACATACTTACAGATATAAGTAAAAAGGTAAGTAAATTTGTGATTAAAATTTGCGAAGAGAGATGTGATTAGGACTTTAATTAGAGCTTCACATCCAGTGCTGAAGATGTCGCATTTACAATGTCTCTGAATGGTCGTAGGTATTTCCTTAAAGGGCATTCCCGGGCAATATACCTACTATTAGTCCAGTCAATGAGGATATTTGTTACGAATTCTTTCAAGATGCATCAATTTACTTGAATTTTTTACAGTAGGTAGGAAATAGCTCAAGAAACAAAGTCTACCCTATGCCGAAGTATGCTTTTATCTTAGGGGTGGGTTTCGGGGTGGGTCCCAACCCTTTTCGGGGGTAGACATTATTTTTGTCCAATTAACACCGGGAGTCGAAGAAAGACTTAATTCCTAATTCTTAGCAAAAAATGTCTCATAAAGCTTTTTCGAAAACTCAATTCCTTTTTTAGGTATTCGTGATTGAAAACATGACATTTTCATTGGAAAATTACACTTCTTGGGACGGTTATTCACGAATAACACAAAAACTATGCATTGAACGAAATAAAGTGTAGGAAAGATATTTGTAGTTTAGGTATAGAAAAACAAAGGGATTATGTTTCTTAGAATTATTACAGGTGCAACACAAGACAAGATATCGTGAGTAAAAGTCAACATTTTTTTCGTGAATGCTTGAATCGATACATGAATTTTGAAATTACGGAAAAACTATTGATGTGACGGGAATAATGCTGGTAACATTTTTTGTAGTGCTTCGAAAGAGCTTCAAAATGAAGGGTGTTAAAAGTCGATTGCACATAAACTCAGCGAAATACAATGAAAAAAAGATTGGCGACTCATATTTTTTACAAAAAAATAGGTAATAAAACTAACCCCACATCTACCAGAATTGAAATGGATCGATTTTCATCGACAAAACCGTTTATTTTATTGTTGTCCATATGCTCACAAAGTTTGACTGGTTTAAAATGCATAGTTTGTAAAAAAATTAAATCAAAGTAGATCTGCCTCTTTCTCCGTGTAAGTCGTAAATGACCAGAGATACGAAAAAACTGATTCAGTACAAAAATGTATGGTTTTTTCAACAAAAATGCTGATTTTGTTTTTTTCATGTACCATGAAAATTGAAAAAGATTTCACTATTTTAAGTTAGATTGATGGCGCAAGAATCGTCTTTTTTGTGGCTTTTAACCCTTAACCGTTCGAAAACTAGAGATTTTGAATTGAGGTGATCAATGTGGTTTATAGTTTTTCAAATTTTCTTCAAAATGGTTTTTGAATGGATACGGTATCTTAAAAATGAAGGAGTTGTTGTGAAAAAACCAAACAAGTTCTTTTAAATTTTGGGAGATACTGTGCAATCATTTTATAAGGAGCACCTGAAGAAACGAACCGAAAAAAAATTAAAATATATCAGATTTACAAGAGTTCCTCGAGACAATGCGGTACGATTCATCTATCAAAGCCACAACCAAAAGTTCTGCTGTAAAATTGGCATCTCTCTCACCCACATCAGATGCACAGTAAGAGCTTATTACCAAATTTAAATTTGGCTATGTAATAGAGCTCTCAATTCAGTTGATTGGGGTTGGGATAGTACCAATGGATATTTGCAGCCCACAAAAATGCAAAAAAAAACCTGCACCACAAGATTTAATGAAGATAATTTTTTGTATCTGCAAAAAAGGATGCACTGCGACATGCACCTGCAGAAAACTGAGTCTTTTTGTAACGCTATATGTGGAGAACGTGCAGGAGTTAACTGCCAAGACAGTGGGCCAATCTTTGGTAAAGATTAAGAAATGATTGACAGTGGCGTCAGCGACTCAGAATTAGATTAAATTTTCGACACAAAAAGTATTACTTCAAGTGAATAAATGAAATGTTCGAATGTTATTTTAACAAATAGAGGTTGCACTTGAACTAACTTTGATCCAAAATACTGTTATGAAATTGATTGAAATTAATTGATAATATTAATAAAGCCCCATTTTCACACATTTTATGCTGAAACGGGGTGGTTTATACGGTTTTGAAGTATATGAAGACCTTCATCAAACTTCATAAACGCTACTGATGAGCCAGAATTACTTTTATATACGTTATACAGTTTGCTGATCAGCTCCGCAGTCATAAGCTGGGGAGTGATATAGATTATAGATTCCGGAACAATTACGAAGTTTTTGCTGTTGGTTCATTGATGGGAAACAATTTTTCCTAATGATTTTCTCAGGACAAATAATGAATTTAGCTAGGAGAATTCCCATTATTGGAATGCTCCTTGTGGTAACCCTGGGAAGTTGCTGAAAAGGCTTAATTCTCCCAAAATATATTTGATTATGAATAGGAATAGCATGATACCTATAATTCCATCGTAATTATTTAATTTCTTCGGCAAAATTTTGAAAACTTTCCATATATCCCCTAATATCATATCGTGATCCTCATCATACCTGGATTACTCTACATATCATGTAAATTCTTGTATTAATTAAAACATACTTTCAAATATATAACACTGTAAAGTCCGGATCCCCTGAATACGACTTTGCCGATGCTGGAGGGCTCGCGACTGTATCGTCGAATAATCGAAAAGTCTGAATAGAAACACCCTCCTGAGATAGATGTATGGGATATAAAAGAATCGCGAAGTGGAGTTCGAGTTAGTCAGTTTCTGAATAGGACGAATAAATATTTTATATTTTAAATATTAAATTTTGAATCGAAAATACATTTGTAATCGTGTGCATAAGTTAGAGTTAGTCTTCGTGTATACATTAGGGTGAAAGTTATGTAAATAAATTACACATATTTGCACACAAAAACAATTTCATTACCCAGAAGATGTTACACTGATGTCAGATGTCGAGGAAATTGAACTACTCTGTTTATTGTGAAATATTCTGAATGCCGATATTGTGATCCTATATAGACGTCGAAAATGGTCCAGGTGAGTACGGAGTTTTCAAGAAAGCCTTTGAAGGAATGAACTTGACAATGAGGAAAATTAGGTAGAGGAAAACACGAAGAACTATAACAAAAAAAGAAAAACACTATAAAAATTGCGGATTATTTGGTAGATGATTGACATGCATGAAAATTGAGTTGAGGAAAAATTTCAGTTTTATGGAAAACAGATTAGGAGATATAGATGAAAAATATAATAATTTCAATTTATTACACCCAACAGGAAATTCCCTATTAGAGGTAAAAACAGAAATAATAATTAGTAAATTTCAATTCAATGACGAAAAGCAAGGAAAAACCTGGAGAACAGATAAATCAATGAATCTTCTCAGTGCCATAAAAAAGGAAGCTGAATTCGCAATAGAATAGGACTCCAAGGACACGATTCTGATCTCCAGAAGTAATGAGGTGTTCTCTAACGGCCGTTTCCAATATCCCATCTATCCACTGAAACGGTCGTTAGATAGATACTGAGCATTAAAACATCTAGTAAGTATCATGCGCAATAGCTACCTATCAAACGTTTCGGTGGATAGATAGGTTATTGAAAATGGCCGTAAGATGATAGACGAAGGTAAAAGGCTGTATTCATTCACCGTGTATTAGTGAGCGTGAAGCACTTTTTCAAATTCAAAATGGGTCCGTTCTACAATCTACAAGCACCTGACGTATATAAACCTCAGATTTGACTGAACACTTCGAAGATCTGCCATTCAACAAACACTGAAGTAAAGCTTCAAATCATCCTAATATTCCAGATACTTACTACCTACCCGAAGAGTTTATAAAAATGATAAACAATAATAGAACTAGATTTGATCCCTGATGAACTCCAGAACTAAGCTCCTTATCCATAAAGGCTATATTATGATTATGACTATCAAAGCGGTATCCACTAGAGTGATTTTCTCAGTCCCGGTCTGGCCAGGTTGGCGGGTCGGCGGGCGCCGAGGGCCTCCGGCTCAAGGGGCCTCCAGAAGCAGAAAAAATATTATGTGAACAAATTGTTGGAATATAAGAAGTCTAATATTAATAGAAATTGAAAAATTTTCGGATCACTTCAAAAGTTTTATGAAATTTGAAAATACTCGAGTTGAACGACCACCAGTTGAAAAAGCAGAAGAAGATTTGAAAAATTATTAACTCGATTTGGCACCTGAATTCATGGAAGAAAATTTTCATGGTTTCTGCAATGACAGTGAAAAATGTTTCGACTGTTCAGCATGCGCCTTTTGCATTTTTCAGTTTTTTTTTTAATTCTCCTGGATCAGATTTGTTCACTAACTTATAAGTAGCTTATAAATTTATCTTAGCGATATTTTGTATACATATTGTCTCAAAAGAAAATGTGTTTTCTAAGCTAATCAAGAATAGTCTCAGGTCAAGTTAAGGCCAAGACGATAAAGCGCATGCGACATCAGTATTCCATTTCTTTCTATTTCGTTTTTATTCATGCATGAGCGCTCGCAGAATTTGTTGTTCATCACTTTTCTTGAATACGATTTCAAAGAATTGTCTTGGGAATAAGAAGTACTGACATTAAAAGAGTCTTCCGGGCTTATTGACTGTGGTCTATTAAGAATTATTTCACTTAACGTTTCGCCTACATCTGCGGTAGGCATCTTCAGAGTATCCTTGGTCTGAGATTGTAACTCAAAGACACGACCCCTAAATTTCTCAGAGTGATGCCGGGTTCGATCCGGAGGTGTTATTTATAACCCGGTTAATGGCACGAGAAGGTACTGAGTTTAGGTGCTCGATGTTGATTGGCCCATCGCACCCACTCCGTATCGGCTTGATCTTGTTTTTTTCTAAGACCGACAACCATGCCGCTATACATAGCGGCAATAAACCTCTTTGGTACACCAAAGAGGTTTATTCTTTTCCGTTCATGTTGTCTTTATGTTTATAAATCTCAATGATTCCCATGTTCGATAGTAATTTTTGATATTCGAAATAACGTCCGCCTTCGAGAAAACATTCGTGTCTCTTTTTTGAAACATAGATGAATTCAAAATAGTAATCATCGAAATGAATACCATTACGAACATCAAATAAAATACGACCAATTGCGGCTCTAACGAATGATTTCGAAGATTTTTCTAGCTAAATGGCATATATGGCACAATGGCATTTCATATGAAACATGAAACATTTATTTATGACCAACCTATAAAAGTTTACTGCACGGTTGGACATATAAGGTACCACGTTCTGGACTACATATATTGAAAAAAATTTTAATATTTCTACTTGGTGAATGCTTTTCTTGAAACTTATAGGCTGAACAAGCATAACGATTGAAAATGAGATGGTATATGGTCATTCAAAAATTCCAATATTAACATGCTCTATCCAGCAAATACGTTGAAGAAGCTGATTTCTGAGAAATACATTTTTTACAATTGCGCACTTTATATGCCTAACATGCATATACAGGGTGTTTCACGAATGATTGTACAAGCTTTCAGTGCAGATGCAGGGCATTGAGGGGGGTCTGAATCAGGTTTAAAAATATATCCTTACCCTATTCGTTTAAAAGATACAGGATGTTTTATGTATTTTATCAAAATCTTTCAATCGGCATCTTGAACCTCTCATTAGATTTTCATGAAAATTTCAATGAATAGTTATAAGAAATTGACTAATATTGACTCTTAAAACGGTTTGCGTAGCGCAGGTCCGGACTGAGAAAATTATTTTTATGTTCCACATCTTGTAAAACACCATGCACATCATTTTGAATTCTCGGAATTATTCACATATTTGCTCCAGACAAAATACTAAACAGATTAGGAAACGCAATTCTCAACATCGCTTCTCGGTGAATATTGAATAACGGAAACAATATTCCGAGAGGAATATACTTCCAGCATGATGAGACTCCGGCACATTTCACGCATAAAATTGTAGCTCACTTGAATAGAGTTTATCCAAATCATTGGTTTAGTAGAGGGGGACCTTATGACTGGCCTGCAAGGTCCTCACATGCTTTGATTATTTCTTATGAGGTCACTTGAAAAATAAAGTTTACTCCACAGAAATCGTAAATATGGAATAACACATTAATAGAATTCAAGCTGCATGTAAGGAGATACAGAGTCGATGAGAAATAATTGGGAAAGCTGTAGCATTTTTGATTATAAGAGCAAGAAAGAGTTTAGAAAAAAAAGGGATGGGGTATTTTCGAAAATATATTATAATTCTTGTTTTTATTTTTTTGTCAAATTATTTTCAGTTTATTGGTGTTAATTGAATGCATTATTTATGTTCATTTTATTTTATAATGAATCTACTTCAATGCTTTCTCGAAATTTTGGTTTTTCTTATGGTTTTGGATAAAATCTTTGAATATGGTACAATTTGTGTTTCAGTAAGGTATTAGAAAATTGAATTTTGGAAGATGAATAATAATTTGAAATTGGGAATCTTTCATTTAAAGCTTGCTTCTTTTCAAACCTGCAAAGCTTGTTTAAAAAAAGACCCCTTCACTGAGAACTTTTATTAACTCAATAAGAATTAACGCATATTTCGAAGATTCACAGGTCTGTGTTAATTAAAAATAGGAAATTCCCGATATTCAATGGTCGCGTTTACCGAACGAAGATTTTGCCACCGCTCCGCTACCGCTACCTAGCATAAATTGAAAGCGCTCTCAAAATGCCCGCTTCTCCAGAACGTGTTGAGTTTGTAGCGTATGTGTCACCGGACGATTCCGCAACAGTTCGGTGAACACGCCCAATGATACACAAAATAGGATTTCGAAGTGTGCCATTATTGCAAATGAGCATGTTTGAAAGGTTATTTAGTGTAAATTCTGAGAAGAATTTCGCTTTTCGAAAATTTGATGTAAGTATATACAGAGTGTTCTACAAGAAATACACAATATAATTTTCTCAGTCCAGATCTGCACAAACCTTTTCATAAGCGAATATTAGTCACTTTCTCATTCCCATTCATTGAAGTTTTCATGAAAATCCATTAAGCCTATATCTTTGAAAAAATATAGTAAGGACTTATTTCTAACACTGATTTAGACTCCCCATAATGTTCTGCATCTGCACTGAAAGCCTGTTCAGTCATTCGTGAAAAACCCTATATCTACGTGATACAGTAGGTGGTACCTACACTTTTAATGCTTCCGCGCCGCATCACATTTGCGATTAAATAGGTGGTACCTAATTTGGACCACTGTGCTCAGTGGCGTACCAAGACCTCAATTATATGTGGGAGAGATGAAATTTGTGAGGACAGTTGATGAAAAAAGGTTTTCATAAGAAACAATCGCAATTATCTAGCATTTAATACAATAAATGTGACGAATTATGAAGTAAAAGTCAAATAAAAATTGTCGGCTTCTAGACTCACTGTTAAATCTGTTTCGATAGAGAGGGTTGCCAGAGGAGAAAAGTCTTTCCTGATACATTGTATTTCGCAGATTATTTTTTGCCAGCTTCAATTTTGAGAAACTTTTTTCAGCAAAGGCTGTACTCACCGGTATAGTCAAAAAATTCGAATAGATAAACTTCTTGCATTCTGTTTTTTGCTATATATTGGAAAAGCTGTCTCACATATTCATGAAGACTGTACAACTGTATAGCATATTCCAAATTGCTTGATTTTGGCTGTTTCTGGTACTAGATGGGTAAGAACTTCGAAAGGAGTCTCGGGCTCGATTTTCGTGAAAACACCACTAGTGGAAACGGCTTCACAATATCTTTATTTATTTCAAAGATATACCAAAATTTTGATATTTTATCCATTTCTAAGATGAGCCATAAATTTTCATTTCCCAAAATATCTGAAACCGATTAAAATTTTTACAAGCACTATTTTACTGGACTGAGACTCTTTTTTAAATTTTTCATCTCTATTTTTTTTATGATATAAGGTGACAAAAATGCGTTTATTTTTAAAAGGAAAAAGTTCTTTTTTCCACCCTTAGTAGACGAGACAAAAAAAAATGAATATAGTGTATTATTTCCTGTGAAAATTTCAATCGTTGTCACATATTTTTGTAAATGTTATGTCACACTTTCGAAATCGATCGAATATCAAAATTAAGTTACATCCTAAACTAAATCAAATGAAGTGTATGGTGTTTTCGCAAAATACGAGCACAGGACTTCAAAATTTTTCCTTATCTAGACCAGAAATACCAAAAACAGTCGAAATCAAGCAATTGAGGATACCCTGTACAGGTTCATCGCTGCTTTCAGCCCACGCCCAATTAAGCCACTGACTGTGCTGCACTTGTTTTTTAAAAAGTGATACAATTTTTGAACCACCAGGTTTCCAGTAAGGGATACTGAAGACCTCGATGTCAGAGAATGCAATTCACAACATCACTGCGAGATCTATTGATCCTGGAGAAGTACCTATCACATCTTATCACCCTATAGCGCCGCTTACATTGGTAGAGTAAATGGTAGAGTAGAGTGGTCGAGTACTAACTATTCTCCTACTAGCACAATGTAAACAGGTCGTGCAAGTAACGGTATAGTACTAAATATAGTAAACGGTAGAGTAGAGTGGATAGAACATGTGCAATAGTTCACTCGACTATCCCATCCCCACCTCCAAATTCCCCTCCCAATGTTGAACGAAGTTGGCAAATTTTCAAAGTAGTTGGAAGATTTTCAAGGGAGTTGGAAAAATTTCAGAGCAGTTGGAAAAATTTCAAATCGGGTGGAAAAATTTCAGAGCGGTTAGAAAAATTTCAAAGCAGTTGGAAAAAATTTCAAAAGGGTTGAAAAAATTCCAAAGCATTGGGAAAAAATTTTGTGTTTAAGTTTTCAAGCTTTTTGTCGATCCTTCAACACATTTCTCCCCAATTTCACCTTCTACCCAAACACGATATTTATCACCAGCTTGAGGAAAAGCATGGAAATTGATATTTAACCTCTTTTTTCTCATAAAGAACACTGAAGAACTGAACAATAGGGATTCGAACCATTCATACTTTCTAAAATGATTTAAAAACACAAATATTCACATTAATCGCAGAAATACAAAGCACGGGAACAAGAACTATGTCAACATTTGTAGTTACTGAGATTGTCACCAGGGTGCGTAGCGCTTATTTTCCATCGCCTATACAGATCCGTAAAATGCCATCTACTGAGGAGCTCTATCCGCAGTGAGGTGTATGTGCTTCAATTTAGTTTTCAACCTTCCGAACCTGCGCAATATAACAGGAACCAAATCAGGAGATGATGAGTTCATTGCCTCTGCTACTATCAAATTCTCCCATTCTAACAGGGTTAGCATTCTGTTCAGTAATCTCACATTCCCTCGAAGAGATTGAATCAAATCATTATCCGACGGCATCTGATCCTACTTATCGGCACCCTCCTCAATACTATCGTGTATGACGAAATTATAAAAGCATTTAGTTCTTTCGAACATCTCATTTATAATCTGCTCACGAAAATGAGACGAGCAAACAAAGTCAAACTTCGTCACCCCAATATCAACCGAATTGGAATGTTTGAGTTAATGTAATTCATTTTTAAGCTCCATAATTAACAGTTAAATCTTAATAATCTGATTATGTCCCTGCTCACATTAAAGACAGAGGTATTTTCACATTACACACTTGAAGTGAGACGTGAACGTATCTTTGACGTGAACGTAAGGATTTAAAGTTAACGTAAAGTGAGAAAAAGGGAGTTGAAGTGCAATGAGATTCATTAACGTAAGAATTTGATAAATAAAAAGATTGAACTTATAGTGGAATAATATTCACAGGAATTTGGACAAAATATGTATATCAATTTAATTTCCTATTAATACATCGCCAACGTTTCGAATCTTTTGTGATTCTTTTTCAAGGCTCATATTTTCATGGAATTAAATTTGTTTAGTTTTACTAGAGATTTGACCGTTTTGATGTTGAAAGAAAGTCATATTATTCAAATTATATAGATCTGAAAACATCATGAGTAATGTCAAACATCACATTACTCATGATGTTTTCAGATCTATATAATTTGAATAATATGACTTTCTTTCAACATCAAAACGGTCAAATCTCTAGTAAAACTAAACAAATTTAATTCCATGAAAATATGAGCCTTGAAAAAGAATCACAAAAGATTCGAAACGTTGGCGATGTATTAATAGGAAATTAAATTGATATACATATTTTGTCCAAATTCCTGTGAATATTATTCCACTATCAAAAAGCATGGACGTAACCAGTAATCAGTATTGAACTTATAGATTTTTGTGATTATGTTGCTGAAAGCTCGAAGTACACCTGAACATTTAGTTCATCAAAAATCGTATTCTGTTGAAGCTTTTTGCGTTGAAACTGGGGAAAAACTTATTTCTATAGAATGTGAAGATTATGCGGCACACTATGGTTACGTTTTTCATTTCTTTTCGCAGCTTATGTCATCAACGAGTGCTATGAAGTTTCTGAAATATTCTATAAGTTGTTTTAGGAAGATGTAAGCATGATATTGCTTTTTTTGGCATGGCTACACCTGCTTAGTGAAGATCCATCACGAACTAGTATTGAGTGCTATTGGAAAAAATCTGCAATTGGAACCAGTATGAAATTCGTGAAAGCATCTAGCCGAAACCTTGTGCCCAACACTTTGTGTTGGGATAGTTTTCTCTCAGTGGTTGGTGATAGGTACCAAAAAAATTTAATGACATTTTTAAAGAGCCCCACGATGTGGAAAAATTGTCAATACATCTTTTAATGTCTGCAAGCAACGCCACTAACCTACAGATTTTATTGAGCAACTTTGGAACAAACCGATTGTCCACTATGGCATGAACTCACAGATTTAGAAGAATCCAATCACGGATCCATGAGGGGAACTGGGGGAACAATGGGAATATTTCTCCCCAAATGGCCCGGTCCCCTTAAAATTTCGCTTCTCTCCCTAGAATTTGACATACTGATGCTAAAATAATCACATAAATATTTTAGCAAATGGTGTTTTGATTGGGAGCTACTACATTTGCCATCGCCGAAAAAACGAGTACCTTTTGGCTTTTCAATATTTAAAAGTTCCCCTCGAAGTTCCCCTCCCGAAGTTTTGCCTGGATCCGCCTCTGATAACAGCCTCGAAAGCTTAAGAATCCACTCATTGTAATGCTTTTGATGGTGCTCTATGCTCTAACTGAAAATATATTGGGAGCTAGAAAAATAGAGATACAGCGGGATGAAAAGGGGAAGATTCTTAGAAAATCAAGTACTGGAAGAAGTCCAAGAAAGAAAAAAAATAAAAACAAATAATTCCAGTTTGATGTTGAATTCTTCCTTTCCAATCATGGTTGCTTCTCCAGATGGTGAGCATTGAAATAAAACGCCCACCTGTATTTAGTGTATTTGGATTCGTAGATCCCTTCTCAAAATGTACACAGATGATGAATTTAAAATCAGCAAATAACAGGCAGCTCCACATCTTCTTGATGATATGAATACTGACTAGCTCTATTAATAATGAAAATGTCACTCACTGATCTGCTTTTTTCAGGGGTAAGAAATTCAAGTAACCGCACTCTTCAACTATCGTTACATCGGTTGCTCTCCATCTGATCCATCAGAGATAAAATTGACCACTCCATCAGGTGTACCTACATGAAATCAGGTACTTTGAGGTGTTGCATTTCTTGGATTGTGACCAAGTGAGTGATCGGTGGATTGGATTCGACGGCTTTTCTATTTGAATTTCTAGGCAATCAATGATAGGAAACCACATTTGTATAACTTGCTCTGAATTATATTGGTAAAAATTATATTGGTAAATTTCTGTATATCTCTGATAGTGTTGGCCATACAATCAAGTCTTTCATTTTTCAGCTATAAGAGGTATATCTACTTTTGGAAGATATTCTACTAATACTGCTCTGGGAATATAAGGAATATATATATATATATATATATATATATAATAATAATAATAATTTTATTGATCCCTTAGACATATATGAAATGTATAGGACAAGTCAAGTAAAGTATATTCAAAACATATAACCTTAAATATAATACATACAAGTATTACACAACATTTAATCAAGATGTAAGAAAGTTGCAATCATCTAAATATTCTTTAATGCTATAATAACCCTTTATTAACAGCCTTTTTCTAATTAAATTCTTAAACCTAATCATATTCATTGATGTTACAATATTTGGTAAATGGTTGAACAAAGCTATGGCCTGATACTTTGGACACGATTCATATTTGGCCGTAGAATGTGATGGAACGCATAGTATTAAGGCATTTCTAGTACCGTAATTATGGAAACTAGATAACTTTGTCATCAAATGCTCATTTTCCCTTATATAAATTAAACATCTATATATATATATAAACTCGGTAAAGTTAATATTTCATGTTTCCTGAAATAAAGTCTACAAGAGTCACGTGGTCTCAGATCGAAAACCAAACGCATAATTCTTTTTTGCATAACAAAAACTCTTTGGGAATCACACGAATTTCCCCACAATAATATATTGTAGTTCAATACGCTATAGATCAAGCTGTAGTAAACATTTATAACAGCTTGAAGGGGAAGGCTTCTTTTTATTCTATTCAGGGCATAATATGAACTGCTTAATTTTCTGCAAACTGAATCCACGTGGTGGTTCCATTTTAATAACCTATCTAGATGGATACCCAAAAATTTTACTGAATCTTTGGAGGTTTTTGAAGTATTCATACACTTTATAGTTAGATTAACACTATCAATATTTCTTCTGCTAAAATAGATACATTCAGTTTTTTCCATATTTAGAATCAAGCGGTTTGTTTTACACCAGTTCATGAACTCACACACCAGCGTGTCACAAAGCATTGAGAGTTCCCCAAAACTCCGAGCTGCGACCGCCACAGTTGTATCATCCGCAAATAAAATGAGTATATCAGTGATTATGTGATTCGGTAAATCATTAATGAACAATAAAAACAGTAACGGTCCCAACACGGAGCCCTGCGGGACACCAAGCCTTATACCACACTTTTTTGACCAGGAGCTATCAACTTTCACTGATATACTACGATCAGTTAAATAACATCTGACCCAATCAAGAAATATTCCACGGAAACCTATATTATATAGTTTGTTTTTAATAAATTCAGGTGAAAGTACATCAAACGCACTGGAGAGATCGAAAAACAAACCCGCTACAAATAGTCCCTCATCTAGCTTTTTATGTACTAAGTTTACGAACGAAAGCGCTGCAGTTTGAGTGGATTTCCCCTCTCTGAATCCATGTTGACAGTGAGTAATAATCTCGAAACGATTTAGGAAGGAAATCATCCTGCCATATACAATTTTTTCAAAGACTTTCGAGTAAACACTTAAGATTGAAATGGGTCGGTAATATATATTCTTATGAAAATAGAGAGCTAAAATAATACAATAAATGTCGACACAAAAAGTACCTCAGCTGAGGTAAAAAAAGAACGGGGTATCATAACATTCTTCGTATGATACTATAGAATCATACTATACTATAGAGCCAGGGGAAAAAAACCTCAGCCCAAAAAACCTGCCACCCCCGTAAAAAAAATAACAAAATATTAAATATCAGGAAAAATCTTGAAAGACATCAGTGTGAGATCATCTTCATGTTATTCGTCGATAGATTCTTCCCAAAACGGCTCGCAATTCTTAATCTGAAATGAAAAAAAAAAAAACAGAAAAAAAAACAGAATATTCAGAATAAATCAAATAATTTTGAAATTAACTACCCATTTTAGAAATGCATTTGTTTCTTGATGTATAGCCTCGAAACCATCTTGACATTTGTAAATGGGACAACTATATTTATAAGATGTTCTATAGTCTCCTCATTTTCCCCACACTCACAACTAGGACTCTCAACCGAATTCCATCGGAAGGGCATGCTATTGCAACGTCCATGGCCTGTTCTAATGCGATTTAGAACAGACCATATTCTCCTGGGAAGGTCAAAACCAGGAACTCTGATGGAAGGATCAGAAATAAGATCTTTATTGAAAAAATTGGATACATTCCATTCAGATTGCCACATTTCTTTGTCGCTTCTATTCATATTAGTCAGAAAATTTGACCAAAAAGGTTTACGCGACTTCAATCTGGGGACCCTATTATCTGGAAAATAGGTGAGTATGGGAAATGAATACATCCCTTGTATGTCAAATGAATCATTCAGTTTAAATTGTTTCAAAATTAACAAAATATCGATAGTATGTAGAGGGACGTGCTCACTTGAAAGTTTTATCAAATGATAAGATTTTTTTGGTAATCCCAAAAACATTTTAGGTTTTCTCTATACACATTTCGCATAATAACTCGCATTATGTACAACTTTGATATGTTTTTCACCCTCTGAATCCAACTCAAGTCAGATGAATTGAAACATTTTATTGTTTCTCTATACACATTCGCATATTAAGAGTGCATTATGTACAACTTTGATGTGTTTTTCATCCACTGAATCCAACTCAAGTCAGATGAATTCGATGAAATAGACATACCTATCATCAATAGGGTTATCTATCAGCAATGTTTCTTTTGAAACTGTTGCTAATGCGTTTGGTTCCATATTTTTATGGATAAGGAGAAATAATGGATAGCACTACACTTTCTTTTTCCATGGTGGTATTAACATTAATACTTTTACTTCCAAAATTGTCTTTAATAGGTACTTGGACATCAGCTGCATCACATATTGTAATTTATCTGCATTATCATAGTTTTTGACGACTTTGCCTCTGATTGATAAACAATAGTTTCTTGAGGTTCACGAAATTCTGGGTCATTATTACTCCCAGAAGAAACATCTGAGAGAGATTACCTTATGAATGCTTACTTCTGTATCTTAATAGCACACCCAACCTCACGAGTGGTGCGGGCATATTTTTTTTTTTTGGGCACTGGAATTTATGAGGCAAAGCTCCCTGTTTTAACCGTTTTCTTCTTCTTGACTCATTATGCTATACTGAACTCAATTTTCTGTATCTTCATCTGAAATTATTCCAAAGAATCATAATACAAAAAGAGGAGAGATAAGATAAGTTTTTAAACAAAATTAATCGAATTCTTTAACTAGATAACTTCCTAGTGGATTAATAAAATCTGTTGTGCCTCAACTTCGACCATTTCTCATAATGCTAGTTATTTGAGATCAATTTGCTTACTCAACAATGTAAACATGATTTCGAAAATGTATTATCTTTTTTCATAACTCTACATCGCATGTCCTCTTATAGCCAATATACCTAAACAAGAAGAGTATTAGGTACCCACTTAATATACCTCTTTAACATATGTATCAAGTGGAAATACTATTTACTCTTCTCTATTTAATATCGAAAGAGATGATTTTCTTCCTAATGAGAATGAGCCCGTATGAAAATTTTTTCATCAATTGAATTGCAAAAATATCACTGTACTATACAAATGGAAATCGACCGAAGTCCTTCAGCCTGAATGAATTGTAATAAACTTCGTGATCACAAAAATCGAACTTGAAATCGAGTTCATTTAGCAAAACCTCATAAATTAACAGTCAAACTAAACTGAACATATTAGACCCTTTTTGGATGTATGTAACTGCCTAGAGTTTGTTTATGAGGAACTAACAGTCTAACTTACTGACTCAAAAAACAAAAATGCTTTCTTCTACATTTTCATGGGTCGCTAGATAAACTCAAAAAAATATCTCAGCATGACAAGTTAGCATTTGTTACTCACCTAATTAGTCGGTTGCAAAGTTTACCTACACAGTGGTGATTGACGACAGCTCGAAGTGATTCAGAATTCACACCCACAATATTCGACGATGATTCTGTACGCAACCCTGGAGTTGAATGAAAATGAACAAGTCTGGCGTTTTCTCCTTTCAACTGGTAACGCATTGATTTGTGGTGTGGCACTTGTTCTGAAAGCTTCGCTATTGGCTGGGACTCCATAATCCCATTGGCTCTTGCTCTTTAGGAGTTACACCCCTTGATTCTTGCTCTCTTCAATCCTCTCTGGATGTGAAGTAGCGAATCGACCATTCCTGTTAGTTTCTTATCCTAGAGGCGTGATGAGTTCGCTCTCATTATTTTGTTTGAGAGAATGTGTTTTTGAAATATTTTCTGTCTAGTTACTAGATTCATAGCTTCCAATACCTACCTATTATTAGTGTTTATATAATATTTTTTATTGATGCTATACTGATATAATGAGATTTATAGAACATAATTGAACACAAAATGTTGATAGGTAGGTAGGTAAATCAAATCCACCAACTTTACGTTATTATTTTCCATAAGTTTTTGTTTTAATACGATTCTTCAGAGCAACCGATGCTGTTCGAATTCAGAAGAAAGCCAAAATTGATTTTGACAAGAATATTCATTCGACTATCAAACAACCTTGATTTTGCTGTTGAATAGGTAGGTATGTACTTACTATTATAGATCGTAATTCTATATTTGATTTCAAAATTAATTAAATCATACCAATATAAGGATGTTATATTTTATTGATAATAATAATTAGTTTTGTTTCTCTGTGAAACCAAAGTTCCTATTAGCTATTGAATACACTATTTAAATGATTACAAAGTTACCTGTAAAACCGAAGAAACAACATTGAAGTTAATTATTATCTTGGCTTTTTTTAACTAAAATCTCAAAATTCGTCGTGTTCAATTTCTGATTGACGTTTCAAGTACTATGAATTATCACAGAACATCAAAATATTCATCGAATTATTCTCTTCAAAATTTGTCAGTGAATCATCATTCCATCTGCGTGGGGTTAACATGAAGAAACCTTCTTTACATCACCCCCTCTCACCGTGAAAATTCTTATGGGAATTTTTATCAGCTCTTGATTATTCTGGTATTAATTTTGTTATGTGGAATAGTCCTGTTTTTTCGTTCTTTTTTCCTGTTTTAATCCTAAATATAGTGCTTGATATTTTCTCTGATATTTCAAAAGGTTCAATCCTGAGTTCATCTAATTTTTTTCTGTTTAATCTATGTCCGTTTTCAATATATACGGGGTCCCCTATACCTATTGAATTCATGTTCTTTTCTGTTTTTGTCAAAAATTTTTTTATTTTATTCGTGTGATTGTATAGTGTTATCTAGAGCTTAGTTCTTTTAATGCAAATTCTTCATCTTGATCCTTTTATAATTTCTTGAATTTTGATTGCATTTACTACCTTCAATGCTCCTTCAGTATTATCTATCGATTCCAATACTGTCCAAGACAGTTTGCTTCAGTGTTGAGTTTCCTTGGTATATATATTTAAAATTGAAATCAAATTGAGATAGGTAATATGTTAGATCACCTAATCTTCGTCTGTTCTTGCTTTTATGTTGAGGTTCTCTAAAGGTTTATGGTCTGAATACACTTCAAATTTTTTCCAATCAACCAGTGTTCCCAATATTTTACCGCCTCTTTTATTGCTAAGCATTCCAAATATATTAGCTTCTTATTTAACTTTTTCGAGAAGTAGGCTAATGGTTTTTCCTTTTCACTTTGTTGTGTTTGTTTCAGTATTGCACCTATACCTTCTATTGAAGCATCCGTAAATATCTTTATAGGCTAATCTTTATTGAATATTTTTAGCACTGGTTGAGAAAATGAGAATTTCTTTATTTCTGTGAATGATTTTTCACATCCACAGACCAACTGAATTTTATATCTTTTCTCAACAGTCTATGAAATGGATCTAGTATTGTTGAGATTTTCGGTATGTATTCGTGAAAAAAGTTTATTTTACCTAGAAATTGTCTGATATTCTTCTGTGTTTTTGGAGTAGGAAAGTTATGTATAGATACTAAGTTGTCTTTGATTGGTCGTACTGTATTATTTTCTATTATATGTCCTAGATATTTTATTGAGTTGGGGGCGTACGTGCATTTCTTCAATTTCAATCTAAATCCGTCTACTGGTTTCTAGAACTTGTTTGATATGAATGATACGATCTTCAAAAGTTTCTGAGAATAGGTCATCTATAAAGGTAATTTTCTGTGAAGTTCTTAAGATTATGTTTTCTTAGTATACTAGATAAAATCCTTTGGAAGATTGCTGGTGCTGTTTTCAAACCGAATGGTAGGCAAGTCCATTGTTAGTGTCCTTCTCGTGTTATAAAGCCTGTTTTATTTCTATCTTCTAATGGTGGTATCAGTGGCGGCGGCTCAATAGGTGCACATGTGCACGTGTACCCCCAACTAATATCTTCATCTGAAGGAATTAACTTTGTTTTATGTAAACGCAACGTTTCCAATTTGGGTATATAATTTTATTTTTCATTTCCCATGTATTTCAGACTCCAGACGGCGGGCTAACTTGACAACTACTTTGAACGCCAATGCAAATACGCGCGTAGCGAAGACGCTAGACGGCCGCAATCGCCGTACACTGCTCTCTCGAAGTGATCCTTGATTGGAGCAGTAGCTACCCCTCGCACCCCACATGTCTCGTAACTGTTCACAGCATTCAGCTGACCTAGGTACACATCCAAGATGTGTACAAGTGAACATCGTACGCCGTGTGGCCGTGGGTGAGCTTCCGTTTTCGTGTTTGATTTATTCACGAAATTATGGCCGAAAATTTGGAGAACCCGATTTGCATCAGCGTACAATATTTGAAAACAATTTTGTTTTTCTTCGCTGAAATTGTAATCATGCCCATGACAACTGCAGAAGC
Source organism: Hippodamia convergens (assembly GCA_038502775.1). Lineage (NCBI taxonomy): Eukaryota > Metazoa > Arthropoda > Insecta > Coleoptera > Coccinellidae > Hippodamia > Hippodamia convergens. The sequence continues at coordinate 73,330,809 of CM076607.1, forward strand.
AGAACGTTGCTTCTCTATTTTGAAGCGCATCGAAACTTTTTTGAGAAGAACTATGGGCAAGGATAGATAAACTGCTCTAGCAATGTTATCGAGAAACAAATGATTCAAGATCTATCAAACTCTAATGAATTGGTTTTTGAAGAATTCACATCGAGAAAGAACAGGCGACTTGAATTCCAATACAAAACGTCTGTGTGAAAATTAGTACTATGTGTAATTACGTTATCAGATACTTCATTGGTTATACAATTAATGCAGCAACAGGTGAAACTTTATCAAGAAGATGTGCGTCTGGTTAAAGAGTTTGTATTTTTCAAACAATTTTTAGTTTAAGTCAATTTGTTTGTTTATGATCTGACTATTCAGTATAAAAACAAGAACATACACTTTCGGATTTTTGCGCTAACCCCTTTTCTAAATTTCATTCCAAGATAAACGAACTGCTCTAAGTAGTACCTGCCCATATGTGCACTCCCATATTAAAAATCCACGCACCGCTACTGGGTGGTATTGACCAAAAAGCAGAATTGATGTCCAGTGATGTGAAATATTCACAATTTCTAGCTTTAATTATTATGTCATCAATTAGTGGAAAAGGTTGAGCTTGTGGTATCACAATTTTATTTAATTCTCTAAAATCAATGCATAACTTAGTCTTTCCCTCGTCTTTTTTTAATGCAGGAGTCACTGGTGCAGCAAATGGGCTATATGACTCTTCAATTAATTTTTTTTCTAATAGTTTTGCCTCTTGCCGTTCTATTTCATTTCTGCCTTCAATTGTACATCTATATGGTCTTTTACTACAAAATTTATCCACTAAGAGATCTATTCTTGCTTCATAGTCATACAATTCCTACATCATATTTATCCTTGGCAAATATTGTTTTGTATTTTTCTATCAATTGTTCTATTTTAATTTTTTTCTCCTCATCTAAATGATTCAAATCTATTTCAAAATCTTCGTCTTTAATATATTCATTAAAATTAACTCTTATCATGTCTTCTCTGGGTGATTGTTTTTGGCTTATATTCAGATTTTCATCTTGTCTTAATTTAAACTCTTTTATTTTATCTAGGCCTATCAAAAAATCATGAAAATCCTCATTTTTTACAATAAACACTTCTACTTCTTTTCCAATATTGAAAATTTTTAATTTTATTTTTGTTAATCCCTTTGTGAGTGACACTCCACTAATTGTTTTTAATTGTATTTCGTCCTTATTTTTATTGTTGTCATTTATAGTTTTTACAAGTTTTCTAATAATGAATGAAACCTGAGAACATGTGTCATAAATCCCTTCTATATTTATTTTATCTTGTACATTGTATTAACAATGTTTAATTTAATTAGTCGTGTGTTCATTCTTTTTTTGTTTCTTAATAAATTTCTACATCCAGAATAGAATTGTTATTCACTCTTTTAGTTGTGGTGGTTTTTTCTCTATTTTCTTCCTTTTTCATGAACCAACCAATTTTTCATTGGGATGGTATCTCACACCTTTGCCAAAATCTTCACACGTTTTACAAGGTGTCCTTTCTGCATATTTTTTTTTTTAGAGTCTTATGTGAATTTCCTTTGAAATTTTTTTTTGTTCACTAGACATTCGAGTTGTCTCGATTCATTCAATATATCTGTTGGTTCTTGAAATTCTGACTTATTAATTTTATTCAATATGAATTATGGTAACCCAACTGCTATTAATGCTATAAGTGACTTTATATTATCCTTATTAAAATCTATCAGATGTTTTTCTTTTTTAAAGCATAGTCAGTTAGCGAATCTTCTCGATATTTAAATGATAGTGCATAAGTAACATTATTCCATCCATTATCTCTGAAGCATTCCAAAAATATTTTTTTCCATTCTAACCAACCGGCATTTACTGTCAATGTAATGAGTGTAGAAGAGTGCCAATCTAAACTTGGTTTGTCGAAAAGGTTATATAACAAAATGCTACAGATTGAGTTCAAGTTCAGTCGGAATAGGTATAACGTGGTTATTTGAAATCACGATACAGAAATTTGAGGGGACCCACATACAACATACCTATAACTTACGAGAGTTCCAGAGAAGTACAATATCAATCGAAGTTTTAATAAAGGAATGTTACTTCAAATGAATATGATAATTATATTGATCAAATTTTTTTTTAGAAATTTGTTCCTATTGAATAATTGTTAATTATGAAAATTATTTACTTTAGAATATCGAAATCTTTCATTATCGAACTCTCATAAAAGATAGAGGAACTTTTCAGGTTGAATTTTGTTTTTTTTTTTATTTCGAACTTTCATGAATGAATAGAACAACTCAAAACGAATCATAACGGTAAGTAGATGTCTATTGAGGTGAGAAGGAAGAAGAATTAATTGAAAGAAATCATCAGAAGATGGAACATGTTTCACACAAAAGATGAAATTCACCATGTACATTCTACCTATATGCTCACTTTTATTTATTAATTTTGCAGAAAATACCAAATTTTCGGAGAAGAACTTTCTGCTAATAGATCCATGTCTCTGTTCCGATCGCGCCAGTAAGTGCATGCCTCTATTCATCACCGGGAAACTCAATCACCGCTGTCCTTTCTGCTCTCCTCGTCGCTCGACGCTCTTATCACCGCTCCTTCAGGCGAAGCGTCGCGATCGGAAGCGTCGAGAGATCATTAGGGGAAAGTGGTCACCCTTCGTTTACTTTTCAGATTTTATTTTTTCACTTTATAACTAATCGTCGAATTTATCTAGTTTTTGCACCAAAGTATAACACATATATTGTAGTCTGTTACAAAAAAGTGAAGGATTTTTGTACGAATGAACCCCATGTATGGGGTACGTTCGTACAGTAGGTGGTGTACTTTCGTACGCCATGGTGTAGATTCATACAGGGTAATTAAAAAGTTAATTAAAGTAGTTTAATTATTGATGACTCTCATCAAAACATTTTTTATTAAATAACTAACTTAATAATATGTACTTGACCCATAGTCTATAAATCTTTCTTCATGAAAATAACAAAAAATAAAAACGTTCTCCCTTATTTTAGGTATTGATGATTATCGATTATTACTGTCATTTTAAATACACTTCATAATTCAAATCAACAGCAAAAGTAAAAAGTCTTGCTGTTCTAGCTATAGTTATAGCCCGTTCGTGGTTGAGGATCGGGAATGATCATGGTGATATCGTTGAAATACAGAGTGTGTCTATATTCTATGTCAACTAAAAAGAATGACCAGCTTTCTTCCGAAGATAAGTTACTTTCACGTCTGTACCCGAATAATGACCAGACGTGATAAACAACAGAAGTTTTTTTTCAAACTGTAGCAACACATGAGAATTATCTCTGATTTTCGCTGGTATCACATTTAGATTTTCATTGATACTACAATTATCAGTCTCTTCGTCAATCTTCAAATCGACTGGAGGTCAGGCATTCTCCCAACTAATTCAATATTTGAACTTGAAAAAGAAATATCATAGAAAATATAAAGGTTTTGAAAATGTGCAGTAACGTTTTCGGTGCAAAGGAATGAATGAATTGAATTAAATATTAATAGAAATCCTAGGTATTTTCGAAACTACCTCAATTCCAAAAGAAATGAAAGCGATCCTCCTAATAATATGAGATTAAACGGTTCAGGCCATTGTTAATTTGTTCGCTGATTTCTTTTTCTGAAGTACCTATATAGTTCTGATCAAGTTGTTCCAGCAGTGTTAAACCAATTTATAAATCTGGTTCTAAGCATGATGTAACGAATTACAGAGGTATTTCGATTCAGTCTGCTATCCCTTAATTAGAGGACCCTTTAATTTGTAATTTGTATAGTTTCGACAGAGGGTGCCAAGTAGATTCCATATATACTGATTTCTTGAAGGCCCTCGATAAAGTTAATCACAATTTCCTTATGTCGCAACTTGAGTCCATAGGAATTGTCGGCACTCTTTCATCGTAGAGACTTGGATCCGAAGCTTTCTTTCTGGTCATGTTCACATCGTGAGATACAGAAGCTTTCATTCTCGATCGATTTATTTTTATCTGGTGTGCTGCAGGGCTCCCATTTAGAGCCATTATTATTACCTTCCATAGATCTAGTACATTCGTTAGTTATAAATACTAAATCAGTGAACATAATTTGCTACGAGTCACAACCGTTTGTGACCATAGGCGTAACGAGGAGTGTGGGATATTGGGGACATAACCCTTCCATTGATTGTAATTAATATAAAATTATAAATAACCATTTGAGAAAAAAAAAATGGACATATGTTTTTGACTGGTGGGGGAACCCCCATGACTCAACTCTAGTTACGCCAATGTTCGTGACTTGGGAATCATGTTCGATGGTGTGCTCACCTTCAGGAAGCATATGATTCCTGTGAAGTCGAAGGCACTCCCGATATTCGGGTTCATAATGAGAAGATCTTGCATTAGTTCGTACTGTTTTAGATTATGGTTGTGTCGTTTGGTCGCCAATTTATAATTACAAAGTGGCGACCAAACGACGTTGACATGTTCGACAGGGTTCAGAAGAGATTGATGCGTTTTCTTGCAAAGACCTGGTGTGTCTGAAGTGGGTTCGGGTTATCTCAGTATGATTTTTGATATTGAATCCTTGTCAGCGAGCAGACCTGTGGCTGATTTATTAGTGCCTCATAAAATTCTGCATAGCAGTGTGGATTGTCCTAGACTCCTAGACTATAAGTATACTTGAATTGGTCCGGTCCATTTGAGGTTTCAGAGCCGTTCTACCAGGCAGAGTCTCTTGTTCAATACTTTGAATATTCATATATATGGGACTAATTAATAATAAGTACTTATAGTGCAATGTCGATCTCTGATAACAGCTAATTAAATCAATATTAACTTTTTTCGTTCGTTGATTTATTCATGAAGGAATCATTGCGAGCCTTAGTGTAAACATATCGTGCAGTTTTTGTTACTGATTTTTTCATTCCTATTTTTTCTTGTTTAACTAGAATTTGTTTTATTTCATCACAATTGTGTTTTTTCATCTAAATGAGGGTTTCTCTTATATAATTACTTGTGTATGTTAAATAAATAAATGAAAATGAAAAAACTAATCTACATAATGCAGAAGATATAACATCCCAGTTGAACTACGATGCTACAAGAAAAAACGCAGAAAATTTCTATTCATTTAATTCTTACTTTTTTGACTCATTACATTTCAATAAATAAATATTATGAAATTAAGTGGTTTTTTATCAAAACGTTTTTCTTGCGTCACCAATCTTGCCCATATCAAATTTAGGTCTGGCTCCGCCACTGTTTCCTGACTGAACAACCCTTGTACGGTCAAAAGGGGGCTAACAATTGGGACACGAGAGCCGTTACCAACGACTACCCGACGCCTCTCTCACGTGCGGGTGCGGATTGCCTTAGCCTTAGGCTCTATTCACACACACGGCCAGCATTAAAGTGATCGATATATTATTGGTAGCAAAGCAAATGCTAGTAAATTCACTGGATTTTTACCGATCAAACAATGAGTTGCTTTGATGTCGTGACACGAGGTTATTGAATAATAATGAATCCAAACGAGGTACGTGTTGAATTGTTGCGATTCGTTGCAAGTATACATCTCTCATAACCTCAAAATCGTTTTTCAGAGCACAGCAAACTTCCTTCTGTCCATGCATCCCCGATATATCCCGTTTTATCTGAAGTTTCATCCCACAAAACAGGTCTCGACTATCTTTTTTTCATATTTTTTTATGGTTCCTTCTTCCAGTATCTGGAACAAAAATCAATTAGAAAATCTTTTAAGTATTAGAAAAAACTTGTGAACTAATTTATCAGGGACCACTGCCTTTCAAAAAATTGTTGCCTTACAATGAGAAAAAAACATAAGAGTTCGAACTTTCAAATTTATAACTTTCCGGAAAATCGGAATCTTCCGATTCCGACTGACTCCTTCGTCAGGCAAATTCTTAAATATATGAAATTCATCAAAATCGTGAAAATTGTTTTATTTGTTGATTGGCATTTTTCAACACACGGTTACAATAGATTAATACCAATTAATTAATAAATTGCTTTACTTTATCTCAAAATTTCCTGATATTAGTCTCTCATTAACAAATCAATTCAAATACGATGAACTCCCACCGAACAATTGGCCAGATTATTATTAGTTTTATTCAATCCGTCCAAGTTCCGTCATTAGAATCCAACCAAAAACATTTTCATCTAAAATATGGCCAAGACGAGGCCGTATTTCTAACATTGTCAAAAAGTTATCAGATCTCATGTAGAGCTCTACACTCTTCATCTTCACAAGTCCTTATTTCACAAACTCTACGTCTTGGTCGAAATAAGTGACTAGGCCGTTTTTCTTTCGCCACGTGAGCTTATGGCGAAAAATTAATTCTCGGTTCATAACTTTTCTGTTATACAATAGCTCCTATAGTTACGAACGGCCAAGTCACTTATTTTGTCCAAGGCATAGAGTTTATGAAATAACGAATTGTGAAGATGAGGAGTGTAGAGTTAGCAGTTTGTCTCTACATGAGATCTGATAACTTTTTGACAATGTTAGAAATATGGCCTCCTATTGGCAATATTTTACATGAAAATGGGTGGGCCCCTGCATGCGATGGAGAGACAACATTCGAAACGACCTGCAGAAAATGAGCATCCTTTTCGACACGGACCTGATGGAAGATCGAGAATATTGGAGGAGGGTAGTACAGTCAACCAAGACCCACCCTGGGTTGTGAAGCTAACCGAAAAAGAAGGTAATATACCATAATAGTTTATTTTAATATTGAAGTTGCTTTTTTAGTTATCGATTGAGGCAGTACGAAGTCTGCCGAGAAGGCTAGTTACGCATAAAAATTGTTTCTTGTTCATTCTTGATGTACGTGCTTGTGGCTCTCGTTGCTCTGCAGTTTAGTATTTTGTTCATTTGTTTGACATTTCTACCATAGCTAGATTTGTGAATGATGGTATAAAAAATATATTTCCTGAATCAGCTGCCGAAGAAAGGGTATTAATATTTCTGTCAGATGCTGCTCCCTATATGATCAAGGCAGCTCAAGCCCTCCAAGTTTTTTACCCAAATTCATTTCATCTTACGTGTTTTCATGGGCGCCCACAGGGGTGGCCAGGGGGGGCCGTGGCCCCCTTGAGATTTTGATCCTTCCTGTCGTTTTTCGCACGACAGCCCCAATATAATTTATCTAATCCTAGGAGTTAGAAAAAAATGCTGGATTCACAACAATTTTCCGGTTTCCAAAAGACCTACTATGTAATCGGCAGAGGTATTCAATGAATTGATAACTCTCTGAGGCAAATAGATCACCTTTTGAATGAACAAAAATCATGGAAAGTTTTCGTTGACGATGATTTTTGTTTACCCAAAAGCGCTCAAAGCGCCCCTAAGACGGTATAAATTCATAAAAGTACCCATACGACTCGGCATTCTCCTCAATCGTCACCAGATGATCTTTTTATGGAGGTTGTTTTTATTAGGCGGTATCTTTGATGCAGAGTTCTTCAAGATGCAAGTGCAGCTACTCTAATATTTCAATAATTATTGTCCATTCTGCAATCAGGATATTTTTTTCTGAGAAGGGGAAAATACAGGGTGTTCTACAAGTTTTATGACAAACTCTGGTAGAAGGTTGCTGTGCTTCTTTTGAACATTTTTGTTTCTATGAACATAGGTCCGATTCTTTTTCGTTTCGGAGTTACAAGCATTCCATGGTGCACCACCAGATAGAGCAAGACAATAGGGCAGTTGGCTAAATGAACATTTCCCGAATAAATTGATAAGTCAAGGAGGACCAATAGACCTTAGATTTTTTTTCATGGGGACATATGGAACAGCTTGTACGTCATGTTGAAATCCAATCTCATCAACAATTACTTGATAGAATTCAAGATGTAGCGAACCAAATATGAAACTAGACAAATCTGATCCACCGATTAACGGCATCTTCAGTTCCTGCATTGAAATCGAAGATGGACATTTTGAACAATTTTTATAGTCTCAAAATTTCCATTCATCATTGAGATTTTAACAAATATTATTATTATAATTATTATATAATTATTATTATAATTTTAAAATGCTTGTATATTCTAAACAAAAACGAATCGGATATATGTTCATAGGAAAAAAATGTTCCAAATAAGCACAGCTTCCATCTGTCAAAGTTTGTCCTAGACCTTGTAGAACACCCTGTATAAAACGTTTTCATTTGTATTTGCATTCTAGAGAAGGAGTATTTGAATTCAAAACCCGTTGAGACTGTATTCAGGGAGTATTTTTATTTTTTAGTGTCTTTGCCTAAAATTGTGTTATTGAAGGAGTTCTATAATTATTCAGGTAGGTAGCTGATTTTTCCGTGTTATATTCTACTTTTTGCTTCTAATATAAATTTTCTAATAGATGATGAAGGTCAGTACAGTAAAACAGAATTTCTTTCTCCTAATTGGGACCATAAAATGAACTCATCAATGTGACTTTTCAACTATTATATTTTGGTGTATTAATCAGAAGTGTAAGAGAACAGGAACTGCCGATAGAAATGAAAACTAAGTATGTCGTGAATAATGTAGTAGAGCTTCGAGCTATTAGATGATTATTTAAGAATAATTTTTAATTTATAAGGAATTATTAATGATCGATTTGAACCTCCTTGACCCTTGATGATAAACACTCCTTTGTAAACCAAAAATAATTGAAAAATAATAATCGAATAGTTCGACGATACAATTTACATATTACTTAGATTTCACTTTTATCGGCACTCCCGAATGACTGCCTTTTTTGTTGAGAGTGACTTTGACTTATGTTTATATTTTTATGTAAATTCACCTTTGAAAAATATGGATATTCGAAAATTTTTCAAAAGGAAATCAACTCCTCCAAAAAAATTTTGCTTTATATACAAATGTAGACAGAGAAACAATACAAGAAGAGTATAGCGAACCGGACCGTGCAACAACTGCGTATGAATTCTGTAAGACTAACAGATATGCCTACTCTGTGGTTCAGTATTTTGTTTTCAGAATTGAAAGCTATTTGTATGTGTTGTGTCTCTTTCATTTTTTAATTTGATAACTTATTTGTTGATTTCATTTTCTAGAGCAGTTTTGTATTATTTCGGATAATATTTCAGTTTCTCGTTTCTAAAGTCATTGCTTGATTCATTTAATGGTCCATTATTCATTTACGATTTTCATGAATATCGTTTTATCGAGAGTATATGTATATTGGTTTTTATTTCGTTATTACTTGTCGTCATTCATTGGCAATCATAATTATTTTATTCCATTTTCCATATAATTTATGTTTTATTTTCCTCATTTTCCTGTGAATATGTTTTCATGGAATGTTATTTGTTTCGAAAACAGTTGCAGTTTTTTTTTATACACATAACCTCATGTTGTTGACGTTAAAAAAATGTTGAGGTAGAAAATTTTATCAATTTTACTTTGACCCCTCCCACTTGAGAACAAATTCACGGTCGCCTCTGCATGAATATAAAAAAAGAAATAGAAAGAAACGGAGCTGTGATGTCGAGTGAGCCTCATCGTGTTTCGAATCGAGAAAAAATCCTGCGGGCGCCCATGCGTGTTTTGCTCACGGATAACATCGATTAGCGGAAGAAGTACGATTCACGTTTGACAATGTCAATAAACTTCATCGACAAAAAAAATTTCTCAAGACACCGGCTCGTAGCTAAGAAAAATTAACAAACTTGCCACTCCTTCCCGAACCAGTTATAGATAACTCGATGGGGAACATGGATCGAAGCAGTTTTATTCTACAATGAACATTTTGAGGCTAGCAAAGGTGTTGTAAATAACTTCGACATTGCTGAGTCACTAGCAGTTTGTCATTCTTTTGACGATTCCTCAATTAAAAAAAATATAGCCGTGATTTGTACTCATTTTTCGTACACGCCTGAAAGGGCGAAACTCAAGGTCTGGCATTAAATGAATGTATCCAAACATAGAAATGAATTCCACGTTGCCAAAAAAAAATTGAGAGTATATTGAGAAAGAATCCATAAGTGAAAACTTCGCACCCAAATTCAAATTTTGCCCAGTTACGTCCGTAGATAGATATTGTTAACGTTTTTAAGAACATAAAAAAAAATTTCAGGCATATTTCGAGCATTTTTCATAAATATTTGCATGCATATAATGAGCTTTTTATGTTGCATATATCCGGTCTCTAGATATTACCATCCCATACGACCACAATCTACGCGAAGCAAGAAATCAGAAGGTCAGTAAATAGGTACATCGACTTAGCCTTGAAAGTGAAAACAATTTACCAACACCACGCACCCACTGGTAAAACCATCAAATGGTCTTGTCGAGCGCCACCTGAAACAAGAATTGATTAAATTAGGATTAAAGGAAACAGAAAATTTGATACTCACGGCCCAAAAAGCCGCAATTTGAGGAACATGTAGAACTGTCCGAAGGTACTCACACATGATTGCGTCGTTGATAAGATATCCCGACTGAGTTATGCCGAACCAGGAAATTCCTGATGTGAAGAAAAAAATAATAATATTGATACATTTATCGGGTATGATCGACATACGATCATTCCGATTTATATTATGAAGTAGAATTATCGGGTGCCCATTTATTGATTTTTCGTTCCTACGATACTACAACAACCTCATTAAGGAATTTCGATCATATTATACATACATCGAACAGTGCCTAATTGTTAGGAAAATTCATTTTAAAGTCATAAATGAAGTAAATTCATGAAATCAATTTCTATTCTCAATCGTAGGTAGGAATGAATAACGTAACCGTTTATTCATTGTATTCTGCAGTTCTTTCCTAATTAAGATACGCCCTACAGATGCTCCCCAACCCTCCGATAATATCCCTTCTAAACTACGAATCTTCTTTCTGGATTTGACTTCAATATGAGCGTCAACATAATTTGATTGTTTTCTGTTATGACATACGTCAAAATCAGGACAGCCCATCCTATATGCTAGACTGAACACAATATGAAAATACAGACCACCTCAAGTTTCTCGTACCTATGAGCACACGGGTTTTCAATTTCTGTCGCAGACATTGATTTCTTCCATCCACAGAACTTGTATAGAAAGAGATAATCAATTATTTCATTGTATAGATTAACCATTTTAATGATTATTGAATATCAAAGCATGTTAGCCAATTTCAATTTGAGCATAATGAAATCAGATGAAAACAACTCCATTATTTATCGTTCTGATCTAGGACATTACATTTCCGATTTGTTGAAAGTTGAAACGGTTCAGCTGTTGAACATTTCTTTTGCTACTATGGGTTAGTAGAGGACAATATTCATAATGAGTTTGGAACCGTGAAGTTACTGAGAACTTGATATAAAAAATTTTAGTACCTACTAAGCTCAATATAAATGTCAAATAAAGAGTTTCTACGGAATTCAAAATCCTCACATATTTAATTACTGCTTAGAAAAAAATATCTCAAAAAGCCTAGCTATTGTAAAAGATTTGACCGGAAATTTCATTTCATAGAACCTGTACAATTCATAATCCAAAGGCCCATAAAATGTTGGGATTCATAAAAACAAATATGAAGGATTTTAGAAACTTATACAAGCAAGCCATAAAAACTGTATATTTTCCGAATATACCTAAAAAGCATTCTGCAAATTTCAACATCAATAAGCGAGTAGAGAGAAAATTCTCTCTGTGGAGCATTCGATTTGAATTTTAAATATTCCTCTCACAGTTAGAAATTACAATGAAATGCCCTGTTCGATGAATCTCAACACGCTAAAATTTAAAAAAAGTAATTTCGATGTAATATTTGTTTATAAAATTTTAAATGACTATACCGACTGCAGGTATCTTTACAATAAATGGTTTCAATTCAGGGCCAGGGCCGGATTAACCCCAGGGCAAATGCCCAAGGCGAATTAAGAATTGGGGGCGAATAACTGTTCGTTTTTTATTAAATGATCATTTTTGTAATGGAGGGGGGCGAAATGTTGGAAATATTAAACACAACCCAATGTTCATAGTTAATGAATATAATATTCTTTGGTCGTATAGTTACATAGTAACCATATAATTGCGATATTTTCCAGTTAGCTATGTATTGAACAGTTGAACGATTGTCATTGATTGCAATATACGTTTTTTCTAATCAATTCTACTTCTTGGTGTATCATCTAATTTCCTCAGGTTATGGGCCGTCCCATACACCCAGAATAGAACCGTGATTGATATAATATTGCAGTCAAAATAAAAAGAGTGAACCCTAGTAAATTTTCACCATGAGTATGTCTAATCTACAAATTTCAAAGCTCGCCGGTAGAGAAAACTATACGACCTGGAAGTTTGCAGTCATATCATACTTAGAGCACGAAGATTTGTGGAATTGTGTTGATCCTGGAGGTCAAGATGCGAAGAAAGACATAAAAGCCAAGACCAAGATAATTTTGCTGGTAGAACCAATCAACTTCGTTCATATTGAAAATGCGTCGACATCGCGAGAAGTTTGGCTAAACCTGCAAAATGCTTTCGAGGACTCCGGGCTGTCAAGAAAAGTCGGCTTGCTGAAGGACCTAATCAACACAACGTTGGATAATTGTGCCAGTGTGGAGGAACAAAATTATGAGCACAGCTTATAAGTTACGTAACATTGGTTTTGAAGTTGGAGATGAGTGGCTTGGAACTCTCAAGTTGGCAGGCTTACCGGATAATTATAAACCAATGATAATGGGCCTAGAAAGTTCAAGTATAAAAATTTCTTGATTGATTTTGTCAAGACAAAATTGTTACAAGAGGTGTTAGAATGAGATTATTCGAATATACACTCCTGCTTGTTTTATTAGTTTCCTTATAAAACATTATGACAGTAGTAGATTTTTATATTGAATGTCAATCAGTCATAATTAAAAATACTTGTTCGAGTTGATTATTTCTTATGGAATAAACTGTGTACTCTATCTTGCTACTAGAGGTTATGGGTCCAAGCATTTAGTTTGCCTAAAAGTACCAGAGTTTTTTTGCAAGAGGTGAAGAAAAAATTTCATCATAAAACCGATATAGGAAAATGGCACAGATGTCGACGAATTATCGAATAGAACCATTAAGGAATAATAACTATGATACTTGGAAGCTACAAGCACAAGCAATTTTAACAAGAGCTGGTTTATGGGATTATGTATCTGGAAAGAAAATGAAACCCAGTGACACAGCAGATGAACGAACAAAGGAAAAATGGATTTCTGATGATTTGAATGCTAAATCCGAATTAATATTAATAATATCTCCGAACGAACTGAAGCAAATCAAGAACTGTTCAACATCTAAGGATATTTGGGATACATTGAGTAAAATCTACCAAAGTAGAGGACCTGCCCGTAAAGCCACGTTATTAAAAAGTTTTATTCTACAAAAAATGAATGAAAGAGACAGTATTCGAGAACATCTCAATAAATTTGCTGATACAGTAGATAAATTATCTGAAATGGAAATTCAAATTAACGATGATTTACTGAGTATTATGCTATTATACTCTCTTCCTTCGTCATATGAAAATTTCAGAATAGCCATAGAATCCAGAGATGAATTACCTACACCAGAAAATTTAAAAATAAAAATTCTAGAAGAAAGCGAAGCCAGAAATAAAACTTATTCAAGTAACAGTCATGGAGAAGAGGCATATCTTGGAAGAAACAGGAAGTATTGCAATAAGGGATTCAACAATTTTGAAACAAGAAACAGATTCTCTAAAAACAAAACTTTCCGACAAGAAAATACAGTGAAGTGTGAAAATTGCAATCGTTCAAATCATGAAACCATAGAATGCAGAGCTAAAACTAAAAATAATCAGAAATCTTTCAAAACAGAAGAAATTTATCTAGCTACTGGGGATAAACATGAAAATATCAATAGTTGGTGCCTCGATAGTGGTTGCACATCTCATCTTTGTTTCACGAGAGAAAAGTTCAGTGAAATCGATGAAAATTCTGAAAAAGGTTGGTTGAAACTGGCATCAGAAGATCAAAAAGCACCTATACAAGGAAAAGGCATAGTGTCGTTGACATTTCCAGATGAAGATGATATAATAAACTTAACAAATACACTTTACGTACCAAATCTTTCAACAAATTTGATGTCTGTCAGCAAAATTACCGACAAAGGATACACAGTGTTATTTAGAAAAAATAATGCAATAATTAAAGATAAAAATGGACAACCAATACTGAAGGCTCAGAGAAAAGATAATTTATACTACATACAGAGTGAAATCTCATCCAACCAGGAACAAGAAAATTCATTTTATTCTCCTAAACTGATGCTATGGCATGAAAAACTAGGACATATTAATGAAACTGATCTTAAGGCTGCTATGAAAGAAAAAAGAGTAAATGGTTTGAATTTCAATGCGTCAGACAAATTGAATGACTGTGAAATATGCATTAAAGGAAAAATGACGAGATTACCATTTCCTCAAAGAGAAAATGGAACAGAACATATTTTAGAGATAATTCATTCTGATGTGTGGGGACCAATCAGAACGAAGTCTCATGGTGGTTCTCAATATTTTGTCACTTTTACGGATGAATACTCCAGATACTGCAAACTTTATTTTCTTAAACAAAAGAATGAAGTTCTAGAATACTTCAAAGAATACAAAAATGAGGTAGAAAATGAACATGGCAGAAAAATTAAATTTTTTCAAAGTGATAATGAGAGATCTGAATATGTGAATAAAGAATTTGAAACATTTCTGAAACAAAGTGGTATCAAAAGAAGATTATCCTGTACGTACACACCTCAACAAAATGGCATTGCTGAGAGGAAAAACAGATCATTGCTTAATAAAGCACGATGTTTAATGATTGCAGCTGGACTACCATTAAATTTTTGGGCCGAAGCAATCAACACAGCGAACTACTTGATAAACAGATCACCATCAAGAGCAATAGATGGTAAAACACCATTTGAAAAGTGGGTTCATCGTTTGCCATCAGTCAAACACCTACATGTTTTTGGATCTAAAACATTTGTTTTAAACAAAAAACCAAATAGAGGAAAATTTTCACCACGTTCAGAAGAAGGTATTTTCATGGGGTATTCGGAAATATCTAAAGCATATAGAATATGGATGCCAAGTAAAAAAGAAATCGTTGTTTCAAGAGATGTGAAAATACTTGACAACAAAATGTCTGAATTTTACGAAAATGAAAATAATTATGATTTAATCCAGTATGATACAAATTATGATGAAGAAGAATATAATGAAAGAAAAGAAGATGTAAATCAAAACAGAAACGTCGATATTCGCGTAAACATAGAAAGAACTGATCAGAGAAATCGAGAATTACAGAATATTTATCCAGGTAATGATGAAGAATATCAGAGAGGATCCCTAGAAGAAATTTCAGATGAACAAGAAGAAAGACCAAAAAGAAACATTCAAGCACCTAAATGGACAGAAGATTATGTTTCATACTTCATTGGGGAGAAAGATGCTGAAGAAGATAAAGATGAAATATGGGATGAAGCTATAAAAAATGAAATTCGAGCACACATAAGGAATGGTACCTGGATAATTACTGAGAAAAATGAAAATAAAAACATAGTCACAAATAAGATGATATTGAAGGAAAAATTCAATGCTGATGGAAGTTTAGAAAGAAGAAAGGCAAGATTAGTAGTGCGAGGTTTCAGTCAACGTCCAGGAATTGACTTCACAGAAAAATTTGCACCTGTAGCGAAATTCAGCTCTATTAGACTATTATTAGCTCTAGCAGCAGAAGAAAATCTTAAACTGAATCAAATAGATATAACTACAGCATTTTTAAATGGTGAAATTGAAGAAGAAATTTTTATGAAAATTCCAAACAATTTCGAAAAATATCTCCAAGAAATTATTTTAGAAGAAAGTATGAAAGATGATGTTGGTTTTTATTCGAAGGCCGTCAAAATGTTGCAAGATCTGAAGAAAAATTCGAAAGAAAAAGTGTGTAAACTTAAGAAGGCTGTTTACGGATTGAAACAAGCCGGAAGACAATGGTTCAAAAGGTTAGACACAAAATTGAATGAAATGGGATTCAAATCATCAGATGCAGACCCATGTATCTACATATACCGCAAAGGAGGAGAAAAGGCCATTATTGCAGTATATGTGGATGATCTGATTGTGGCAACATCAAATAAACAAATTTTCAATTTCATAAAAGAGCAAATCATGACAAGTTTCGATATGAGGGATTTGGGAACTTTAAATTATTGCCTTGGAATTGAATTCAAACAAGGTAGTGATATTATAACAGCAAATCAACAAAAATACATAAATGATATATTGTTCAAATTCGGAATGTCAAATTGCAAGATCGCTAAGATCCGTTTGCACCATCGTTCCTTAAATATTTAAGTGACGTTTCGATCCTTAAACCTAACCTCAAATTTAAGGATGGGATTATAACCTAAAATAATTTGTCGAACTGACTGAACAATTGTTGTTTTCTATGAATTTATAGCAAAAAATTTGAAATTTCAACTAGCATGAACTTGTCAAAATGACAGTAAAGCTATAGGTTAAGGAAATGACCACTATCATCTGTATCCGGCCAGCCAATGAAAAGGCTTTTTTGAACTAGGGTGAAGTTAAACAACATGAAAAACTGAAATATCACTAGATAGAACTATTAAAGGGTCCCAACATAGATAATAAAATATTGTTCTATATTCTAAGGTCCCTTACGTAAGAATTCCATTTGAGTGACAGTCATGCAACTGTCAAAATTTAAGGGATCCTTAACTTTAAGGAACGATGGTGCAAACGGATCTAAGAGCCCCATGGAGGAAAACTTAAAACTGGAAAAGGGAAATCCAGATAAATTAGAAAATATTCCTTACCAAAACCTAATTGGAGCGTTGATGTATTTATCAACAGCAACACGACCGGATATTTCTTTTGCAGTAAGTTATTTGAGTCAATTCAATAACTGTTACAGTTCCGAACATTGGATTGCTGCAAAACGTGTGCTGAGATATTTACAAGGTACAAAGCATTATGAACTGAAATTCAAAAGAACTGGAGAAGATATCACTGGATATGCTGATGCAGATTGGGGTGCATGTAAAATTGACAGAAGATCTTATACTGGTTATTGTTTCATTTTTGCCAACTCCTCAGTCAGTTGGGAATCGAGGAAACAAAGGATTGTCAACAGCAGAAGCTGAATACATGTCCTTAACAGAGGCATCAAAAGAAGCAGTTCATCTTAAAAATCTCATAAATGATATGGGATGCCATCATGAAACAATTTTAATATACAACGACTATCAAGCTGCACAAAAGTTAGCATATAATCCGATTGTGAGCTCAAAATCAAAACACATCTCAATAAAAGAGCACTTCATAAAAGATCTTGTGAAGAATGGTGACATTCAAATAAGTTATAAAAAGACCGATGAAATGTTGGCCGATATTTTAACAAAGTCCTTGAATGGAAATCGTCATTTAATGTTCCTGAAGGGCATTGGACTCTACTCAAGCAGTTCGTGAGGAGGAGTGTTAGAATGAGATTATTCGAATATACACTCCTGCTTGTTTTATTAGTTACCTTATAAAACATTATGACAGTAGTAGATTTTTATATTGAATGTCAATCAGTCATAATTAAAAATACTTGTTCGAGTTGATTATTTCTTATGGAATAAACTGTGTACTCTATCTTGCTACTAGAAGAGGTCAAAGTGACAGAATCCACAGCATTTCTTACAAAACACAGAAAAAGCGACACAAACTCACAAAACAGCAAATCAAAAGGAAGAGACCCACGCTGCTATGGTTGCAATAAATATGGACATTATAAAAGTCAATGTCGAAAGAATAATAATCAAAATAATTTCGCAACCATTTTTTCAGCTTACAGCTCATTGAATCCAGATGATTGGTATATAGACTCAGGGGCAACAATGCATATGACAAAACGCTCAGACTGGATGTACGATTTAGAGGCACCTCCGATCCAGAAGATAACGGTGGCAAATAACAGTACAGTCTCCGTGCAGAACATGGGTAAAGTAAACATTCAGACCAATGTTTGTAAGGATGTACATCAAATCCAGGTGAGAAATGTTTTGTTTATTCCTGAGCTAAGTGCAAACCTGTTATCGGTCAGTCAGTTGACACGGAATGGATGTAATCTGGAATTCACTGATGAGGGTTGCGGGAGCAGTGCACTTAGCGTCCACTTACCATCGTTGGATTTTTTTGATATTTTTCTGCTTCAGATTGATATTCATGTTGTCCTGAAGTCGTTATCACGTATATGGATACAAAATTGTAAAGGGTAATATTATATTTTCGCCTTTCAAAATTGGTTATTATGACATACGATTCAACTGATTCGCCATTTTGGGAATCGTTTCCTTTATCCCCGCACCTTATTTCCGATCATGAATGTCATTCAACATATATTTGGCGGCAGATTTGAATTATTGTGGTGGTCAAAACATATTCAATATTTTACATAGAAATGGAACTATAGAACTTGTGACATTATTCATGAGTTTTTGATTTCTGAATATCTTGTGACTGAAAAATTATAATTTTTGTTTAACTTCATTAAAATAAAAATTATTCATAATTAATGGATAATTGTTTATCATCAATAAAACTTTAAGGGGGGTCCGGGGGTCCTCCCCCGGAAATTTTTAGATTTTTAAAGCAATTTGGCCATTTCAAGCTATTGAGCTACTTTAAAACCTTAACTACTCTTTTGACTCGAAATCAAAACTACAACAGAACCTCAATTTATTATCCAGAAGCTGACTAACTATTGTTAACTGTGGTTATGGTTGTTGACTGATAAAAAAATAGGTTTTTATAAATTTTATAGGCCCCGTCACCAATTTTAAAAATATTTTGCACAATGAACATATAGGACTTCCTGATACTACTATCTCAATTACAGCTCTAGGGAGACATTAATTTTCGGGAAAAAAATAAATGAATTTCATAAAGGAGCAAATACTCCATTTACCTCGGATACGGCTCTGATATAGTCTTATATAGTTTAGTTTTACAAGGTTAGGTTAGATAAGGTTCATTTTCCCTACTGAAAGTTGAAAAAAAAATTGTGAAAAATAAGAAAAAATTGGATAAAAAAAGAAAACATCGATCCGCATTCAGGTAAGGTTAAGTTAGGTTAGGTTAGGTTCATTTTGCCCTCTGGGTACCCGGTAAACTGTGTTTTTTTAGTCGGTGCGCCCTGGTGATGCGGTTGGTGAGGGAGCCAACTCGACAGAACCTACAACGAAGGCCAACCCGACACTACCTACAACTACGGGGTTGTAGGCGTCTGAATTGAATTGATTAATTAATTAATCAATTCATGAGCAGATTTTTTACACAGTCGCAAAAAAAAGAGGTTCATTTTGCCCACCTCAAGATCACAAAAAAAAAATTTTTGAAAATACAACTGGGCAAGGTACTTTATAATTACCAAAAAATACCATATACCAAGGAGGTGCGGCCGCACTACCCTTAATCCGCGGTTGCTTGGATGTTCAAAAACTGTGCATTCAAATTGTTAGAAGTCAAGACAGGAATGAGAGGCTCTTCTCTTGAGATTCGATGAAGGCAATTCAATCAAATCGTCTATTTAATTTATTATTCATATTTTTTTTATAACTGCTATTACAACCCATGAGAAATTTGAACATTATCGTCTACTCACACTACTAAAATTAATTTTGATATTAAAAATTTTAGTAAGTTTGAGGTTAATTATGCGGAAATGTTTGGCGACTTTGTCTGTGCCAAGACCAGTGACGTCTATGGACAATCTATGTTCACAAAATCCACAAATTTTACGTGCAACCATGACAGTTCTACTTCAAATTTTCAATATTGATTTTTTCGAGAACTACTGCGTATTCTCCGAAAATACTTCAGATTCGGGTATTTTAGAGCATTTTTTCATCATCTGTTAAAGGAAAAATTCATATTTTTAGTGGACGTTATCTGGACTATCCCCAGGGTTGCAATATTTATAATGCCAATAGAGTGCTTATTGCAACTGCAAAACTGTCTGATAACATGTAAAAACTTAATACAGTAACCGATAAGGCATATGTTACTACTTTTGAAAGTAAGACAGACTTGATTACATGGCATAAAAGAATGGGTCACTTAAATATTGCTGATGTTAAGAGGTTAGAGTCATGTGCTGAAGGTGTAAAAATAAGTAGTAAGGAAGTTGATTGTGTATGTATACCATGTTGCGAAGCGAAACAAACCAGATTTCCGTTTCCACCATCAAATTCGAGAGCAAATGCACTGCTGGAGATAATACACACTGATCTTTGTGGTCCGATGGAGACATCTTCCGCTGGAGGAGGGAAGTACTTCATAACCTTTGTAGATGATTTTTCTAGAAAAGTGTATGTGTATTTTCTAAAGAATAAGATGGATATCAAATCTGTGTTTATAAAGTTCAAAGAAGAGGTAGAAAATGAACTAGAAAAGAAAATTAAAATTTTAAGGAGTGATAACGGAAGAGAATATTGTAATAGAGAATTTTCTGATTTTCTAGCAGCCTCCGGAATCAAGCATCAAACCAGCACTCCGTACACGCCTGAGCAAAATGGACTAGCGGAACGGATGAACAGAACGTTGGTCGAGCGTGCTAAATGTATGCTGTTTGAAGCTGATCTGAAGAAAACCTATTGGGCTGAGGCTGTTGCTACAGCAGCTTATATCATTAACCGATCACCATCACGTGTTTTGAATGAGGTAACACCTTATGAAAAATGGACTGGTAAGAAACCGAATCTTTCTCATTTGAAGATTTTTGGCTCTAAGGCCATGGTACATGTTCCTAAGCATAATCGTTCAAAATGGGACCGCAAATCCCGTGAATTAATATTTTTGGGTTACTGCGAAAATACTAAGGGATACAGATTATTTGATCCAGTTAGTAAAAAGATTGTTATTAGTAGGGATGTGATTTTCATTGAGAAAACAGAAGAAGAAAATATATCACAGTTACCTATATCAGAACCACCCCTTGCTTCAATCACTCTTAGTCCTAAAAATAATACTTTGGAACAGGAAGATACTTCACAAGATGACACTACGGCACCCACTAGTGAGACTTCTTTTGCCAGCAGTAATGAGACTGACGATCCCACATATTTTCCAACTACGAGTGATTATGATAGCGATATTGACGATTTCCAGAGATATTATAATTTAAGATCACATGAGAGAAATAATATGCAAGGCAATAATTTCATGTGTGTTACACAGTTTTCGGATCCATTAAGTATGAAAGAGGCACTATCAAGCTCCAATGCTAAAAAATGGAAAGAAGCAATGGATGAAGAGTACAAGTGTTTATTAGAAAATGATACGTGGGAGTTGACTAATCTCCCATCAAATAAACATCCAATACCATGCAAATGGGTTTTTAAAACTAAAACAGATGAAAATGGTCAGATAGTAAAGTACAAAGCACGGCTTGTGATAAAAGGATGTTCTCAAAAATTTGGAATTGACTACAAGGAGGTATTTTCACCTGTGGTCAGACTTGCATCGTTGAGATATTTGTTTGCCTTATCTGTTAAATATAATTTGGATATATGGCAAATGGATGCTGTGTCTGCTTTTCTTCAAGGTGACATAGAAGAGGAGATCTATATGATGCAGCCTCCAATGTACTGTAATGGTGAACAAGTATGTCGATTAAAGAAATCACTATATGGTTTGAAACAAGCTAGCAGGCAATGGAATAAGAAGCTTGATTTCACATTAAAAGAAATGGGACTAGTTCAGTCAAAACAGGATCTTTGTATTTATTACAAAATCAAAGACAAAGACAACATGATTTTTCTAGCCATATATGTAGATGATTTGATTTTATTCACTAATAATGAGGAATCAAAATGTTATATAAAAGGAGAATTGCATAAAAAATTTAAAATGAAGGATCTTGGAGAGATACGTTTCTGTATAGGAATACATGTTGAACGAGATAGAGAGAAGGGCATAATTTATTTAGACCAGAAAAAATATATACAACAAGTATTAGAAAAATATGGAATGTTAGATTCTGAACCAGTGAAAACTCCAATGGATTTGAATGCAAAGTTCCAAAAATCCGAAGAAACAAACATTCTGCATGATATTCCATATCAAGAGATAATCGGATGCTTATTATATATTTCTCAAATTACTAGGCCTGACATAAGTTTTGCTATAAATATGTTGAGCAAATACAATAACAAGCCTGAAATGAAGCATTGGATTGCACTCAAGAGAATTATGCGTTATTTGAAAGGCACTCAGGATTACAGGCTGAGTTATAAACAAAATTTAGAGGAGACTATGCCTCATGGATACTGTGATGCAGACTGGGCTAGCTCAGAAGATGACCGGCGTTCCTGTACAGGATATACGTTTCTGTTTCAGGGAGGAACAATTAGCT
Organism: Hippodamia convergens; assembly: GCA_038502775.1. Taxonomy (NCBI): domain Eukaryota; kingdom Metazoa; phylum Arthropoda; class Insecta; order Coleoptera; family Coccinellidae; genus Hippodamia; species Hippodamia convergens. The sequence continues at coordinate 73,353,293 of CM076607.1, forward strand.
GGAATTCGAGGCGTCAGCCTACTGTGGCTATATCCACAACAGAGGCTGAATACATGTCTTTGTCGTCGTGTGTACAAGAAGCTTTGTGGTTAAAGCAATTTCATGAAAGTTTTTGGCCACAACTTAAAGATGAGGCCATGATTATTTACAGTGATAATCAAAGTTCTATAAAACTTTCAGGTTGTGACTACTACCACGCCAGGACCAAACACATAGATGTGAGGCACCATTTTGTTCGTGACAAAGTACTTGGAGGGGCCATTGATGTTCGCTACATACAGACGGATGCGATGGTTGCTGATGCACTTACTAAAGCCACTTCACATCCTAAATTGAGTTTCTGTTCTACGAAGATGGGGTTATGTTTAAGGGAGGATGTTGGAAATATATTAAACACAACCCAATGTTCATAGTTAATGAATATAATATTTTTTGGTCGTATAGTTACATAGTAACCATATAATTGCGATATTTTCCAGTTAGCTATGTATTGAACAGTTGAACGATTGTCATTGATTGCAATATACGTTTTTTCTAATCAATTCTACTTCTTGGTGTATCATCTAATTTCCTCACGAAAAAACATATAGTGCCCCGGGCGCCAAGTAGTCATAATCCATCCCTGTTCAGGGCCTATTGTACGAAGAAAAAATTAGAGAACTATTTTCAGTATTCACTGTAAAATTTAACTCCAGAATTACAGTTACAATATCTCCATTTATAGAACATCTTAGGGAAGGAAATTCAAGAAAAATCGAGCTTTTCAGTTTGTCAATATTTGCTTTGAAGAAGTATTTTGAACAGCAGGACATAGTCTGATGTATTTTTCACTAAACATTTTACTGTTTCTAGGACTTGTCATTATGTTGAATATATGTCATAATATGATAGGGTTTTTGGAAAACAGGTGGATGAATGTACTTTAATGTTAATTTTTCAGTGTTTTTGGACTAATAATAGTTTTTTATGATACAATGGAGAAGGCATTGATATTCTTACACGAGTTCAAAATTCAAAAACCAGCCACGAAGTGGCATGTTTTGGAATGAATGAGTGTTAGAATGAGCTTTCTGTACGAGTATCATACATTATTTTCTCTAATTCGCTAATTTATAGAAATTAATGAAATATTGCCGTGAATATCGTTCAGTAATTTTTGCTTTGAAAAATATTGATTGGCAGAACTGTTTTCTATCTCATGAAATTTGACAGATGTTGAATAAATCCATGGTAGGAGGTAGGAGGCCAACATGTCATCAATAAATATTACTGAAAACAGTGTTAGAATGAAATTAGAATGAATTATTCTAACATTGTTTTGTTCTACGAGATGTGGTGGAATGAACGGATTTGACACATAAGTAGAGAAATTATTTTCTCATATGATTTTTGTAGAAGGGTCCGTCCGTTTTAATGAACAAATGAATAAATTTATCTTCAGAACTCAATTTGTCCCGTATAAAACTTTTCGAGCACCAGTATAGTTTTGAAGATATTTCGGTGAGTATGAACACAGGTTTTGGAAAAATTTTGATACCACTAGTTAGTAATGAATTTGTTCTAATTTATTCAGTTGAAATGATATTCGCAACATAAGAACCCACTGAGTAATAACACTTGGATTTCGAAAAAATTTCAATTCTTATCGGATATAGTCCGGTCAACATAGACAAGACAACAGTGTTAAAAACAAAGTTTCGAAAGTCCCCATCGATCCTATGTATGCGACAAAAGTTATTCGGGGTCAAAAGTCAAAATTTTAGGTGTTTTGAATTTTTCTCAAAAAAGGTAAGTTTAAGCAAAAAACACCCAGACAAAGATCTTAAAATTCTCTACAAAAATGGTTCGCATAATTTTTTTCCTAATAGTTACCGTACGCATTTAGACATTCCGTACCCGCATTTGGCACATTGCGCATATAGCGCCATTGGTAGACTCGAAACCTTCTCTAATCTAGCGCGAGTGAAAGAAACGTATCTGTAGCACCGCGTAATAATTTTCAATAAAACTATATTGGAAAAGGTGAAGGACCTGTGAAAGATTTTGTTTTCTTCAGTATTATTCATGTTTCTTTTCAAATGTATGTGAAAATCAAAAGACTCTCCTCACCAGACTTGGGGCAATTTAATATGAATACAACTGAAACATTCCCCACACTTTCAATACACTTCAATGGTCAAGTTTAACACACACGAAATCTTCCATTAATGACCCCTATTAATGCTTTTAATGCGTAATTGTCATGGGCAACCGAACATAGAAGATTCAGATGTCCTACGATTAATTGCATTTCTGAAATGAGTTATGATATTTAGGTGGGATACGTCAATCGTTCCATTCAACTTTGTTATACTAAATTCATAAATCATGTTTTGAAAAATGAAAAACTTTTTATGTTAGAATTTTTTTATTTGATTATTTTTAACCGAGGAAGAAATTTTGCAATCCCCTCGTTTATTAATCTAGCGATTAATGACCTTGACTTTTGATACGCTCGCTCCGTTCACACGGTTCACACTAGTTGATTAAATTACTATAGTTCGATTATTCTCATCTGCATTTCATCTTTCGATTAGGTAGAGATGTTTTCAGTCTGATCGAAAACCCAACAATCCCAACCCACCAAACAAATCAAGACTGTATCCTGAATTTTTCTGGAAAGTGAATTAATCGAGTTTTCATGTTCAGAAAACGTACAAAATGACTGTAAGTTCAGTCATCAAACGAGACATTTTCAGTTTGTTGCTTCAAAATTGAATAGTTCTCTTCTAGAACATGGTACCATGTTTCGATCTCAAAAATATTTCATTTGGATGCTGCAGAATATGAATTACCTATAATAATAATAATCATAATAATAATAATAATAATAAGCTGGAATCTCTCACTTACCTGCGAGCTGGATACTTTTTTCCTGAGACGGAGGGGAGACTGATTGCTATTCAAGATCAGGTGGTGGCGACGAGAGCGTACTTGAAGAACATTGCTCAGATGAATATTCCTACAGACCGATGTCGGAGGTGTGCCCAAGCACTTGAGTCCGTCCAACACATAACTTCGGCATGCCCAGTTCTCGCCCCAAAGGACTATCTGGATAGACATAATTCTATGGCGAGAATTTACCATAAAAAAATTGCACTGAGACTCGGCCTATCACAGGATGAAACCCCGTCGTACTTGTACCAACCGAAGCCGTTATTACAAAGCCAGGACTATAAGTTGTACTGGGATACCACCCTGATTATGGATAGAGGTGTTGCCCACAACCGGCCGGATGTCGCTGTCTTTGACATAAAGAGAAGGTCCTGTCTGCTGTTGGATTTTACCATCCCGGCGAACGAGAACATCAGCAAGGCCTACTCTGAGAAGATCAATAAGTCCTCCGATCTGGTGTTCCAGCTCCGGGAGCTTTACAAGCTCGAGACAATCAGCATACTCCCGATGATTATATCCGTGAATGGGTTGATCGAGAGACACTTGCCGGAAAACGCCAAGAAATGTGTTTGGACGACGATACAATTTCTTCCTCTCAGAAGCAGGTTATTCTGGGCACCATCAGAATCGTCCGAAAATTCCTGCAGGGCCATCATAGCAGCTGCATTTGTCTTGGTTAAGAACCCGGCAGATGCGTTTGTCCCGTTTAGAAAGCGGTGGTAAAAAAAAAAAATAATAATAATAATATTTATTGTCATAATCGAATTCACATTGCGGAAAGAAAACAGGTCAAATATGAGAAAAAAAGGATAGCAAAATACAACTATATCAACTTATATGTCTACAGCTCTATATGGGAAAATTGTGATTGAAGTAATCCACTATATTGTAAGGTTCTAAGTCTATTAGAATTTTTCGAGTTTCTCTCTTGAATTTAATGCTGTCTGTTAACAACTGGAGTTTCTTTGGAAGTTTATTGAATATTGATAGGCACATATATTCAACATTTTTTTACATCAGAGTGAGTGAGCATTTTGGAAGGTGGTATGAATGAACACGTCTAGTCATGTTCAGGTTTCGATATTTCTCAAAGTAGGTATGTTTGCTTCTTTTGAAGGAATACTAGGCATCTAAAAATATATAGTGCAGAAACCGTGAGAATACCTTCTCTTCTAAATAGACCCCGGCAAGAGGTTCTGGAGGATAAGTGAAGCATTGCCCTCAACGTTCTTTTTTGAATGATAAATATTTTGCTGACATCAGAACTATTTCCCCACACTATGATACCATATCCCATCGTTGATTGGAAATTAGAAAAGTATATAGTCCTCAGTAGCTCGGAGTTAGCTTGCTGTGCCAATACTCTAATGCTGTAAAGAACCGAATTCAGTTTTTTCTGAAGTCTGTCAATATGGTCATACCAGTTTAAATGTTGATCAATCAGAACTCCCAGAAAATTAGTACTGTTAGTCGGTTTTAAAAAATGCCCATTCAGGTCGAATGTATCCGGCTTTAAGATTTTACTGTGAGAAGTACCAAACATCACACATTCAGTTTTATTCAAATTTGGTGTAATTTGGTTAATTAGACACCAGTTGGAGACTATTGAGAATTTTTTCTGAGTAAGATCGACTACTTCAGATACTTTGGAGACCTTATTTAGAATAGTGTTATCATCTGCATACAGTACCACGTCTACACTCATCTTATTATCGAGCTCTGTACCTTGTGTCCTCTGAACATCGTCGTTCCCTACGGTTTTCCCGAGAAGAATATTGTCAGCTAAGTCGTCGATATACTCGTAAATCAAAACGAGCAAAGGTGCGGCAATTCCACCTTGGGGACGCGCCCGCACTCAGTGTCTCATCTGGTGAAGTGTAGACAACACCATCGATCTCAACGGGAACTCTCTGAACCCGGTCTTCCAAGTAGCTCCGCACCAGATTCAGTTGGTTGTCCCTGATTCCGAAATATCATAATTTTCTTAATAACCTTTCACCCGAGGTCTCAACGAGGACGATACAGAGATGAATGCTTATTGAAACCATTTACAAGTTCTGTGGATTGGGTGACTGCAGCTTTGATTCACGCCTATTTGTTCTACCCCTTAACTCATTAATTATCTTCCAGATCCTTCTCGATTTGTTGTTTGAATTGCTGATTTGATCATTTATGAATTTTTCCTAATTACGTTTTATGGTATAGTCATATAAATTCTTTGTATCACGGTATGAGTAGATAAATTCTGGGCGGGCAAGAGTAATTGTGTACAAGCAGTCCAATTTTGCTTTGAGCTTCCGAATCTCTAGTGAGTTGTCTTTGTATTTTCTGCAGGATGAACCCCGGATGACGACCAGAGGAAAAGCTGCATCAAATAAAGTTTTGTATTTATCGAAAAAGATTCTCCACATCAGCTCGATATCGTGTGTATTATGGTAGATGGAGAGGTCATCCCAATCTTCAAGAGACAGAAGTTCAAGAAAATCCTGAATAGTTGATTCATTTATAAGACGAGTTTGCTTCTTCATAGTCTTGGATTGAGCTTTACCAATAGGAAATGACAGTAGTTGGGCGGTATGGTCCGATAGATGCGTCGGAGCGGTTGATTATGAAGTTATCGAGACAAGTAGCCGAAGTTGGTGTTATTCTCGTTGGTTCAGGAACTGTTAAACTGGCCCCAAAACCTTCCAAAATTGATAAAAAATGTTTTGTTGTAGATTTATCACAAAGTATGTCAATATTGAAATCCCCACCTATTATATAATAACAGTTGCAATTTGTAAGGTTTAACAAAAGTTGGTAAATTCTCTCAAAGAATATATTGATATTACTTCTAGGATATGAATTAGGTCGATATATAAAGATAATTACATATTTGACCGTGTTAATATATGCTTCAATTGCAGAGCATTCGAAAACATAAGGAATGTTATTATTCATAAGATCCAAACGTTCTTTATAAGTAATATCAGTGTTACAGTAAATAACGCATCCACCATGACAGCCAATCGGTCTACAAAATTTAGACGCTGATATTTAATGCTTCGAGTTCTTCGGTACTTTGCCAGTGCTCTGTGATTACTACAAAATATGGGTTATGTTTATTTGCAAATTGCTCTAGTCTGAATATGCAATTTTTCAAAGATTGCACATTCTGATGGAGAATTATACAATTTTCTTTGGATCTAATGGTTTTCTGATGTTGAGACGGAATAAGAAATGATCAATTTTGCTACCTTCCGGCCACAAATTAGGATTCTTCATTTCTTCGAACTTCACTGCCGGCACAGTCAACTTGAGGGATGAATACTCGTTTGGTCTTTTGGACTTTAATTTCTCACAGATAACGCCATTGAAACCATTTTTGCTGAGGTATTTTTCCAGAACTTCGGGCCTCAAGGTAGGGTCAAGTTTGCAAACATGTAGATATCGAAAAATTGAAAATTATTGGCGTACAGACAGAATTGAATACTGGAAAAATAACCCTCCCAAACAGGATTTGAACCTGCGACCTCCGAATTACTAGTCCGACGCACTAACCAACTGTGCTATCGGGAAGGACGAAGGTTCCATCTGATCTTTGGCTGGCGATTCTCCCAGCATTCGATGACATTCGTGAAGAATTCTTTGGGGAGTTAGGGTAGGAAGGGAAACTCATTCGCTATCGGTGGTCATCGATGATTCGATTTTACCGTTCATCCGATTGCGTCTTTCGCGATTTTGCGATATATCGGCAGGAGTCGGGTAGTTGAATCTCCCGACCACCGAACAATGTTAATTAGCCAAGATGAATAAATTATGAATGTTTCTATCGTCTGAAAATCATATAGAAAAATTGAAAATTATTGGCGTACAGACATACATTCATGTAGATATCCATATTTAGGGGCTCCTTTTATTGACAAAAGTTCCGGTTTACCATTTCCAACAATACTCTTATCCGCTCTTCTAGTTTTTCTGCTCCTCACTTCTTTATTTTGTGGCTTGTGAGTGTCCATACAGGGATCATTACCAGATTTAGGTTCGAATTCTGTTGATTTTGAAGGAATACTAGTATCCTGTAGTCTTACAACTTTCTTAGGTTTCGATGTACCACCCATGCATTTGTTTCCTGTGTTGTCGATATGAGGTTTGAGTATATCGGTAAACGTTTTAGTTTTAGCCTCAGACTGTTCTTTAGATTCATAACAGTTGATGCTTTTCAGTAGTTCTGCATTTTCAGCTCTGAGGTCGGAAACCTCATTTTTGAGGTATAGTACAGGTAAGCCGAAAAAATCTGTCTGACAATCATATCTACTGAAAAACGTCATGCTAAGCTCAAAACATTCACAATTTGAAATGTATAAATAAAGCAACCAGTAAGGATTCATTCATCAATTGGACAAAAATCTCACTTTCAATTAGCCGATTGCTCAATAAAATGAAAAATAAAGCTGAACTCTCGCTTATTGTACGTATCATACATTTTGCACTCGAAATGTGATTGGTTTCTTAATTCGTGCTCGTCCGACCAATGGCATAGCGCCTGTTAGCGTGTGGTGCCAAATCCGGGTAAGGAATGTCCAAATGCTTACCGTACCTTCGGTATTGCGATTCTAAGAGTCACATGATACATAAGATGCACTTTCATCTTGGTTTTCCTGTAGTCCTACTCCACTAATTGTTAGAACAATTTTAGAATAATTTGAGGGAACAATAGTCGTCAAGTTTTAGATATTACCTTATTATTGATATGACTTTTGATTATTAGATTATCTATGGTTTTGATTTATTCAGATATTTTAATCCGAATCCATACTCTTGAAAGTCTACTTCAACAGTTATGTCTTTTTCGATTTCTTTTTCTCCCTCTTCCTCTTCCCCAGCTGGATGTTGATAAATTGTTCAAAAGTGGCTTAGTCATTTGTCTCTTCATCGAAATCACAGGAATCTTCCTCTACTGTACTCAACTGGACATTTGAGCAACACTGACCTTAACAATTGATACACGCTGGAGAACACCGCAACCCGATTTTTCTACAGCCACATTTGGCATTACAACTTATTTTGCAATTGCAAAAAATAGTTTTGAAGAGTTTTTCTGGAGCAGGTGGGAGTAAATTTTGAATCAGTCGAGAGTATTATCTATCAATTTCCAATCCCAGTCTTCTGGGTTCAGTTGATTGCTCTTTCCATGTTCGATCTTGAGAGTATACAAGTGTTAAATAGCAGATGGCGATTTTGGAGGAAGACATGATAGTTGTACTTGTTTCTTGGTTCGCGAATTTTTAACAAAAGTTAAGTAGCGGAATTCATCAATGCAAGTAATGTTTTTTGAAGCTTCATGAACTGCAAGAAGAAAGCGAATTCCTTCCGTAATTATTGTTTGAGTTGTGGAATCAATTTTAGTGAAAACTTTAGCACATTCTTTTTCCGGTGTGGCCCCCGTAAAGGTAATTAATTTTTTTTATCGATTTATTCTTTTTCATAAAAATACTTTAGCAGAGTCAGTCAAATCTTTTTTTTCGAATAATGACTTTTTGCTCCTTCTTTACATTGCTGACGAAGTGTTGAAGCAAGATTGAGGTTGGAACTTGATGGATAATACTCTGGAACTGATTCATACTTTACTCCTAACTGCTCCAGGAAAACTCTAAACTATATTCTGCAATTGCAAAAGAAAATTGTAGTGCCGAATGTGGCTGTGAAAAAGTCGAGTTGCTGTATTTTCCAGCGTGTAACAATTGCCAAGGTAAGTCTTGCGCAAATGTCCGATTGAGTACAATAGCGAAGATTCCTGTAATTTTAAAGAAGAAACCAATGGCTCAATCATCTTTGAACAATTTATGAATATCCAGAACGGGAAAGAAGAAGAAGAATAAATGAGTGTTGAAGTAGTCTTTCAAAAGTTTGAATCTGATCAAAATATTGAAACAAAACAAAACGATGGTTAGCCCAATAATCAATATTTCTATCATTAATCAATAAAGACAGTTAGTAGAGTATGCCTACAGGGGAAACCACGGTAAAAAAATGATGGCGTGGAAATGTGTGCATATCATGTATAATGTGACACTTAGAATAAAGATATCTCGGGAATTTAAAGAGGATCCGACCTTGAGTTTTCAAACTAGGGCAAACAAATTGATGGATGAATTATTTGAAAAGGATTAAAGTCCTTACTATATTGAACAAAAGAAACAAATGAAAAAACTCAATTCTATTCCAGGCTGCATAAACAGGGCCTTCATCTAAGGCCGATAGTGAATGGAATAGATTCCCCTTCTGGTATTATTGCTCTGTTTGTTCATAGAATACCCAAAAATGTCATCACCACTTGTGAATATCAAATAAGGAACTCCTTTGAATTTATTGATTTCGTAAAAGGTTCATCTCTCCCGCCTGATGGTCATGTTCTGGTCTCATTTGACGCAGTTTCTCTCTCTTCACCAACGTTACCTATGAACTCGAATAATTATTAAAAGATGGTTCACCATCTCTGCCTACACTGAATAACATAAAAAGACTTTTCTAAAATTAATAGATTTTTTGTTCCAAAGCGAGCTATTTTAAATTCAATGGTGAGTTCATCTCTCAAGTGGACGGCACCACAATAGGAGGAATTGCCAGCCCTACTCTCTGCACGTTGGTGTTCGAAATTTTTTCAACGTCAATTGAAAAATTGGCTTTCAAATTACCGTTTGTAAAATTCTATATTTATGGCAGCATCTTGTCCATACCGGAAGACATGGAAGCGGTGGTTCTTGAGTAATTCAATTCGTATCATCCCGAAATACAGTTCACGATAGAACGTGAAACCAAAAATTCAGTCCCGTTTCTAGATGTACTATAACATAGAACTAATGATCAAAAGGTAAGGACCAACTGGTACATAAAGCCCACCAGTGCCTGCAGAATAATAAATTATTTCTCCACACATCCATTTGTATATAAAATGAATGCCATCTTAAACCTGTTGTTCAGGACAGTTATTCTAAGTGACCCCGTGTATGTCCCTAACAATATTAAAAGGATAAGGTGTATTTTGAAAAACAATAACTATCCTCGATCATTTTCTGACTTCACAGTGAATAAACAATAGAAGAAATCCAATTAAATACAAGGGAATTAACCAGCTTCAATGATAATATTAAGATTTTTTACAAAATCCCTTATATACCACAACTATCACAACGCTGTCTGAGTAATGAAAATGTTAGTATATTTTTTTACAATTCAAAAACAATAGGTAGAACCATCTTCACTAATTTAAATGACAAAATTGAAAATTATTCACAATCTAGTTTGATATATAGCATTCCGTGCGCAGAACGCAATGAAAAATATATTGGTCAAACCAAAAAATATTTAACTAACAGAATAAAACAACATATTCACGATTTGAGAGATGTAAAAAACAAAGAGAAAACAGCTCTCTGTTCACACCTTTTTAAATGAAGGACATGCGATTGCTCTTGATGGTGTCAGAATCTGTGATACAGAAAAAATTATAAAAAGAGAGATTTTTTGGAAATGTTCTATATTACCTTATCTGACTCCATGAGTTTTAGGACTGATACAGAGATTTTGGCCTCCCACTATAGTTCAATTATTTCAAAATATAAAGAACTAAAAAAAATAATTTATAGATTCCAAACATAGTTTTGTAATTTTGTGTTTATTTAATTTTTATGCTTTTATTTATACACCTTAGAGTAAGTTTGGTTGCCGTCATCCCGTGCGCACAATCAGTGAGCTCGGCGTTTGTGTACATATATATACATATATATACAGGGTGGCCATTTGAAAACGAAACAGACGAGATTACAGACGAATCTCGATTTCTGTTTCGAGGGGGACAACTTAAGATGTAGGTTACGGACGCATAGCGCTTCAACCCTTGCTACTACAACCCTCACCCCCAATTTTTGAATAGGGAAGATAGGGTGAGTGATACCTCATTTGAAAGGATTTTCACAAAAAAACACTACAAGTGACATGAAAACATCACTTCATTTTCAAATGCTTAGTCAAGAATATTTCGAGAACTAATGCATAAAATGAAAAAAAATTACTGTGCTGAAATCAGTATAAAAATACCTTTCAAATGAGGTATCACTCACCCCATCTTCCCTATTCAAAAATTGGGGGTGAGGGTTGTAGTAGCAAGGGTTGAAGCGCTATGCGTCCGTAACCTACATCTGAAGTTGTCCCCCTCGAAACAGAAATCGACCTCTCCGAGCATTTCTATCGAAAAAATTTATTTCGTGTGTAATCTCGTCTGTTTCGTTTTCAAATGGCCACCCTGTATATATATATATATATATATATATATATATATATTTATATATATATATATATATATATATATATATTGTTATAGAATCGATGATAGAATTCAATTTTTATATTTCAGTTAAAATTACTTCAAAAGGATACCTGATACATTACCTGGTTAAAAATATATTGCAAATAACATGCATCAAAATTCAAAAGTTTCAAAACTTCTATTTATTGTATTCATTTCATTAAAATTCAATTCAAAATTCTCATTGTTAACATTACATGTATCAGTAGTAGGTATTTTCTAAATTCTCAGTTCATTTCCATTTATCGTTGGTTTGTTAAATATGCTGAAATTGAAAGATTTAGATAAGAAAAATGTAAATAGATTCTATGAAATTGTATTTAGCATGTAGTATTAGAAATCAAGATAGTATAGAATTTTTCTGGGGAGAAAAACCAGGGAAACGGAAAGAAAAAAGAGAATTGAGGATTGATTTGAGTAGTTGATAGTGAGAGAAATATAAAAAATATCATATAAGAATTGTAGGAGAATTTGTCAGATATTGTATAAGTATTATCTAGTTCATCAAGTAATATCAATATTCAAGAGAGAAGAAGTTGTTATTTAGAAGGTTCATTACCAAATATAAAAAGGAATATTAATTGGAGATTGGATGGCAGAATCAGAGCTGGTATCAAGTATTTGGAAGGAGCGGTGTAATTTGTTTGAACAGAGTGAAATAACAGTGAGTAAAAGTGTAAATAACGAAAGACATAATTGACTTAACCTCTAAATTGAACTTCATTTAAAATCATAGACAAACCATAGAAGTAGGATAATTTTTCTTAGTGTATTTTTTAGACAATTGTATTTAGAAATCAATTTTTCAATATTTAATATTTGTTTTCTGTAAAAGAAATTTTCAATTAATTATATTATTTTTAAAATTGTAGATTCAAAATCTTTCAATTTCAGTAAAATTAATTAGGAACTCTCAATTGAGATAAGAGGAGCCTGGCAAATTTCAAAATTTAGAATTATCAAAATTTGTAGTTTGAAACAAATTACAACAAAATTCAATTCTAATAGAAAGAATCATCAAGCCACCATAACAATATATATATTAGACTGATTCAAAAAAATCGACTTTTTTTGTTTTCACGAAACCCCCCCCTAATTATCTTCAGGGTATCGAAAAAAGACCTCGGTGAAAATATCAGCTCCAAATAATAACGTTTAGAGGTTGCTCATCAATTATTTCTATTTTGCCTACTAATAGCAGAGGAAAAATTTCTTTTTTCAATAAAAAATTCCTAGAACACAAACCAATTGGCGGATTTCTTTGTAAGATACATTTTCGTGTAGGCAATCAGATACACTACTAATATGTCTTCTACGATATTTCCATAAAATGGCCTCTTCTAAAGTTATTCGATTCGATGCTAATATTGAGGTATTTTTGAAAAAAAAATTATTCAAAAAAATCGACTTCAGTTGTTTTCACGCAACCCGCCTTCTAATCATTTTCAGGGCATCGACAAAAAGCGTCTGTGAAAATATTAGCTTTGAATATTAATATTCAGAGGTCGCTCATCGATGGTTTCTATTTTCGCTGCTGATGGCAGGAAAAAAAATTCTTTTTTCAATTAAAAATTTTTTGTTCACGATCCAATAGATGGATTCCACTGTATGATACATTTTGTTGTAGAGAACTAGATACTCTACGAAAATGTTCCATACGATATCTCGATAAAATAACTCGTTCAAAAGTTATTTGACCTTTTTTTCCAAAATACCTCAATATAAGGTATTAATATAGGGGTATTTTTTAAGAAGAAGTTCGAATAACTTTTGAACGAGCGGTTTTATCGGAATATCGTATAAGACATTTTCGTAGAGCACCTAGTTCCCTTCACGATAATGTATTACACAGTGAAATCCGTAAATTGGTTCGTGAAGAGAAAATTTTTTATTGAAAAAAGAAAATATTTTCCTGCTACCAACAGCGGAAATAGAAATCATCGCTGAGCGACCTCTAAATATCAATATTCAAAGCTAATATCTTTACAGACGCCTTTTTTCGATACCCTGAAGATAATTAGAAATAGAGTTTCGTGAAAACAAACAGAATCGATTTTTTTGAATAATTTTTTTCTTCAAAAATACCTCAATATTAGCATCGAAACGAATAACTTTTGGAGCGGCCATTTTATTGAAATATCGTAAGGGACATATTTGTAGAGTATCTGATTGTCTATACGAAAATGTACCACACAATGAAATCCGTCTATTGGTTTCTGCTCTAGGAATTTTTTATTGAAAAACGAAATTTTTTCCCTGCTATTAGTAGGGAAAATAGAAATAATTGATGAGCGACCTCTAAATGTTACTATTTGAAGCTGATATTTTCATAGAGGTCTCTTTTCGATACCCTGAAGATTATTAGGGGGGGGTTTCGTGAAAACAAAAACTGTCGATTTTTTTAAAACAGTCTAATATATATATATATATATATATATATATATATATATATATATATATATATATATATATATATATATATATATATATATATATGTTTGTGTATTACTGTTATTGTTATTGGTTTTTATTCGTTGACCGACATTTTTAAATTTGAAACGTCGCCACATATATGAGAAGCCTTCAACAACTTTTCTTTTCCTAGACCTATTTCCTGCAATCAGATTCTGTTAATTTACTATTACCTTTGCTGGAGTGGTAGCAAAACAGTGGAAATTTTTCACTTACTCACACTCCATAAATTACACCAAATTTCTGTTGGATGGAGGTCTATAAAATTAGTTTTTTTCAATTGCATTATTCATGACATGAAAACCAATGTACAATCTAGAATTTCGATAATATGCCCCCTAGATAGTTTTGGCAGCTTGTTCGAGAAGAGCGCTGTTATTCTATAAATCAGGTGTGTTAAAATTCCTTATATTCCGACTATTTTTATTCAATGAAAAGATTGACATAGTTTTTGGCAATTTCGCAAGTGACCATCTGGACATTACCAAATGCCTATGAATTTTCCAAGCGATTCAACAGATTTGAATATGAAACGAACGGACAAAAATTATTCGTTTTGGGAATTTCAATGCATGTTCAATCGACCATCTAACGCCCATTTCCAGGAAGGTCTATTATAATTAAATGCTTCATTAAAATCTGAATTTTTCACTAAAATGGAAATTATATTTGATATCTTGCTTAATGGAACATTCAATATTCAGTTTTTGATGAACAACTAAATTATAAATGACGTTTATGAAAGAGGGATTAAGAGCAGGGTTTCATCAGATTCCACTTGAATGACAACATGATCTATATTAAGCGATAGCAAAGTAGACAACATATGCGTAAAATGCCATGAATAGTACTAATTTTTTAAATTCGAATTCAGGTGGAGCTCCTTTCAGAAGGAAAAAAACTCTACGAATTTATGTGGGTATGCAATTTTCCGAATAATCGTCTGCTGAAATTCTGTTAATTTGTTTGTTAGCTCTAATCGTCGAAATAATTCAGAAAGTGAAAAAGTTTCAATTAAGAAAATTCTAGATGATGCATCATTCAACTACAAAATTAGTCTGAACATTTTTTGATATCTTCATTGGTTTGCCTGGCAGCTCTTTTCAGCGAGAGCATCTCCTGAAAGTATAACTCCTGAAAATGTCACTCACTCGAACTGGCGAAACGTCGGGAATTAATCCAAGACGACGGCCGAAATGCTCGAAACAACAAGTGACATTGAACTATGGCCTGGAAAGCCTCAACCAATTCACCTGTGTATGGCGACTTGTAGTCTTAATTTATAAATAAATAATAGATTGCTGTTGAAATTTCAATGTTGGGCCTCATATCCCGAATATTTTTCTTTAACCAACATTATAGTTTTGTGCTCCGTAGTATTTCTGAAATTTATAAAGTGAAAAGTAAAAATTAATTGTTTAAAATCGTGATATTGAATTCCTGAGGTGGCAATCTATTGCTTTTTTATTTCGAGAAAAGTTTTTCTCACGAAATATTCAAAAATTAGGTGAAAATCTGCTGAGTGTAAACAATAACATACTGCAAATAGCAACTATCTACAGGAACGTTGATCTAAAGGGGACCATACACTTCCGAACTTAACTTGTGATGACGCTGGAGGAAATTACTTCAGATTCTACCAACGAGATTACTCTGAAACAGGTATACGAGGAGGTCACTAAGAGTGGGAATGAAGTGAAAAGCTTGATAGCTGCTACAGAGGCTAGGCTTTTGTTGGAGATTCATTCACTAAGAAACAGACTAGACCAAGTAGAGAAGGAAAACAACATCTTAAAGCAGAAGTACGAATATGTGGATCGAGAAAGAATAACATAATTCTTTTTGGATTTGAAAAACTGAGAGGAAAAATTACTCCGGACTTAATTTGCGAGGAATTGTGTCGTTTATTACAAGTTGAGATCAGTAAGAGTGACATTAACGACTGCTATAAGCTAGGAAAAGCGGAAAATTCTCCTATCAAGGTGGAACTTACCTCAAAACTGAAAAAGAAAACTATATTTTCGGAAGTAAAGAAATTGAAGGGTACTCATCAGAGTATAGCTAACGATCTGACCTTGGAACAGCGCAATCAACAGAAAATACTGAAAACCTATCTTCTCCAGGCAAGGAGTAATACATCTTGCAAATCATATATTAGGGGCGATCGTCTCGTTATTGGCACCAAGCAATATACCATAGAAGATTTGGAGACCATTCAGATAGAAAAGAAGCCTCACAGTGCGTCTTCAACACCATCAACCTCTTCTCATCCCACAAAAACGCCAGAAAATCTACAGAACGAGGAAAGTGGAGAAAGTCAGGCGGGTTTCGAGCCCTCAGAAGATTCGGTTGCAGCGGTTGGTGCAGTGGAGGGAACATCGGATCTACGGTTACTCAACGTTCGGGAGTCACCTGGAATTCCGAGAATCAGGAAACACTCGAAGAAAAAATCACCACAAAAAAAAGACGCCAAGGCAGGAATGAAGTTGAGAACGGGCTCGACCCGATCTTAGGAGAAAAATCATGAATCGATTTATTGCGGAGTATCAGGATGGTAAATATGAAACAAAAATATTAGAAAATATTAACTCGTTCGCTCATCTTGATGAGAAAAATTCATTTAAAATATTTCACATGAATATCCGAAGCATTAGCAGAAACTTCGATGAATTTGTGGTACTTCTAAACTGTTTGTCAAGCGCTTTCGACATTATAGTGTTGACGGAAACCTTCCACATAACTAATTTAGAGATTTTCAGTATTGGAGGATACCAGGCAATCTATAGTGGGGGGACTTTGAACAAAAATGATGGTGTCGTGGTTTACCTCAAAAAAGATTTAAAATATACCCATAAAACCATTACATTAGGTGAGAGTAAATCTCTGGAAATAAATATCATTAACAAGGGGTGCCTGACCTTAACGGCTGTGTATAGATCTCCCCAAACATGTGTGGACACCTTTAATAAAGATTTATTTGCTTATCTGGAAAAAACGCACCAGATTGAAACACAAGTGTTGGTTGGAGATATGAACATTAATTTATTATCAGATAGCGACTTCGTTGAAGAATATAAAAATATTATGTACACATTCGGATTCATGTCAATGATAAATGAATATACGAGGCCAGCTGGGAAAAGTTGTATCGATCACATATTTCTCAAAAAATATAATCTTGAAAATGTATTGGACGATATTAAGGGATACATATTGCATTATCTTATAACTGATCACTATCCAGTTGTTCTCACTATAAGCAAAATGGTCAAATTGAAAATGACAAAAAATGACGAAAAGAAAGTGAAAAAATATATAAATTATTCAAAATTACGAGAGGATCTACATAACGAATCGTGGTCGCGAATGTATGAACAGAATGATGTTAACGCTATGGGCCATTATTTCACTAAAATATTAACAAACCATATAGGCAACAATACACACACCGTAAAATTAAAAAGAAATGAGACTATTCGAAAAAAATGGATTACTCCTGCTTTATTGAAAGTAATTAATATGAAAAATGATCTCTATAAGCTGCTGAAGAAAAGTCCAGTGGACAATACTTTAAAAAATAAATACAACAAATATAAGAAAGAACTTCAAATACTAATTAATATTTCAAAAAAGAAATATTTACAGAAAGTAATAGATACAAATCAATTAGAATCAAAAGCTGTTTGGGAATGTATGAAAGCATTATGCGGGAATAACAAGATAACCAACAGAGACATAGAAAAAATTGAGTACGAGGGTGTTGAAATTCACGATCATATGGAGATAGCCAGTACGTTCAATAAGTACTACAGCAATATCGGCAAAATTTTAGCCGATGAAATTGAATGCCCTGATGAGTACAAAAAAGCTGGTTTCGGTCAATGCAGCTCCTTCTTCTTGGTTCCTGTTGACCCGGAGGAAATACAGAATATTATAAGTAATCTTAAAACGGGTAAAACCGCAGGTCATGATTCCATTAAAACCGAAACACTGAAAGAGATAAAAACGGAAATTTCGACACCTTTGGTCCATCTAATAAACTGCTGTTTCGAAAGAGGTTGCTTTCCTGATACCTTCAAACTTGGCATAATTAAGCCAATTTACAAGAGTGGTGATCGTTCACGGGTAGAGAATTATAGGCCTATCTCCTTAATTTCTAATTTAGCGAAAATAATCGAAAAAGATTTGAAAAAACGCATTGTCAACTACCTAAAGAAGTACAACATTATTGAGGACAAGCAATACGGATTTATGGAGGGTAAATCTACAGAGGATGCGATAAGAGTACTGACAGGGAGATTATACGAATGTCTGGATAAGAAAACACCATCTTTGTGTATATTTGTGGATTTATGTAAGGCATTCGACACTGTATGCCATGTTCGATTGCTCGAAAAACTTCAGAGATATGGATTTAGAGGGCCTATTTACGAAGTACTGAAGAGCTATTTGACAAACAGAAGACAAGTTGTGGAGATGGGACAGACCAGGAGTTCAGCAAAGATCGTGACATACGGAGTTCCGCAGGGTACAGTATTGGGCCCTATCCTCTTTGTCATTTTCATAAACGATTTGCTGGGTATTAAAGAATCTAAGGATGCCATTTGTTTTGCTGACGATACGGTTGTTCAGTATCAAGCAGACTCATGGGAAGAACTGAAGAAAAAGGCGGAAACAAAGTTTCTGGAGATCAAAAAATGGTTCAGGAATAACAAACTTACCTTAAATGTTGAAAAAACGAAGTATATGGTCTTCAGTTCCTACAGCCCAAATCTACCGGAGATGGGAAGCCTAGAAATTGACAAGGATACATTGATTGTGGAGACGAAGGATGTTAAATATTTGGGAATTACCATCGATCAACAGCTAAGATGGGATAAACACATAAAAAACCTCGTCAACAAGATAAGGGGTCTACTCTTCAAGTTTAAACATTTACGTAATAACATCAGTGACATTAAATATTTGAAGATCTTTTACCAAGCTTTAGTTGAGTCCCAGATTAGCTATGGCATAGTTGGATGGGGAGGTGCATATCAAAACCACATAAAATCTCTTGAAGTTATACAAAAATGGGTGTTGAAGATCATACACATGAAAAAACGAACCTTTCCCAGCCAACAGCTATTCGAGATAGCGAAAGTCCAAGATGTGAGACAGTTGTATGCTTTCAAACTTCTTTCTAACATCCACTCGGGGAAAATAAAAATTAATATGTTGAAACACCAATATACAACGCGAGGAAGAGATCATTATTACCAGATACCTAGGTGTAGTAAGAGTATAGGTCAGAGAAGTCACACCTTCGTGTCAACAAAAATTTATAATATTGTTCCCGATCAACTGAAGAATTTGAAAAACTTGAGAGTATTCAAAAAACGATTGAAATCTTGGTTGGATAGTGGGAGCAGGAAAATGATCAACGACTTAATAAATAATACTTAATTGGGATCCTGAATATTATAGAAGACTAAGGGTGGGTTTCACAAAACTTTAATTGTGCGATTAAAAATCCTTACGTAAATTCGAACCAATCGAATCACTCGTTTTGAAATTTCAACGAATTGCGGTGGCTCCAATTAATTTAACGGTACAAACAAAGTTTTGTGAAACCGACCCTAAATTTTTATAAATATATTTTTTTGGTTTATTACTTGGCTTTAGAATACAAAACTGAATAATATAGTGCAAATGGCCAGTTATTTTGTGTACCAATTTTTGACAATTTTGAATGAACATGATGACCTTGTTTTCGGCACCTTGTGTGGAGTGAGTTTGGAACGATGCGCGGATGTTGATGTTTTTGTTTCTTTTTCTGATGCTGTTATTTGTTTTCATTTATCAGTTATCTTCAAGGGTTGAACAAAAAAATTTTGTTTAGAATTTCTAATTATGTTAATATCACATACAGGTTATAAATATATGTATTTTATACCTCTGTGATGTAAACTGTTTATTCTCGAAATAAACATTTCTTATTCTTATTCTTATTCTTATATCTCGTATAAGGCCCTTTTGGGCCCAAAATCTGATGGTGCCATTCGATTCCTCGCGTGAAGTTACTAAAGTCCCCATCAGTATCACAATTCAGATTTTCGACCTGTGCGCGAAATAAAGTCACCGTTTACAAACTGTTGGACCATATCGGTATATATTCGTACTATGATTATTATCAAGTAAACTAAAAACACTAATCTGCCTCTTTTTCCAGTCAGGCATTTCTTCAACTCATTTAAAGGCGCCTTTTTGAATTGTTGAGACGACGGCGCTTAATTTATGCGTACTTGAGACGATCGACAATGAACACGAAGAGAACATCTCGTATTAATCAGCGAAGAGAGTCATATACGTAGCCCGGAAGACTCTCTTAATGTCCATATACGTATCATCGTTAAAATGTAAAATCCGACAGTTGACATTGAAATATACGGAATTATAGAACTCACCTTCAATTTAGGTAATTCAATTTGAAATTCTAAACACCAAAAATAAAGGGTAACAAGACATTCTACAGCACTCGGGATCTGGGGGCACGGTAGTGCCCCCGCCAAGACGAGCCAAAACGAAGCGCCGCGCCGAGGCACTACCTTTATTGTCTCGAAGTGTTTCGTCGTATTTTAGAACCCTCATAACTTGAGTTTGCAATGAAGTAGATTAACAAAATCATCAGGATATAATGCCAGTAGTGAACTTATCAAACGTGCAAAGTTTCAAGTTCACAGCTCGTACACTTTAGATTTTATAGATATCTAATAACCGCCGATTTCGTCCCTCACTCACTGATGATCATAAAAATTGTTAGGGTACTTCCTGATGTCCTAACAAGTTGAAATTTGTTATATGAGCTGATTCAGGTACACAAACAACGGAAAAATTCTTTAACTTGAAACTTTCACCCCCTTACCCTTAGAACCAGGATAATTAAAAATTTGTATGGACTTCCGTCAATTTTGATGCTGGTGGTTTGACAATTGATATATATGTAGGACTGCTTGTTATAAATGTGAAAAAAAAATATTCAAGAATTCTCAGGGCAAATTGCCCCCACATTTTGAATAATGTGATAAAATAAAGCGTTCGTAAAACGCCTCATGTGTATTTACACCAAATACAATTTCCCTGTGATAACCTCCACTACAGTTTCCATTGTGCAATTTCCTGTTGTGATCATTATATAATGATAGGATTCTTTATACAATTGTTGTGATGGCAGCTCTCAATTACATCGCCATCGCAGCTTGAATCTAGGTAGGTAAAGGTATATTTCTATACTTCGTACATTGTTGATTTTGAACTTGGATTGTGAATTAGTTTGACTTGAAATAGATCTCGCAATAATTATGTTTTATTGAAATATTATTGAGGAACAAAAGAACAAAATGAAAAATTTTTGTCATGAGCAACGTACAAAAAAAAAAACTGAAATCCAACTAAAAACATTTTCATGTAAAATATTGCCAAGACGAGGCCATACTTCTAACATTGTCAAAAAGTTACCAGATCTCATGTAGAGCCAAGCTGCTTGCTCTATACTCTTGATCTTCACAAGTTCATATCCAACCAAAAACATTTTAATGTAAAATATTGCCAGATTAGATTAGATTAGAGGAGGGGCGACAGATCAAAACCGACCTTGCGAGCACCTTGACCTTAAGATCTATTGTGCATCCCCGCGCTGTTTACCAGTCGGGCAGCAAAGTCTCGATGAACTTCACCACCTTTCTGGGGGCCACATCCATTACTTGTTCAGGCTTTAGGAACCAGGAGCCAAGATGCCGTAACCGTTTCTGGTGGACAGCTTCACACTCACATAGTAGGTGACTGGCTGTCTCGGTGGCTTCCTGACAGAAGCGACATGTACTATCGGGCGCCTTTCCCATGTTTTTTAAGTGATACCTCACGGGACAGTGCCCAGTGAAAGCGCCCGTCAATTTCCTCAGTTCCAATTTGCTGAGTGAGAGGACTTTTTTGGTCCAGCTCGTCGAGTGAGAGAGAAGTAACTTAGCTTGCCTTTGACCATTGGTCGTGCGCCAGGACATAAGCTTCCTCTTTTGTTCCCAGTCCTTAATAGCCATTGCTTGATGGCTGGCTGGGAAGCCGCAAAACGGTTCAGGTCCAGTAAAGGGGGTTGTCCCTCCTTCCCTGGCCAGTTGGTCAGCCGCTTCATTGCCGTGAATCCCGGAGTGACCAGGCACCCAGATGAGGTTGACCTGGTTCTTTTCTCCGAGTAGGTTAAGTGACGTCTTGCATTCCCAGACCAGCTTTGACTTTACTTGTGGAGAGTCAAGCGCTAGCAGGGCTGCTTTGCTGTCAGATGCTATATATATTTCTTTTCTTTGCTAGTTGCGTTCGGCACAGAGCGCAACGCACTCCCTTATAGCAAGTGTCTCTGCCTGAAAAACCGAAGGACAGAGACCCATTGGTATGGCTAATTGGGTTGAGGGGCCGTAAACACCGGCTCCGACTCGTCCGTCTTCAGTTTTCGAGCCATCAGTATAAAATACCGTAGACCCTCTGGGGAAAACTGATTCTTTATTAGCCCATTGGTCACGACTTGGGAGTGTCGTGGTGAAGTTTTTCCGAAACTCATGTCTCAAAGGAAGGTTGTCTGTGACCACATCCTGAAGCTCCTTACACTCATTTAGAATGCGAAGGTGCCCTGTGTAGTCTCCAGTTTTCAGCTCCCGCTCCCTTGCCACCCGGAGAGCCCATCTGGCCGCCTCGCTTTCCAGAAAAATCTCTAGAGGAGGCAGGTCCAGGATGACTTGCAGGGCAGCAGTTGGGCAGGAACGAGATGCGCCTGTTATGGACAGGCACGCTGTTCTTTGTAGTTTTCCTAGGGCTAGTTGACCCGAAACTAGTTTTGCTCTTGGCCACCAAACGAGAGCCGCATAGCTCACGATTGGCCGGACAATGGATTTGTAAATCCAATTCGTTAGTTCAGGTTTTAACCCCCACGTACTTCCGACCATCCTCTGGCACGTGAAGAGAGCTCTCTGGCCCTTGCTGATCACAGCCTCAAGGTGAAGGCTCCAGGAGAGTTTTTGGTCGAAGATCACACCAAGATATTTGGTGTGGTTCGTTGGGATTAGGGTGGTCCCGTTCATCGTAATTTTTTTGAGAGAGAGTTTTTTCCTCCTGGTGAATGGCAATAATATCGTCTTTTTGGGATTTATATTGAGACCTTCTCGGATACACCACTCGTGAGTTAAGGTTAGGGCAGTTTGCATTCGATCACTAATTGTGTCGTCATGCTTACCCCGAACCATTATCACAAGGTCATCTGCATAGCCGCAGATCTCAAAACCCGCACTTGTAAGTGTTTTTAGAAGATCGTCAACGACCAGTGACCACAAGAGTGGCGATAAGCAGCCCCCTTGTGGGCACCCGTCTCCGGGCGTCGCAGTAACTGAAGCCGCGCCTAGTTGCATATTGATTATCCGGCTGCTCAGCGAAGCCATAATCCAAGCAACCGTTGCCGGTTCCACTCCTCTCTTAACCAACGCACGGTGGATGGACTGCCTTGGCGTATTCGAGAACGCGCCTTCTATGTCAATAAAAGCGCAGAGAGCAACCTCTTTGTACTCTATGGCCTTTTCCAGTTTCCTGGTGAGGCCATGGAGAGCTGAAATCGTTGATTTCCCTGCTTGATATGCATACTGATCTTTGTGTAGAGGAAACTTAGAAAGTAGTCCCGCTCTAATATCTTGATCAATTATCTTCTCCATCGCTTTCAGGAGAAAGGAGGAGAGGCTGATGGGGCGGAATGATTTTGCATCAGTCCCTGGCCGTTTGCCAGCCTTGGGAATGAAGCTCACTCTCACGTCCCGCCAGCAGTCAGGGATGTATCCCCAGGTGAAGCTCCGTCGAAAGAGATCCACGAGGTCCGGGAGTATGACCTGCAGTCCCCTCTGAAGCAGTACCGGGTAGATGCCATCCCCACCTGGAGATTTGTATGGTTTGAAGGATTCGATTGCCCATCGAATCCTTTCTTTTGTGAAGAGTTTTGCAGCAATCTTTCTGGCTCCTCGTCTGGGTGCCGAGACATCCTGATTTGGTTTGTTGCCCAGAAAGATTCGGGAGCCTGGAAAGTGAGTCTCTAGCATGAGTGATAACGTCTCGTCATCTGTGCCAGTCATCTCACCATCCATCCCCCTTAGCTGCCCTAGACCATTTCTATGGTCTTTTGATAAGACCTTATGTAGTCTGGCGGCATTTGGCGTGTCCTCAATGTTCTGGCAAAAGGTACGCCACGACTTCCGCTTGGAATTGCGCAGTTCTTTACTATATTCAGTCGTTGCCGCTCTATATGCAGTCTTGTCTTCCAGCGTCCTAGATTTAGACCATTTATTATATAGTGTGCGGGCTTTCTTACGTAGCTTTGCAAGGTTAGAGTTCCACCAGGGCACGTCCCTGCCGGATGTCGACCGTTTGAGCGGACAGCTATCCTCATAAGCCGTTAGAATCCGGCTTCGGAGGTGTACCGCAGCCAGGTCTATGCCATTCACAGATTCCATGCCCCTGACCCCCGAGAGCTCTCCGTTGCCCTCCAGCAAACAGCGATAAAGCTCCCAGTTGGTCCTTCTAGGATTCCTTTTAGGCTCCTGTGTTATCGGCTCAATGTCGATGTCGAACCGGATTTGTCTGTGGTCAGATAAGGAGGCCTCATCCGAGACATGCCAGTTCGAGATTTTGTGATGTAGGGCTGGGCTAATAAGGGTAAGGTCTAGTACCTCATCCCTGATTGCATTGCGGAATGTAGGTTCACTACCCCGATTTGCTACTCCCACCCCTTCAGTCATAAGAAAATCAAGTAAATTCTCACCTCTTTTGTTGATATCAGAGCTCGCCCATACTGTGTGGTGTGCATTGCTATCACATCCGATGATGAATTGCATGTTCAGCTTTTTGCAGTGGTTCACCAAATTGACCACCTCCTCGGGAGGGGATGCTTCCTCCTCATGGTGGTAAGTTGAAGCTATGACTACTTTGACGTTACCTCCGGGAAGACGGACATCTATCACTGCTGCTGCAATGTCGCGTTGTATAAATCTGGAGAGAGGCAGATATTGTAAGTTTTTGTTAATGTAGAGTGCTGCTCTAGGTGCCAGCACCCCTTCATGATAGATAAGTTTACCTGACCCATTTGGTAATCCTTTGATCTTGGATCCCATGACCCAAGGCTCCTGTACCAGCATTATGTCTAGGTCTTGTTTAACCAACCTCCAGAGGGCCGCATCTGTAGCAGCCTTGGCATGGTGGAGGTTGATTTGGAGGCACCTAATGGTGTTCCTTGCGGTCCTCCCTTGAGTGCTTCCACGGTTTTCCTTTGTTCCGGGGAATGGGTCGCTTGTCGCGCTCCTGCCGGAGTGGAGGCGGCCTTCCATCCCCCGGTTTTCCTGGCTTAAGGGCCTTTGTAGTCTTGGGCTCTTCCTCCGCCCTGTTGGAAGTTTGGACTACTTCCATTGGAGTCGGCGTGGCAGTCGCCTGGGCCGACGCCGAGGGTTCTGATTCCGCTAAGGCAGAATCGTGAATCACGGCGCCAGAATCCGCAGGTACCGCATCGCCAGCAGCCGCAGAGCTTTGAGCGCTCGGTGGTTTTTTCGTCCAAAACTTGACCTTTCCCAGTCTGTAGTTGACCATGTTCTCTAGCGCTTGTAGAGCGGCTAGGCTTCCATGGTCCAGCGAGAAGACGATCTCTCGGCAGTTTTTCCCTGTGTCCCCTACCTTCAGCACTTTCCACTGAGCGGTGTTCACACTAGGGTTTTGTTTGTCGATGAAGGTCCGTATTTCGTCGACGGTGTACTCCAAGCTATTTGGGAAATAGGCAGTGGCCACCGCCGCACCTGGGATGTTCTTTTCATCCCTGACTTGGACCCTCATGTGGGGGAGTTGCAGCTCCTCTTCTTTGGATTTCACCCAGTCGGCTGTAGCCTGATTATCACAGTTAATCACCATGAAGCCTGGGCGAAATACAACATTGTTGAAGGTGGGGACTATATTGTCCTCACACCCCAGTATAAGACGAGCCAGTCTTTTTTCCAGCTCGGTCATATCCTCTACCGCTAGGTTGCCCTCGGGATGATCGGCCGGAACAAGTCCAACCTTTACTCCCTTGAGCATCCCGCTGTAGGTGGATTTAGGCGGTCTGGTGACAGTTCGAGAGACTGACTTCTGCTGAGACCTGCTTGTGGAGGCAACTCGAGCGTCAGGCAGTCTCTGCGTGCCCTTTCCGCCTTTTTCTTGAGCTGTCGAGGGTCTCGATTGTTCCCGTTTGGGATCAGCTCGAGACCTCGACGGCCCAGGTTGTTGCGTCTTGATCTTCTTCTGCGCATTTCGGTCGGGGGTTGAGTCCTCAGACCTGACCCGCTTCACAGCAGGAGCTGGGTGTAGGGCCTCCCGTTCTGCAATGGTTAGCTTGCAGAGTGTATACGCCTCTTCGTGCGTATGCCCGTTACTCACCAACCATTTGTATCTCTTCCTCTCAGCTTTCCTCAGACGTTGTCTGTTGGACTGCTCTTTAAGCTGAGCCCGCACAGATTCGTCCGAAGAAGTGCCTTCGAGGAGCCGATCTTCATCGGTTATAGCCCCCGCTAAGGAAGCTGTTGTAGATGAAGTTAGAACTGGGGGGTTCTGCACTTCAGGTGTGTTCTCGGTTTGGCCTTCATCAGCCTGAACCAGATTAATCTCCATGGGAATCTCAGTAATAGTGGTTACTGGCGATTCCCCTTGTGACTCTTCTTCTGTTTTTGTTTTGTCATCCATTCGAATTTTCTTTGTCTACAGGAAATAGTTGGTCCACTGCATCAGAGCCTGTTGATGCAGCAAGGGTAATTAAACCTGGGGTCCCCCGGTACCATGAGTTCGCATACTAGCGACCAGCCCACCCGCTAGCCACGCAGCCCTCGGCGTATGCTGTTCCACCATTGGCTTGGGGGGGATTGTTCGGAGCAAACCATAAAGGCTACTCGGGCGGATCCCCACCACGCCAAAGCACTCCCTGCAGAGACATGACCTAACAGGGAGGCTTGTGGATCAGTCTTAGTTTTCGCCACTCGTCTTGGACCTTATCGACATGGGTGACCCTGCCGGAACTGTGTTCCGTCGACATCGCCCCAAGATTCATTGTAGTTACTTAAGCCCTCACACCAACGTCAAGGTGCCGATCCCAGTGACGGAAAAATGAGCAACGTACAAAAAAAAAAACTGAAATCCAACTAAAAACATTTTCATGTAAAATATTGCCAAGACGAGGCCATACTTCTAACATTGTCAAAAAGTTACCAGATCTCATGTAGAGCCAAGCTGCTTGCTCTATACTCTTGATCTTCACAAGTTCATATCCAACCAAAAACATTTTAATGTAAAATATTGCCAAGACGTGGCCGTATTTCTAACATTGTCAAAAAGTTATCAGATTTCATGTAGAGCCAAGCTGCTAACAATACACTCTTCATCTTCACAAGTCCTTATTTCACAAACTCTATGCCTTGGTAAAAATAAGTGACTTGGTCGTTTCTTTTTCGATACGTGAGAGAAAGGTCAAAAATTCATTCGCTGTTCATAACTTTTCTGTTATACAATAGTTCTTACAGATACGAAACGGCCAAGTCACTTACTTTGACCAAAGCATAGAGTTTGTGAAATAAGGACTTGTGAAGATGAAGAGTGTAGAGTTAGCAGCTTGGCTCTACATGAGATCTGATAACTTTTTGACAATGCTATCGAAAACTCGCTTCTTCGTCGCTCGTTTTCGAACTTCGCATTCGTGTTGTAATAGGAGCTCATTCTGCAACTTGTTTTAGAATATACTATTCTCTATTTCAGTATCGTAATGAGTTAATTATTGTACTAAAAGTAGTGCTGTAATGAAATTCATTCCAGCATTGTTTTCAGTTATATTTTTCTTTTTTGTAGTTGTCAGTACTGACCTCCGATCCTCTCAATTTTCAAATCAAATCAATTCAAATTCCGTAATCTGTCAAATTTCATAAGTCACACCAACTGCCAAGATACAATACAAAAATCACTAATCTGAATTTTTATTTGAATTTCGAGAGTATTTCACAAAACTTGACTGAAATAGAGAAAATATCGCCTAATACTCGTTGCAGAAAGCAATTTCAACATTCATGCTTTCGAAAACTCGCTCCTTCGTCGCTCGTTTTAGAATTTCGTATTCGTGTTGGAAAAGGAGCTCATTCTGCAACTTGTTTTAGAATACTCTATTTCAGTATCGTAATGAGTTCATTACAGTACTATAAGTAGTGCTGTAATGAAACTCATTACAGCATTGTTTTCAGTTATATTTTTCATTTTGTGGTTGTCAATACTGACCACAGATCCTATTCATTTTCGAATCAATTCAAATTTCCTAATCTGTCAAATTTCGTAAGAGAAACCAACTGCCAAGATACAAATACAAATGTCACTAGGATGAATTTCATTTGAATTTCGAGAGTATTTCTCGAAACTCGTACTGCCGTCCTAAGGAAAAGTGCCGTATCTACAAAAATTTGAATTTTGAGATTTTTAGTTCTATGGGTTCGAGACCTAATAAATTTTTCCTTCTGCTCAACAAAAATGCAGTATGTATGTTCGTAAAACTCAAATTCATCAGGAATTGGTTACCGCATGTATGAAATTTCAGGAGTTTCCTAAGTAAAAACGCCGGATCTACAGATTTCTTAGCAACAACGCCGTATCCACCTTGTACATACGGCGCTTTTGATTAGTGAATTCTACATGCGGCACTTTTGCCTAGTAATACTCGACGCGCCCAGTTTGTTATGTACATACTGCAGTCTTGCCAAAATTTCTTTCCGTTTGTATTTATATATAAAAAATGAAAAAATATAAATAGGTATATATATATTAAAATTTTTGTTCTCTTTTTTTATATTATTTTCAATAAAAGTGAATTTCGAATTCATTCTTTATTTTGTGTATCATTCATGGGAATTCTACAGATACGGCGTTCATGTTAAAAATTTCGGCATAAGAATATCCGAATTTCCTTAACAAGGACGCCGTATCTGCATTTTTGTTGTATTTCAATGAAAAAAAAATTAAAATAATAATCTCTATAGATTCATGAGGTATCTTTTACATTACATACACCTATTTTTACAAAAACTATCTCTTCAATTGTTAAGGGGAATGATATGAACTTATTTTGCTGTTTACTCCGACTTTGTGTTTTTGTAGATACGGCACTCTCGCTTAGGACGGCAGCGTAGCAGAAGGCAATTCCAATCTAACACTCATGCGTTCGAATATCGCATTGGTGTTGGAATAGGAGTCCATTCTGCATTTTGTTTTAGAATATACTATTCTCTATTTCAGTATCGTAATGAGTTCGTTACAGTATTTAAAACAGTGCTGTTATAAACTCATTGCACCATTGTTTTCAGTTATATTTTTCGTTTTTTGGTAATCAACTCTGACACCGACCATATAGTAAATGATTACAATGAATACTTTGATGATCGTACTATTGAATGATTGCATTTTGTTTCTTTTTTTATGTTATACATGTATGAACATGTCTTAAAGAATCAATGAACATTATTATTATTATCTTGAATATCATTAAAAATTGAATACTTCGCGTACCTTTCTCTATCGTTATTATTTTTTTGATCCTTATCACCAGGAATGCTAGGTAATGTTTGTGAAAAATATTGTCATGTAACATTGTCTCATTTATATTTTATTTTTCAACATTATGTTGTATTCGTAATTTTTATACTTATAATAAATATTGCCTCGAGAATGCCCCATAGGTATATGTGGGCGAAACGTCGAAAAGTAATAAACCAATATACCAAAGATTTATTGAAGATTATTTAATTCTGGTCATTCTTAATGAGAATTTTTCATTAATTATATTATCTTGAACGGAAAGTATCTTTCCCGTACTGGATTGCTTGACCGAATACAGCAATCTCGTACGGGAAAGTAAAACTTTCCGCACTTGATAGGAAAATAACTACTCTGAGCGTAGAGAATCATTTCAAATTTTCAGAATCTATCGGAACAAATGTTTTTATAATAAATGCAATAAATCAAACTCGAAATGCAACATCTAGGAGAAAATGCTGAATTCAACTCAGTATACTTATGAAATTAATTTTTTTGTTTTGCTGAATAGATGGAACTGAGGCTATGGTACCATTCCAATTTTTATGAACTGTCAAATCAGATCACACATGACATATTATGTGAAAGGCGCGCCCAGGATTACAATTCTAGAGAGGCTCCATCAACATGCTTCTTTGACGTATGATCGAAAGTCCCAATTTTTCTTTAACAAAAATGAATCCTGCGGGAGTTGGGGGCTGCAGCTCCATGGCTCCTCTCCTGTGTGAGCTACTGTATTATGTATTGAAGAAATGCAGTCACGGGTTTGAGGGAAATTTTCCAATGAATCCCCAAAAAACATGGGAAAATTGAACAACAACTGACAGATTTCAGCATTTTCATTCTGAGTCATTTATTCTGAAAATATATATTCATTACACTATACATTATATCGCTCAACCTTGTAGAGTCCAAGATTCGAATGAGAAATCATTTCAAATTCTTTTGTTTTTCTTAAGTTTTGTTATTCAAAAGGTATGTGATCGAGGTATTGCTTTCTATCGGATTATTATAAAAATATTCCGTTTGAACTAAGTCGAATTCAGTATTCAGATGTCCTCCTGGATGCAATATTCCCTAAGTAGTCCAAATGTTATTTCAGTT
The DNA here is from genome assembly GCA_038502775.1 of Hippodamia convergens. Lineage (NCBI taxonomy): Eukaryota > Metazoa > Arthropoda > Insecta > Coleoptera > Coccinellidae > Hippodamia > Hippodamia convergens. The sequence goes on from CM076607.1 coordinate 73,383,792, forward strand.
ATCCAACTAATACTGCTTTAATGGTTCCGTAGGGACTGCCGAAATAAATCTTAAGCGCATCAAAATGCACATAGAGATGAGCATGAACAGCAATTGGTTGCGCAAACGCCGTTGGCGACCATGCATCATATGGTCTATAATCAAGTATAGTGCAATGTCCTGTTCAATTGAAGGGTATTCACGCCCTGTGCCGCTGTTTCCCAACACCGCCAGTGTGTTTCTGTAACTAAATTCATCAACGAGATTTATATATAAGCTAGGATTATAAAGAGATGACTGGGGAATATTCGAATGGGCGATCGCTTCTGCAACTGCGACAAAATCAGTGCTTTGATTGAAAGAACTGACTAACTAGAGAAAGGAAGCAATACGTCGATTCATTCCTGGACACTTCCTACTTTCCCTCAATGGCATACGAAATATTTTCCAACATAACATTTGCAATTTCGGGAATTCACCGAGAAATTTACCAACATTATCTTAATAATCACGACAGACATTCCATGTCATCAATAACCTTGATCCGCAGTCATCCAATCAGAATTCGTATTGAACCAGAGGATTGAGCGATTTTTTGTGAGCAATGGATATCCATCAAGATCCTGTTCCTGATTCAGCTAGCAAAGAAGCGGTGGATCTACGAAAACAGTATTGCGAAATTCGGCAACAATGGAGGGCATATTTTCAAATGTATTTATACAAACTGAATTGGCAGTGTATCTATTATTCATATATTTCAGGGAAAACGGCTATGTTTGGTAACAGAAGGGCGCATCAGTGCAATGTACACACGGAAATAGTCATCATACTTCCTATTAATATACAGACAGAGAGACTGATTTTCGTTTTTGTATTTGGAGGTTGTAGGACCAATGATTTAATTTATATTTCGATATCTTGTACTAATAAATTACACAATCCTTCACACCGACAGCCTCCAAATAATCCGGAAGTAGTTGCAACTTTAACCATCAAGAATTCCTCATCTGGTGCCTCGTTTATATATTTTGAGACGATATCCTTCACTTTTCGATCGTAACTATGCCATTACCTTGAAATATTCACTCACATCAACACCATTTTCAACAAGGGCGCTAAAAAAACCGGTTGACTGAAGTTCCTTCACACTTTTTTCAATCTACACCAGGCAGTATATTGTTATATGCGCAATATCGTAATGATGAGCTGATTCTGAATGTATGAAGAGTCCAAAGTTGCTCTTCTTGCGGACTCTTCTTTACCCACGGGAACATCAAATCAACACTTATATTAATTATTCCGCATCGACAAACACAAACATATTGAGTGGTGAAGATCTAAAGACAAAAATTCAGCATGAACCAAATTTAAATGATCGCGTCTTTTCATTTGATAAAAAGCATTCGTTAGGAATTATAGCATTGGCAACGTTCTCCGTTCAAACAATCTTGGGATTTTTCAAATATTAAAATTCATTTTGAAGTTGTCATTCAAAATTCGCCCATTCTATTATCGCAATAGGTCAAAAAACATTGTTTGACTTGTGTTAAAAATGATTCTATTTTGTTCGTGAAATTTTTCAATTAGCTGCTTCGTTCATTTTACAAACTTTTTCCTGACATCATAAATCGTGTCGTGAATTTTAGAAGATTTCGTGGACGATTTTGATTGTGTCCATCAGTTTCTTTGGTCCAAACGTTTCACCGTGAACATTTTAACATTCGAAAGTTTAGGCCCAGAGTTTTAAAATGTTCAGGGTACATCTGAAGTACAAATGCGCCGATTACAGGGGATTTTGTGAGAATGCGTCCTGGAGATTTGGGTATTTGGGGATTCAAACGATTGATAGATGAAGATTTTCTAATGTGATCGCATTTGTCGACATATCCGTTTTTCTCAATACCTACCCAAAAGTGGGTTCAAGTTTATCTTTTCACCATTTTATCGAAATTTGCTCACATGTTATACAATTAAGCAGGCAGATAAAGTAAATTTTGTAGGCTATTCGCACAAAACTTAAGTCTCTCAGCATCAACAAATATAATCAGATTATAAAATAAAAACTAAGTATGTGGGCATAAACTATATTGGAGAATAAACAGAAATGATGGCAGTCCCTACTATAAAGTCATGTTTTCATTGAGATTCGTAGCTGCGATTTTGTGTTACATGGTGAGTAATTCCATGAAATTTTTCATTCTTTCTGATCAATAGAAATAAGTACTAATGAAAACTATACATAAGGTGGGTGATCCAAATAATATGGATAATTATATGCCCATAAGTTTGCTTACCTCATTTTCTAAGTTCTTCGATATAGTGTTATGTTCTAGTTTACTGACGTTTTCTTCGAAATATGTAATCTAAGTGTCAGCATATTTACTTGAAAAGTCTATCTACTACTGATGCGCTCTTTACCAGTTTGTGAACATGCTAATACAGGAACTAGCAATGAGCTGATAATTTCGTGAATCATGAATATCTACCTTTTGTTGAATCTTGAAAGATACAGTATGAAAGGTCGAAGTCGCAAATAGTTTCGATCCTATTTAATCAATAGGGAACAAGTTTAGTCAACAGCAATCCTATCTACGGACAGAGGTTTAGCTGAGTCCCATCCTTTTTCATCATCTTCTTCAACTACCTAAAGGTACTGAAATACGTAGATAACACCAATATTTTGTTGTCCAGAATAAGACTACCAGAACTCGTCGAATTTGCAGAATTTAGATTCGATGAAATCTGCAATTAATTTGAAAGAAACGAGCTTTCAATGCATTATTCTTAAACTTACTCTGTTGTATTTAGAACAAAAAAAGCACGGCCTACCATAACTGAAACTATATATTGATCTCAATGATAATACTGTAAAGGACATTATTATGTGTAGTCAGTTCTTGAATAAGTTGTCATCAAGTGTTTGTTATAGTTGGTTCGGCGTGTGCAGTATTTTGTTGATTAAAAATGAAATTGAATAAATGATATGGAACTAAAGGGTGATTATTTTAGAGGCGGAGAACTTTAAATTCAAATAAAAAATTTCCATGGTAAACGAGTTGACATTTATTTGTTAATTTTAATTGTGTTTTTTTTGGCAAATTCATCATGCCTAGGCTTACTCCGGTGCAACGCTTGCAAAGTATTAAAATTTAAAACGAAAACCATACTTCAATTCGAGCAACTTACCAGGCATTACGTCCATTTTATGTTTATTATAATCGTCCTTCAGAACGATTAATTCGAGAAACTGTAGATCGTTTTTGCAATACGTTTACCTTAAACGATACTGCGCATCCCGTTAGACGTCGGACCATTGATGGTGTGCAAAAAAATGTTAACGATGACCCAAATGTGTCCATTCGTCATCGCGCTCAAGAATTGAGCTTGTGTGCATCCACACAAGGAATATTTTGCGAAAAGATCTTTGTTTAAAACCTTTCAAGATTCAACTTGTACAGGAATTAAAACCACAAGATCACCGTTTGCAGACATGTGGTTTCAGCAGAACGGCGCCACATGCCACACAGCCCGCGATAAAATTAATTTACTGAAGGATTAATTGTTATGAATCCACAATTTCAATTGAAAATATTGTTCAGTGATGAAGCACACTTTTGGTTAAATTGTATTGGCTGCAAGTATCGGCACTTCCTTGCTTCCAATGGTGTGATGTGGTTGATGGAAAAACACTTGCTTTCTAACTAAGTTTTATTTAACATAACTAGATAACACCCTTTTCGGACCATTTCCGAGAAACACGCAGACTGGAATGACCAGAAGTGATTACAATGACAATGTTAAGTAATTAGTTCATATCTAATGCAATCGTTTGAATTTGCTGTGTTCGCGAAGTCATCATATTATATCTATTATTGATTTCTCAAGTGGAAGTAGGCAATGTGGTCACCGGTGTTCCACTTTCGAAATATGAGCTAATCAGGGGTCTGAAGTCCATCACAAAATGGTTGTGACAATAAACAAAATTGCCGCATATATAGCGATAATAATTGTATCGAAACACCATTACTTCCAGAAAAAGTTACTGTTCGGTACGATGCGCTTTATGGGCCTGTGGGATCATTGGTCCAAATGTCTTCAAAAATGATGATGGTCAGAATATTACGGTCAATGATGAACGATAGAGACATGATTAATAATTTTTTGTATCCCGATAGAGAGGTATTAATGTTGCAGACATGTGGTTTCAGCAGAACGGCGCCACATGCCACACAGCCCGCGATAAAATTAATTTACTGAAGGAAACCTTTGATGATCGAGTGATTTGCCGAAGTGGACCTCTTTCTTAACTGGCCACCGTGTTCGTGCGACTTGACGCCTTTGGACTATTTTCTCTGGGGGTATGTGAAGTAACAAATCTACGCCGACAAACCACAAACGATTGAGCACCTGGAAGCCAATATTCAGTGGGAAATTGACGAAATACAGCCAGATTTACTGCGAAAGGTGTGTGAAAATTGGACCTCAAGATTACGTCATGTACGTGCCAGCCGCGGTGGCCACATGCCCGAAATAATTTTTAAACGTTAAATGCCAAAGAATTATCTGTTATAAAAACCTTTATTCATACATTTTTATTTTTAATTTGGGTGTTTTATTACGATTTAAAGTTCCCCGCCTCTAAAATAATCACCCTTCATAATCATGCCTTATTTATGGAAGGAAATGAAAACAAGAAATCGCATAATTTACTTTTTTTACTTTTCTTCTATGTGACATGCTATCCGTACTTTTTCAGCAGCGGATTGCCCTTGCAGGTCTTTCAAGAATTGAAAGTTTCTTCGAATAACCCTTAGACGTTAATTTTTGTCATTTACTCATTGGTGTACTACTGCTGTTACAAGCGCCATGGTTTCACTTATAGATACCTATAGCAACGGGGAGCCAAATATGAAACTGATATTACTCAGGATTTTCATTTTCTTCGACCGTGAAGTCCTAATTTCATTCAGCCATACTTTGATCACCCGATACAAATTGATATATAGTTCTTTGTTTCAAGAACTGCACTATCAAAATCCCCACTTGATCCAGCTTGGTAGGATCCTCCACCATTCAATTGAGACCTCCTCTGGGCCCGCTTTGTTTTCGCCCTTGATAGAATTTCATGTCAAGTCTGTAACAAGAAATAGACATGATCTGCGGTAGGCTCTTCAAAGAATTCTTTTACTGAGATTGTAACTCCACCGCTGAATTCCTGATAGTGATGCCGCGTCCAGATCAGGTGTAATAAACCCGGGTTCATTTCGGGAAAAGGTAGTGAGGTCCATTGGCCCATCGCTCCCACTCCGTATCGGCTTGATCTTGGTTTTTCTGAGACCGCTAACCATGCGCTATTTACCAAGAGGTTCACTCTTTTCTGTTTATGTTGTCTTTATGTTTATAAATCTCAATGACCTTCATGTCTATCCTAGGATAGTAACTTTTGATATTCGAAATAACGTCCGCCTTTGAGAAAACTGTATTGTGTCCATCTGTTAAAGCATGTTCCGCTAGTGTGAAATATGGCTAGATGTTAGGCAAAGTTCAAAGAGCTGTGCTATGTCATTTGGGTATATCTCAGAGACGTAGTTAAGCGATTCCCTGATGGAAACTAATGTGAACAGAACAACCTCAAAACTAACGAGTCGGTCGTTTGGTCCTAAGTGGATGTTCTGCAACTTTTCTACAAACTGAGTAGAGTCCTTGACGAAAGTTTCCGTATTTCCCACATAAGGTCTCCACATAGGCGTTAAAACTTTGGCTAAGTCATATGTTGGTAAGTCGATGGGTCCCATTGGGACGTTATCAAGCCCGTAACGGCTAACTGGGAGCGGTGGGCCAATCAACATCGCACACGTAAACTCGCGCCATTAACCCGGGTATAAAAACCTTCGGATCGAACCCGGCATCACTTCCAGTAATTCAGCCTTCGAGTTACAACCTTAGACAAAGAATCCTCTGAAGATGCGTACCCCAGGTGTAGGCGAAACGTTAGGTGAATTAATTCCTAATTGACCACGGCTAACAAGCCCGGAAGACTCTTTCAATGTCGTGAAAGCCTGAAACAATTTATTTCGTAAATAGTTTTTGCATTGCTTTATGTTGAAATTTGAAGTACCTTTCCCCAGGATTTGCACTTTTTAGAATATGTTCGAGCTTCTTTCATTGTAAATTCATAGAAAAACTGCCCTGATAATATTGATTTTTTCATGTGCTCCAACAGTAGCTTCTTCTGCTTGGATAATGCATGAGCACAACTATTTTTGGTTTTGGTGATGGTGATATGTTTTCTTCTTGAATTTCTTTAATTTAAGAATCACGAAATACGAACACAACACAACTCGAAGAGAAAGTAATTCTTCCAATCTCCAAGTGGCTGTACTATTTAGCAGCCTGATTCCCAGGGGCGCAGGAGTTTAGAATAAATCTATATCAGGCTGCGGGAAGGATGCTTCTAGTATTTTGTTGAGATAAAGTTAAGGCTTTTGTTACGGAGACCATGTTCTTTTCCCTGAAGTAAACAGGTTAGTACATTCAGGGTATTATGATTCTGAAAAGAAAAGGGTTTTATTGGAAATCAATTGTGCTGAACAATACTGTTAAGCTAAATCAAGCAATAGGATAGGGTTTACATCCGTATTTGAGAGCTACTCAAGAACTCCATCATTAGAATAATCACCTCAGGCCTGGTTGAAAGAAATACCTCACACAAATTGATAGGAGCTGGAAGCCCCAGGGCAAGTAATTTTTTGTATAGCTCGTTAATATTAAAGGAATCATTGCCACAAGAAAAGAATATGTGTGGTTAATCGCCGATCTCACCACAACTGCAGAGTGGACTGCTCAACCTTGCCAGATGAGCAGGTGTCATACAATGCCCCGACCTAATTCTGATCCTGGTAGTAATGTTGATTCTAGGGCAGTTCAGTTCCTGAACCAGGTTTCATCCCGGAGGCCACTTGGTCTCATCACTGACGAATATAATTTTCCTTCAGACCGACCGATCCTAGCAAACTCCTTTGTTAACTCATTCCACAGTTTCCTCTTGCACTCTGGCCAGAGTTCTCTCGGGTCTCCCTTTAACTGAGATTGATCAGGAAGCCCCCTGCCCCGATTCTCCAACATGTTTGCTGTGTCATTATGTGCTATAAAAGAGTGACTAGGGATCCACATCAGAGTTATTCTTAGACCAGCGGCTTTCGCTCTCGCCAGCAACGTCCGGGTATTCACTGTAATAATATTCGTGTTGGCATCGATACTTAGATGCTTCAACTTCCTGAGTACACCCTGTGCATCGGATATGATCACTACCTTTGAGATGTTCTTGCCTATGACCACTTGGATGGCTCTGCAAATTGCAAATGATTCTGCTGAGTAAACCGACCAATGGTCCGGCAGCCTATCGCATATTTTCTCTACTAGTGATGGTATCCATATTCCATATCCAACGGAGTTAGGGTTATGCGACTTGGAGACATCTGTGTTGATATCTGTGTATCCACAGAATCTGTCAGCAAGTATCTTCTGAACCATTCCTATGTTAGCTATTGATTCTTCTCTTAAATTTGTTTCGTGCATCTCCACATTCATTGATCTGACTTTGATATCTGTCAGGAAATGAGGAAGAGACTGTGCGCTCCAAAAAAGTGCTATTTTTTGCGAAATCACTTTAAGGGCTTCTATGTAACCTGGTATAGTGCCATTGAACCAGATGCCATCCAGGTCACTTGCTTCTTGAATCAGTAGTTGCAAGGGGTGGTTGGAAAATCGGTAGGTTCTTTAAACGTATTTGAAGGACAGCCACTGCCCCCTCGAATGGAGGGGGAGTTCGCCACTTTCGGCGGGGCCCATACATATATTAAGTCGCTCGACAATCTGGTTGATCTCCTTCCCCGAGCAGAGCAACGCAAAGCCGTCAGCATACTGTATCAGTTGAATGCCCTGGGGCAACAAGTTAGTTGGGCATAAAGAGTATAAGTCAAAGAGAAGACGGATTAAAGGGGAGCCCTAGATCAGGCCGTTGGCAACATCCCTTTCTGAACTCCACGCCCGAGGAGCCTGTAATGATAACTGTTCTTTACGGTAGAGCTGATATATCAGATTACAAATGTTTCGGGGTATCCCGATACCAAACAAATCCTGCCAGAGGGTGCTGAGATTTACACAGTCGTAAGCATTAGAAATGTCAATAAAAAAAACACCAGTTTATAAATGCTTGCTATATATGACCGGTCAGGATAGTATGGCAATCGGTAATAGATCTACCCCTCCGGAAACCAAAGGTGAGGGCCCTGTTATACTGTTCCTCAATGGGTTTTTCAATCCGTTTTTCACCATTCTCTCTAGGACCTTTGTGATGCATGGTGTGATGGTGATAGGACGATAGCTAGACGAGACATTGTCGGTGCAGTTCTTCTTGAGGATTGGCACAATGAATTATACAGACGTAGTAAGCAGCCCCTTGCGGATGGAGGAAGATGGTGCAGCATTAAATAATCTATGTCATCTATACTTCGGGTGAAATTTTTCTTCACCCTCAGTGAACAAGCAATCTCATCTAGGGTAAAAGAGTCTTGGAGGTCTTCATATATCATTGACATATCAGAGGATAGATCTACTGGGGAAAGTCTGTCCAGGATTTCTATGCAGCATTGATCCGTTACTCCTTGGAACCCTTCCCCCTGTGGTTGTCCTGGAAACTTTTTGACAATCCTCCCGAATTTTTTTGTGTCTCTTGTAGACAGGTTTTCGGAAAACTTCCTGAACGAGTCCTTTTTCTTTTTCCTCATCAGTCTTCTGACTTTGGCAGCTTGGTGTTTAAAGTTAATGAAGTTTTCCAGGGAAGGTGAACGATTATATTCAGCCAATAGTAGTCCAGGAGAAGTAATTGAATATAACTACAAATGACATAACCAAAGATTATAGAGTTAAAAAGATAGGAAACGCCCTTATATCTGTGGTACTAAAATCCGACTACGATTTTTGGCTAGTTTCTTACTTTTGACACCTAGAGGGCGCTGAAAACATTATTCAGTACAGAATTCTATTATAAAAGGCGCGAAATTCGAAACATATTTCTCATAAATTTTCATTAAATTGAATACTTTGTCGAGCTTTTAAAGAAACATCCTGATCGATAAAACAAAAGCAGGGCTCCGCTATTTGATCAGGATGATATTTTCCATCTACACATTGGTTTAAATCAAATGAAATACGCTTCTGGATTCTTCATCTTTTTATTTGAAATGATTGTGTAAAATCAACTACAATACAATAATTATGAAATTGAGAACATTTCAAAAATTTGTTCACATCTAAGAGAATTATTATACGTAACGATTTCAAGAACTTCTTCATACAGTGAACTCTCGATAAATCGAACATCGATAAGTCGAAAAGTAGTTCTGTACCCGATTTATACGTATCTTACCCAGTGCATTTTCACCTCGATGAGTCTAGAGGATCTAGTAGATGAGTCGAACTGCTGGAAGGGAAGTCAAGAGAACCTTCCCCTCTATAAGTCGTTCTTCTAACCACCATTGGCTCAAAAAGTGGAACTTTTTGATCTAATGAATGAGACCGAAGAAGATTCGGTTCGCAAACAACGTGTTTACCTGAGTTTTTCTCTCAATGAAGTGAAGTCTCACTTCAATAACTCGAATGTTTGGTGAGCCGAACAATAGATGAGTCGAACAATGCTTTCGGTCCCTTGGAGTTTGACTTAACGAGAGTCCACTGTATATTCATTACAGAATGTTTGAACAACAATGAAAGAAAAATATCAGAGGTGTACAACAAGACCTGTATGTCAGCCCAGCAAGAGTTCTTTATACGTTATCCAGAACAATATATTTTTGCCCTGAAAACTCTATCCATTCGACAGCACTGAAAATAAAAAGCAATGAACATGACAGTTACATGATTCGAGTTTCGAAACTTACATTTCCATTCTCTTTGGTAATGAAAAGAATGCAAATTCAGGATTATTCTTTCTATTATTTCTGCAATTAATCACCCTGCATTTTAAATGTCGGCTAGTTTTTAACACAAAACTTCTATAGGAACAATTGTTCAGAGAGGACGTGTGTTTGTTGCTGTGTAAACTAACTGCAAAATCTTTGGTAAATTAAAACTTATCTTAATATCTCTTTCGTTGCTATTTTCCTGATACTTTTCTTCTTGATTGAGTATTAATTTCCCAGCAAACACACTTCGGTCGGCCCAGCATTGGTAGAGCATTGCAACTGTTGGCAAAATGACGGCAAACTTTGCCAATATTTTTATAATGCCTTTAAAGTAATTCAACACCATCAATAAAATGCCATCGAAAATAATTTGTTGGCAAAATGTACAGTAACCTGCAAAACCTAACACTGAAAAATGCCATTGAAGAAATAGTAACTTTAATTTGATGGCAATGCCATTAAAAATAGCCAATAAAAATCCTTTATGATAAAATCAATGGCACAGCCGATTGGGATCATAAACTGGCAGATAGTTATTTGCCCGTTGAATATATTCCCCCTCATTTAAATCAACGGCTTTTTATTGATATTCCTGACCTGCGCTTTAAAGTCAATATTGTCAAGTGTTAGCTTAGATTAGTTCTCATTTCTTTTGATTGAGTTGAAGAAACGAGAAGCAGCCGCCAGTGTAGTCAGACGCCATTTTCATCATTTGTAATTTACCTACCTAGTGTTAATATCTGATTCGCAATGTCAGCAAATCAAGATTATGTGTAAGTACATAATTTAATTTTATTTATTTCCTAAGTGAAACTTTTTTAACCTCTAAATAAATACGAACAAAATATCAGCAAGTTCTAATAGTAATATCATTCAGGAAGATACCCAAATAATATTAAATTTGTTCGCTCAGGCATATATTAAGTGTGATGATGGTTATATTTTGTTATTTCCCTATAACATTTTATACTAATTTATATTCCTTATAGAAACTATGGAGGAACTGTGTAGATTTCAACAAAAAATGGTATCTGAAGTAAATGAAAAACTAGATGTCATTACAATGCTTTTACAGAGTTTGACACTTTCATCAAGTATTGATATCAACCCTAGAGTATTTGATGTAATGGTGCATTCTTGCGAAGTAATTTAGAAGAGAGACTTGGAGAAGAAAATGAATATAAAAAATATGTAAGTACTATTGATAATATGCAAGATTGGAGGTACTTCTGAACAATGCAGGTTTGATAAGAACATTTGAATTTCAAAAGGCAACAGAACTATAATAGGTTTATGAAGTCAACTAAATATTTCAGATTCATGTCCTAAAGAGAAAAGGTGGAAGGAACTACGTTGACACGACTCGTCGAGTCATGGCGAAACTACTCGACCATAAAGTTGCTGTCGAATGCAATTGGACAGGGAAAAATTCTAAGCCAGCCTTCAGTTCATATAAACTATTGATAAAGCTTATTGAAGGTATACAGGGTCTTGCAATAGTGCGAAATTCTTCCATAGCTGCCAAACCAGACCTCCTAGATATTTCGTTGGAAAGCAGACCCCTTGTACCATCATTTCTGCATCTCAAGAAATTATTTTCAAATATACAGGGTGTTCCCAAATCGCTCCATATATATTCACATATTTTCAATACCCCAATCATGACTCTAAATATAAGAGACATTCTTCCAACGGTACAGATTTTATTCGAAGAAAACTGCAAAAAGGTGAGTATAAAGCAGTTCAGCAAAAGTCTTCTTTATGTTATTACTTGATTCAAATTTTCAGTTGCAAAATCATTTTCCGTGTCTGCTGGATGCAGGAGTGAAAATAATCCTAGGCTTACCTCTGAGAAAATTCAAGGTATACAATTGTTTACATTATTGTGGAAAAAATACAGGCTATTACATTTGAAAAAAATCGAGAAATAATAATTTGAAGTTCTTCATATTTGGACATTCATAACGTCCGTGTATATGACAGGTTCTTCATTTAGGAACGATGACTAGGCAAATTCTTTGATTAAAAAACTTTCAGAACAAATTCATGTTAGTATCGCTTCTGGAAATCGTCAGAAGACTTTTACTGAACTGCTTTTCCCTCACTTTTTTGAAGTTTTCTTCAAATAAAATCTGTACCATTGGAAAAATATCTCTTAATATTTTGCATCATGATAGAGGTATTGAAGCAGTCAAAATATATGGGGTGATCTATCAAAAAAATCATCCATTTGTTGAATATCAGAAAATAATTTCCTGAGATGCAGAAATGAAGGTACAAGAGGTCAACCAAATTTCTAAGATGTCTTGTTCGGCAGCTATGGAAGAATTTCGCACTATTGCAGGGCCCTGTATTTTGTTCTCTAATTATAATATTAGCCTGGAATTTTTAATTGAAACTATAAATTTTTGAATTTTTATTCTACAGATGCTGTGTTGGCAAACCCACTATGTGGACCGGAAGCACATGGTTCCTTCATACAGGGTGTAATGAAGAGTTGGCTGAGGGGTGCTTCAGATAGAGAGGGCGGTAGAACAAATCGGTTGAAGCACAGAGAAATTTTGATATTTGCTGTTTCGAAAAAGTTCAAATAAATGTGTATATATATTTTAAATTGAATTTTATTTAAACCTTTTGAGGGTGCATTGAAGGCATTGCCTTTATTGCCCATTATGGCAAAATGAAGGCAAACATTACTAGAATGATAATCAATAACCACTTGAGTACCAACAAATGTAAACTAACGTTGGGCCATCAAATGTGAACTAACGTCGCGCCATCGAAATTTGCCAATGATGTTTAACTGACTGCTGGCCTGCTGCCGGCCGGTGGGTCATTTATTAACAATGCCATCAATGGCAGCCAGTGAACAGCCATTACAGTTATGCCGTTTTGCCAGTGCTTTAAAAGTAACTTGCCATTAGTTTGTGTTTGCTGGGTTCATTTGTTTCATTCATTCATTCGCGGTTAGATTCCCACATTTATTTTTGTTTACATTTCTTCCGAGTCTAATTCACGTTTGGCGACCTTGACTTCACTGTACGATACTCCTACGTTGCGGGCCCGGTCCACTCTTAGGGTGTGTACCCGCTGCACGGCTGACCCGATCCTGGTTATCGTGGTCGGGTGGTATCTTCTTACTTCGTTACTTCCTATATTTTCATATCCTTTTCCTTACCGTGACCTCCCCGTTCTGTGTGAGTCCTTCTTATAGGTCCAAGAAGGTGAAGAGTCTGTCCTTTTCCTATCCCGCACCGAAGATTATAAGAAATAATATGCCGCTCATTTGTGCTGGTTGTAGCAAGGAAGTATCTGACTCTGCTCAGTGGATGCAGTGTTTCAAGTGCAGGAAGAACTTTCACCCTAGATGTGTCAACCTGACGGAGAATGATGTTGCTTTTCTGAGGGAGGGAACTGAGAGGTGGTCGTGTTCTATGTGTGCATCAAGTGAAAGAATTCGTCGTAGCAACTCTCAGGGGAAGATTAATACATCGACTGTCGTGCGCTCGGATGGGAATTCGGTTGGTGGGGACACTGTATTGACAGGGAAACATTTTGAACTCTTGATGGAACAGATGCTTAACCTCACTTCTAGCATGGAACGCATAGAGAAACGCCAGAATGACCTTATTGAACAGTTGTCGAGCTGTACCGAAGCTATCGCTTCGCACTCTAAGACACTGGCTGAGCACGATTCTGCAATTCATACTTGTCAGACAGAGATCAGTGAGCTGCGAACAGGTCAGCTGGCCCTGTCTGAACATTTGTCAGAGTTGAGAGGCAGAGTCATCAACCTGGAGACATCGCTTTCTGGACCAAACCCTGCATTGGTTAAAACTGTTGATTCAACACCTGAAATCTTGGATCGAATTAAACGATCCTTCAACCTCATCATCTGTAACGCTCCAGAAGGAACATGTGATTTGGATAATAGAAACACGGCATCTGCTATTATTGAGCATATTCATAAGTCGTCCAGCCTTTCGCTGACAAATGTCACCAGATTACGATCAAAGGATTCCTCGATACCAAGATGGATGAAGTTAACCTTCACAAACCCTAATATTGTTACGGGCATCCTACGCAACAAAACTGCACTCCGAGGTCACCCCGAATATCGTGAAATTATAATTCGGGACGATAGAAGTAAATCCCAAATTGCCACATTGCACGCACTAAGGCGTGAGCTCAAGGACCGACAAAGCCGTGGTGAGAGGGATATTACCATTAAGTACGTTAATCGTAACCCCACGATCGTACCTTGCCCTCGGAGTCCTTCAAATGCCACCCTGTCAAAAAACTGAACAATCTCTGCTGGCCGGTTTCCGAGGTCTTGAGTTAACCTTCCAATAGTAAACGATTCGATAACTCTAACCAACCGATAACCTCTAGTTAAACCTAACTGCGTTTCTGAAGTATTTTTCTGTCGTCCGTTAACTATCGAATAGATAACTGATGTTTATCGACTGGATCACAAGTTTGTTTCCAGCTCAACAGATGTCGCCACGTGCAAATTCATATTTTAACGATAAATTTTGAAAACATTATTCGAAACTCCACTCCTACTCCACTTCTGTAATTCATATTGAGGAAGTTTTCTATACAGATTATAGTTTTTACATAATATCTGTTTTGATAGTGTTTAATGAATTTTTTTTTTTGAGCAAAAAAAGTTTTTTTAATGTAGAAAGTATTAAAACGTAGCGAGAATTTGATAGAGCGTGAAAGAATGTTGCTTTCTGTATTTTGCCGAAGAGTGCACAAATATCATCGAGCACAAAAAAGGGGGGTCTCAACGATGAATCAAAGGACAGATGCATGGTTGGAAATAACTAGACGGGTTAATGCTAGTTGTGATATTGGTCCTAAGAACTAGAAACAATAAGCAACTACATGCTATAATTGATAATTAGAAAAAGGGGAAGAGGATCATGAGGGATGATTAGATGAGTAACCACCTATAATAGCAGAGGTGGCCAAGAGGTCAACTCGTCAACCGTGAAAGATGTTTAGGAAGCCCTCGGAGATAAATAAACTCAAGAAAAACCAATTTTTGAATGTATTATTATCTTAATGAAAAAATGCAGTGCAAAGTATCCGCCCAAAAACATAATTCAACGTGAACATTGTGTTTCATTTGTAACGTTTAAATTCAAAGTATTTATTAATTTACTGCCAAAATGTTTTATTTCTCCCTCGTAAACTCTACCTTACAGTCACTCGCAAGGAATATGTTTGAACACAAGTAGACCTCAGAGGTCAAAAGTTTGGGCACCTCTGACCTTTTTTTAAATAATTAGATAGCACTTATTCATATAAGTTTATACATATACAGGGTGAGTCGGGAGGAACGGACCAAACTTCAGGTGTGTATTCTGCAGGTCGAAATAATTCCAAAAAACTCATATGTTGTTATCCGATTCTCATTTGTTTTCAAACTATAGGGTTAATAAAATATTTAAATAAGGTCAACCAATCTTCAGATCAACAGTTTCTCGGACCTTGGATTGGTTGCTGTGGTCGTATTAGTTGGCCTCCAAGATCTCCAAACCTCACACCATTGAACTATTGTTTGTGGGGCTGGTTCAAGAACGAGGTATACAAAGTTAAAGTTGACACTCGAGATGCTCTAATTCGACGCATTAGAATTGCATTGCTTTTTAAAGAAAAGCACGAATAAGTCAGAAAAGCATCGAGAGCCCTTCGCAGACGAATGTGTTTCGAGGTTAATGGCGGGATTTTCGTGCATTTATTAAAATAATGCTATAAATCAAACCATTTTAATATAGAAAATGTTGTTTTTTATAATGACGCTATAGTTTGAGAACAAATGAAAATCGGATAACAACATATGATTTTTTTTATATTATTTCGAGCTATAGAATACACACCTGCAGTTTGGTCCGTTCCTTCCGACTCACCCTGTATATTTATATGAATCTTTGTTCAATGATGTAGAGGTCCCCTTATTATGTAACAGGTAAATGAAATACAATTTATTGAGAAAATTTTCAAATTTAATAATAATATAAGACATAAGAGCTCAATGTGAGAAATCTTTACTAATTCATATTACACGTAAAAGAAAAGGGAGTAAACAGAAACTTCAAGCCCAAGTTGTACAAGTTGTGCCACCAGTTTTTCACAGTAAGATTTTGAATCTTGGGTGCATTGAGGAAGCAACCATAATTGAAGATGTAGATAACAAAGGGCAGCAATGTGAACCTGGTGTGTGACCATAATCGAAGAAGCTGACAATGTAAATGAGCTGACTCAATCGAAAGTACGGGTTATGCTATCCCAATTCCAATCAGCTTCAAGAGGCAGATGTCTCTAACTGAAAAAAAAGAAAGTTATTCATAAAATTGTCAAACTCAATTGTGAGCAAGAAGTTAGAAAAACAAAATATTGGTCTTCTAATTAAAAAATAATTTAATGAATTTAATGAATGGAAACTCAAGAGTTATTGCAATTGGACATATCACTGAAAAAGATTGAATTGCAATTGCAAAATGTTGAGCTCCGATTAAAAACAATAAAATTTCAACGTTACAACTCAGAATTTCAAACTTTGAAAGTAAATATGTCAACAAATCAAAAATAAATGATAAATTGTATAACATGTTGATATTAATAACATTCTAGCTATTACTCACCTAAAACACTGGGTAAAAGTTGTTCTCCGAAGATTATTTTCCTTGATCGAACTAGGAATTTCATTATCCGTTGTTACAGAAGATGTACCTTGAAGTTCCTAGATAATCTGTATTTTTCAAAGCTGTATCGTGAAGCACTGCTCTGGCTGGTATATATAACACAATCTAACTTCTGACTTAGTTTCCACACACCAAATGCCTTTTGTTTCAACTATTGTATTTCTTGTCTTGATATAAGTTCTGTTGTATTTTGCCTGCGATAATGAATCTGATACGTTTTATATTCATCACGAACTGATTGTTTTTTTGCTTGTTGAACCCGTATCTATTTTCAAATTAATCATCTGTAACTGTAAACATTTCGATCTACGAGTCTGGTTGCAGAAATATTGTTCATGATGCATTGTCTCATCTGATGATCGCTGCAACTTGAAACTAGATCATAATTCTTCCTATATATTTCATCATTCCACAGCAATATATTAAGTTTACATATATTTTTGTAAACCAAAACACGCAAATCAGAGTAATCTCAAAACAAAACTTGCAGCAAAAGTGAGGTTCGAAATCCAACATTACATCTTTGCCCATGCGCCAGTTAGTTATTGAATAAATAAACTGCCAAAATCGCCCCGTTAAAATAAACTGAGTTTATCGAATGGATAACTTTAGCAGGGGTGTTCAGAAACAGAAATCACCAGTTAATCCATCCGTCAAAGTTATCGAATAGATAAACTACCGTTAAAAAGACCTCGGAAGCCGGCCCTGCGTCTGGCCGGTTCTGTATACTAATGCTCAATCAATTACTTCTAAATTTAACGAACTTCTTACACAAATCTGTATACATAAGCCATATTTAGTATTCATAACAGAGACTTGGTTGCATCCTTCAATCAATGACTCCATAGTGTCTATACCAGGATATTCTATATACCGAGCTGACAGTACCGAGACTATCGGTCATCGCGGGGTCTGTATATTTTTTAGTGAAGAAATTAGTAATGCTTTCAAAGTTCTCATCCAGCGCAACGATTGGCCAGGAATAGACAACTTATTCATAGTGGTTTCCAACCATCACGTCTCTCTTTTCCTTGGATGTGTATATCGTCCTCGCCCATGTACTTCTGATAACGAATGTGCACAGTTCCTAACAAACTAACAATAGCTTCGACACAATACCAGAATATACTGATCACTGGTAACTTCAATTGCCCAGACATCGACTGGACACAGACAGCCATGACTCCTCTAAACTCTCTCTCCTTCTCCTATGCCGATTTCGTGCATAGCTCAGGTTGTCAACAAGTGGTGTCACAGCCTACGAGATTTAGATCAGGCCAGGCTCCTTCACTTCTCGACCTCTTCATCGTTTCGGATCCTGACATAATTTCTGAAATAAATTATCTGCCTCCTCTAGGAAAATCTGACCACCTGGTGTTGACAACTGAGATATAGCTGCTCTTCCCCCCGAGTAACCATAAGAAGGAGAAGACATTGAGGATCATCAACTATGATGGGGTTTCTGCTCATCTTAATTCTCTTGACTGGGACAACATCATGACTGGTGCTGACGTTGATTCGATGTGGGGAATCTTTCTGGATAGGGTTCGTGAGGCTGTTTCAGCTAACGAACAGGTTAAAACAATTCACGAAAATCCACTGAAACCGTGGTTTGATGATCGGATTCTGGTTCTGGTGAGGCAAAAAAAATCGTTGTGGCGTAAATATATACGCAATAGAACAGATGAAAATTATCGAAACCACCGTTTTTTTTTCCAATTTTCTTTCGACATCCATTCAACTCGCAAAAGCTTCTTATGAACGAAAACTGGTCACTTCTAAAAACAAAAAAAATTTGTACAAGTATATCAGATCCTGAATTCTAAAGTTGGTATTCCTAGTGTAAGAAACCTGTCGGGGAGTGCGTGCACCAGTTGCGTCGAGTCTGCAGATGTTTTTTCTGAAGTTTTTGCTTCAAGTTTCACTGAGGAGCTAACGAATACTGTTCCTATTCCGAGCATGGACCGCATTGCTGAGGGAATACCAGATCTCACTATCAACCAACAGGTCATCGAGAAGTAGCTTTCGAACCTGAAGTTGGATACAGCACCGGGCAAGGATGGGATAACTACACGCCTACTCAAACAGTGTGCTGCAGCATTTGCTGTCCCCTTGCATATTTTGTTTACAAAATCGATAGCCTCATCCCATATTCCATCCGATTGGCTCATTGCATCGATAACCCCCATTTTTAAGAAAGGTGACAAACTCGATCCTTCAAACTACCGCCCCATAAGTATACTTTCGTCTGTATCAAAAGTTTTGGAAAAAATCGTAAGCGATCATCTGCTGCAGTTTTACCTGAACCATGAACTTATTCCGATGTCCCAGCATGGATTCGTTCCGAAACGTTCTACCACGACAAATTTACTTTTGTGCGTTTCTGAGTGGACTAAAGCACTAGATGCCGGATCTCCTGTTGACGTGGTATACCTTGACTTTTCGAGGGCGTTCGATCGAGTACCCCATAGACGTCTTCTTGCCAAGCTAAAACATCTGGGAGTTTGAGGAGGGCTGTTATCTTGGCTTCAATCCTTTCTTTCGAATCGCAGGTTTCGTGTGCGGGTGGGTGATGCGTATTCTTCAGTTGAGAGGATTGTTGCATCGGGTGTGCCCCAGGGATCCGTGTTGGGGCCCATCCACTTTCTTCTTTATATATCTGATTTGCCCCCACTGATCAAATCTACCCTCACCTCATTTGCTGATGATACTGAAATTTTCGGCCTTCCCCTTTCACAACATGATGATCTCCAGAATGACCTTCATGTACTCTCCAGATGGTGCCAAGACTGGATATTGCCACTGAACGTCGAAAAGTGCCGTGTTCTTCGTATTGGTAAAAACAACCCGAGATTGCCCTACTGGATCGATGGTTGTGAGCTTAAGTCATCAAATCGATCTGGGAGTTACCATCGATTCTGATCTGCACTGGTCTAACCATGTGGCAGCAATTACGGGGAGGGCAAAACAAATGGCATACATGTTTAGTAAATCTTTTAAGACATCCGATATACCAACGTGGAGGTTCCTTTACACAACATATATACGACCTATTATGGAATATGCTGGGCAAGTATGGTGGCCGTCAACTATTTTCGATCCAAATCTCCTGGAATCTACCCAACGTTGGACCACGCGCCTACCATATTCATACCAACGCCCATCTTATGAAGATCGCCTTCGCATCTTTGGCTTGCCCACCTTTGCCGAGCGTCGTGCGAGGGGAGATATCATTTTTACTTACCGTGCTCTGAGTGGCCATTTTGGGGAGGATGTCCGTGACGTTCATAGTCTGAATACGAACAGTTTGAGAGGTCATCGTTTCAAGCATTCAAATCTTCGCCACGTCGGAAGTTTCTTCCTAATAGGGTTTTCCACTCATGGACAGGGCCGCCGCCAGGGCCGGCAAACCGGGCAGTCTGCCGGGGCGGCAAATTCTAGGGGCGGCAAAATCAGTTTCGTCTTACTAGATTTTTTTTCCTTCGAAAACAAAAACCCGCCTTTTATGGAAAGTGAAAGCGAAAACACGACCAAACTCAGGGGCGGCTTTTTGAGCCTGGTCAACCAAATATATCACACGTGTACACAAATAAACACAGATAAAAATGCAATTAAACCAATACAAGAGTAATACTGGCAGAACTCATGAATAAAAATCCCTGTCAGGTTGTAAATTTCGCCTCAGCAGCCTCTCATCCTAGGTACACTCGCTTGTTTACGAGTTTATTATCAAGACGGTCGGTCCCTTTGATGAACTTCTGGGACTGTAAAGTTTTTGGGAGGGTTTCTAGGATAATTCAGTAATGATTCTTAATTTCAGTTTGCTAATCGGAAATCTAAATTTTGATATTCGGGAGGGGTTTATAATACTCGAGAAATAAGGGTATCATCTCGTTAGTCCTCAGTGTCGTGTGTCGTCACAATATTCAATATTTTTGCTAACCTATATAGTGCTATATAATAGAAATCTTTTATCTATTTTCGGAGTTGTGATTTTCGAACTGAATTACTCTACAAAATTGAAGGTGAGTTCTATAATTCGGTATTTTTTTAACGTCGGATTTCACATTTGAACGATAATAAGTATAAAGCGTTCTCTGCTTATCAACAGTGATTTAGGTGATTTTTTTTGAGTCTTTCATCGGTCGCCTCAGATACGCATATTATTCATGAAGCCATAAAGCGTCGTTTCAATAATTCGAAAAGGCGCCTTTAAAGGAGTTGGAAACATGCCTCGCTGAAATTCGAGGCAGATTAGTATTCTTAATTTATTGGATAATGGTCATAGTAAAAGAATATTTCAATGTTATTATAATAATCATTATTAGACACAGGTGAATACTTAAAATTTATATTGACCTCTTTTCATTTACTTAATCAGATTGTTAGAGTTTAAGAACATGGCAACAGGTAATAAATGTCATAAGGTCAAATCGCAGAACGAAAACAGTAAGAATAACATGTACCTTATTCTGACCCGGATCTCATTGTCTAGAATTTTACTTACACACGAGAGCTGTGTTGCCTTTGAATGAAGAATTATTAATAATCAAAATCTAAGGCGCTCAAATTTTTTTCCTTTAACATGAGTTCATTTAGTTTCGTACGCTAAAAGCAGAGAGCGTTTTCATTGTTTCTCGATATTTTGTGTGTGAATGCATTTTAGAATTCCGCATTTTTATTTAACAAATCTTAAACAAATGCATCTGTACTTGAATCGATTAATTTATTTTATTATTATTATGAATTTTTACATACGCGTTTATATTTATCGGTATCGTGTATCGTAGACATGGAAAATACTTTTGGGATACTCTTGTCGAGAAAAGCTTTTCAAAGTTGAAAATGAAAAATTTTTTACGATCAACAATGGCCTAAGATAGATCATCTGATCTAGCCATTATATCCATTGAACATCAGGTAGTCAATAATCTCGATATATCTCAAACAATTTATGACTTTTGCGAGATGAAGGAGAGAAGGAAGAAATTTATTTGAGGTCGAACATTTTAATCTGATGGTTCTAGTTCACTTTTATACATGCGATGGCCGGTATATATGTTTCTTTTTTTTATTTTTTATTTAATATGATTTTTGTATAATACATATTTATAGTTATATTTTCTTCGTTACTGAATTTTTGTGCCCCTTGATCAAATTTTGGAAGAGTTTGTTGTGAGTCCCAAACTCAATACATCACAGCAAGTTGGCAAAATATAATTTTCCCGGGGCGGCAAAATTTTATTTTGCCGGGGCGGCAAAATGTCTGGCGGCGGCCCTGCTCATGGAACCAACTACCGACAGCAGTTGAAGAAGCTTCATCAGTCAACGCCTTTAAAAACAGTTTGGATGTGTGGAGCTCGATTAGAGGATAATATCTTATATCTTTATCAATGTATGCTGTCTCGTGAGATTGTTTCTTTTAAAATTTTCATTTCAATTTGTATGGGTTTATAGGTTTCCTCAACCCTTGTTATTAATTAAATAAATAAATAAATAAATGAATAAATAAAAATTTATTTTGTAACAGGAAAACACACAAGCAATGATTATAGACTGAGCTAGGTGCTACTCTTGTAGATTTCGAGTTATTTCAGTGGAAAATACGCGTATACGAGAAAATACAATCATTCAGCAAAAATATTTATTCAAGTATTTTTTTCAAAATTGACAACAGCCTACTAATAATCTCTATATAATTAAATATTTTAACCATAACCCGTTTACTTTTGAAACTACAGATGTCGTTCACATCACTCATTTCCCATCTTTATACTCTATAATCTTTGAACATAACCTGAAGCGCCACTATTATATCTGAACTATGAGCCATGATGTATTTCGACGCGGAACTCAATACGTTCGCAACGCTTTGCGATCGGTTGACAAGAATGATACCGTAAAACGGGGTAACTTTGAACGATTTTTTCTTTCAAAGCTTTATATCTCCGGTAAGGAAGCGAATGAAAAAACCCAAAAAAGATATATCCCGGGCATCATTTAGAGGTTGCTGCTGACAAAAAATTAGATTTCAAAATGATCAATCACCTTTTTTTTAAATTAAATTATGGGTGTTTAAAGTTGCCCTACGATTATGAAGAAACCACGCGATTTCGATTCAACCTCCCTGAGAGAGTTTCTTTGAAAAGTTCAATACTAAAAATACTTAAAAATACTTGAAAAATATTATGTGGAATAGAACCTACATAATATACTAAAAAAATGTTTTTTTTCGAAATAGTATCAGGCATTCATTATCACAAAAAATGAATCAAAAAACCGAAGTTTTCCTGAAAAATAAAGTTGGTATAAACTGAATTAAACTAATATTATGTAATAATAGAAAAAATAGGTATCAGAAAACAATAAATGGGACTGAACTATCTAGTCCCAACTTCTCAGACATGGGCGAAGATGATTTGCACTAAACAAGAGGGCTCCTTTCTTTTCTGCCTACCTTGAGATCTTGCCGAGCTGTGAATAATTCGGTGATCGGTATAATTCCTTCGTCGGGTACTTATTGCCCGGAAAACTCACGCAAAG
Organism: Hippodamia convergens; assembly: GCA_038502775.1. NCBI lineage: Eukaryota > Metazoa > Arthropoda > Insecta > Coleoptera > Coccinellidae > Hippodamia > Hippodamia convergens. The sequence goes on from CM076607.1 coordinate 73,406,995, forward strand.
AAATTTTTTTTCTCAATTTATTTCACCGGAAGCTTTCCCTGAGATTTCTGAACCTGAAATATAAGTGGCATATTTTCCTGCACCATGTTTTCTTTCGTAAGAGCGGAACATTTTCTACAAGAAAAAACCGAGTTAGTTTCAAACCTTGAGCTTCATTGAACACGTTCAAAGTTACCCCGAAAACGATGACTAAGCACATTGTTCTCTAAAAGCATAAATAGAACAGAATGTGTTGAAGTATTTGAAATTCCTTTGCTATAGTGTTGCTAGGATAATGTATTGTTGTAGCAGAGATATTTTGCGAGCATGTAGTGCAAATACTTACGGTTACAGCAACAAAGGTTTACATACCATATCGAACGTGGATATTTTAGGTTCGAAGTAGCATTTCAGGATTGCTAACTCTCTGAACTTATTTTCATATTAATGCTGTCGTGCAATTCTTGAATGCGTTACGAATTGAGTAGTGAAAACCAGATGTCGCTAAATGTAATGGTTTTTTCACCATAAGTCGATATACCAAAATTAATTTTTTGTTCAGAGTTTCCCCGCGGTTCAAAGTTACCCCATTTTACCGGTATGTGTTTGGAACGTATACGCAAATCGCCATTCGCGAATATGCTTATACTTACGTGAGGTTTGGAATGATGTCGAGAATAGCAGCCATCGGTGTTAAAGGTTTTTGAAACGGGGAAAACTAGCTGAAGCGAATATTTCGATGAAGTTGTTCTATTGAATTATCGTGTCAAATGAAAACAGGGAAAATTGAATCTGATATGAAGAGAATCCATTCCATTTACATCTCATTCAATTTGTTTTTGGGGGAATACGGAGATGCCCCTCGATTGATCTCCAACGGAAATTGATTAACTTACTCAGGGGCTCCTTGGGTATTTATTTGGGAAATCACATCTTATACTTAAATCATTGTAGGTGAAACTCTAAGATATAAATCAGGAGATGAAACTCCTCTAGATTTCAAATTAAAATTTCTTAAATGCGGCACATGAGGAATGAAAGGTAATATTTAGACGAGATATTACAGCGTTATTCGAATAGAGTGATAAACTTAAATCTGGAGATCTACTACGCTTGTTCAATACTATCAAATCCACTAAAATATGAAAAAATATTGCTTTGATTCTATGGCAACTTCGTTCATTCTGCTACAACTTGTAAATCAAAATATTGCGAGAATATTCCAGTTTCACACAGCTTTCATTTTTATACTTAATCATTTCATGTTGACGTCCTGTCACAGATTTAATTTAATCAGTAAAATTTGTGATTCAGAAAACAGTTCACCCAATCAACATTTTTCAATGCAGAAATCACTAACCGATATTTATGGAGTTTCCATTAATTTCAATGAAAATTGAGTGAATTAGAGAAATTAATTTCTCTCATCGAAAACAGTTTTCTGCAAAGGTAACCTTCCTTCAAGGATGGACACACCGTTTGTGTTCACAGGGTGTTTAATGAAAAAAAATAAAAAATCTGAATTCAGTAGAACTCAGATCAAAAATACTGATAATAGTTTTGTACCCGGATCCAGTTCCGAACAGGTTCGTCACAAAGTCGTTACCAATGCAGAATCAATAAACTTGGCTATATTTCCGAACCGATTCTGAATTAGTCGCTCTGCGAATGTTCTTGGAATTAAAAAAGGACTATGGCTCTATTGATCCCCCGAGTACTCGGACATGAGACAGACTCAAAGAATACTGTTAGCACCACATGCAAGAACAGGGGTGAGTAAGGCTAACTTTGTCTTCCCCTGATATTGAAACAGTCCAGGAGATGGACTCAAGCTGCAAACTAGGAGTCTATCCAGAGTACTAGGACTTTATTGGCAACCGTGAACCTTGGGATTGGATGACTCAATAAGTAATAATAGTACTCTGCTGATACCGAACTCTCATAGCTCTATTCTTGAAGATCCAAGGGGCATTGGCTCTCTATCTGTAGGTAACTTGTAAAAGGGACAGCAGAGAGTCGTCCAAGACCCTCCTGAGGATCTACCCACGACTCTAGTTCCGTAATCATGACGTGGGGACATACGGAACGGGAAGTCAAACAGTGAACAGTCTCTTCTTAAAATGAAAACTGTACACTGGATGACTTCGAGACCGATATGCTGAAGAATACCATAGAAATTGGTGTCCCAGCGGCAGAAACAAGTTGCCTGGATGAAATCGGTGTCCTTGGGGTGCCAGCCAAGCAGCTGAGGATGGTTTGTTAGTTCGTTTAAGTCGAAAACTCGCTGGCACCTTCAAGAACTGGCCCTTGCCGGTGGCTAGACCCTTCACCTTTTTCCTTACCTCAAGGCCACGAGAAAAAAAAGGAGACTCATCAATGCAGCCTTCGACAACCCAAAGGTTATTCCCGAATACCTCATTCATGGGATGACACATATGGTACAAGAAAAGGGACCCAACCAAACCAGAAAATTACAGGCCCATCACATGTTAATCATCCGAGTATGAGACAATATCATATAATCATATTATGGCCTGGGAACAGAATGGCTACAAAAAATAGCGGCAGAGATACCACAGAATTTTCGGTCGTCGATAAATTATTAACTAAATAGGCAAATGGAAAACAAAATATATCTGAATAGCCTGGATAAACTATCAAAAAGGAATTTGACTCTGTTCCAGGAAATTTGCTGCTAGAGATCTAGAGAATTCTTCATGTCCACTTAGCGCATCTCACCAATACTCGCAGTGAATACAAATAGAGTATTTCAAGAAGGAGAAAGCTTCAGTTCGTTGTGGGTTTGTCTCTAGATGAACCCTCTCAGCTGTTTGCTGACAAGGTCATCGTACGGGTACTGTTTGGACCTACCTTGTTTTATAAGGATGACCGGAAACTGATACAGGTCACCAACAACCAAAATTAATGCTTGAGCTAGTGAGAAGATTTAGTGAGGGCAAAGGAATGAAGTTCGGTATGGAACAGAGAGAAAATGTTGTTTTGATGGACGGGTGAGAAATAGCAACTTGGGAATTGAGGGAATATATAAATATTATAAGGGACTATGAAAACATATGAAACAAGGCAGCAGGAAAAAAGGAAGAAGAGTACACAAAACATATCAAGCAGAAATAAAATTATGGTCATCAACATTTGGGCAACTCCAGTATAAGCTGTACATCACCTATGGTCTGTATACTCTAACGGGTACCAAGTGCTTGACCCGACACAATAACAGGCATCAGCTTCTATGCCTCAGAGAAAGGTTGCTCCGAAATTTTGTTCTTCATAATATGTCCTGGAGAGTGTCCAAACCAAAATATATTGAGATATAACAGTGCTTACAGACCCAGAAGTCGAACACAACAGACCTGACATAGTCATGAGGTACGAATCGAAGAGATAAACAATCATCGTGGATTTCGCAGTTTCGTTAGATCAGAATCTAATACCAAGAGATAATTTCAAAGTAACTCTATTCGCCGATGATACCTCAGGGCGGTTACTGCACCTTCTTTTGAGGAATTACAAAGTGCATGTGAACTTCTGGTGCGAAGCTTTGTGGATTGGTTTCGCGAAAATGCCGTCATGATAAATATTAACAAATCTGTTTGTATTGATTTTACATCTGGAATTTAAAATCGCAAGTTAGTAATTGGTGATCGCGATACAACAATAATTTCCAAACACTTCACTAAGTTTCTCGGGATTCATATAGATCGAAACATCAAATGGTCAACGCATGTTGATATATTATGCAGAAAGCTCCACAACTCGTACTATGCAATTTCCAGGATCAGAAATACTATACCCATGAGTACATTGCTGAACGTTTATTACAGCCTTGTCTACAGTCATCTGTCTTATAACATTTTATTATGGGGTAACTCTACAGATGTTAGTAGAGTTTTTATACTCCAAAAACGGATTTTGCCGTTGATATTCAATATCGCTCTTCCTGTAGAACCCTCTTTTTAAATCATGGTGTATTAACATTACTATCTTTTGTCATCTTGAGATGCTTAGTACTCGAATATGTAAAGGCGAATTAATTGCACTTCTCCAGGTTATCTGTCTTTCACAGCTATAAAACCAGAAATTATAGAACTTTATTTGTACCCAAACATAAAACGACTTAATTTGAAAAGTCTCCATTTTACCAACGTGTTAAATTATTTCATTATTTACTTTTACTTAATGTCAAAAAGTTGTTAAATCAATTCTGTTAAAAAATGTTCATTTCAGTCTAGGGGAGTATTATTCCGACAATAATTAAGAATTTTTTTTGTATTAATTTGCATATGTATGTATGCCGCAGGCGAGTGCAGCAAATTAATCAAGTGAGTTATGACCATGTTGAATAGTTATAGAAGCACAGAACTGTCTTGATATCCAATTCGTAAATAATTCTATGAATCTTTTCTGACTAATTTTTTCTCTTGTCTTCTCCAAGGGCGCACCCAAGATTACATTTCGGGGGGGTTCCATCAACATGTATATTTGACGTATGATCGAAAGTCTCAATTTTTGTTTAATAAAAATGTTTCTCGGGGGGGGGGGGGGCCTGCAGCCCCTTGAGTCGTGCGCCACTGATCTTCTTTAGGTTGGTACTTTTGTATTGAACGTATCCTATTCATTTTTCCTATGTCTGTAAGGATAAAATTAATGTTTAATGTGAAAAGTGAGTTATAGTAATGATTTATTATAACTGACGTTGTTTGTTTACAGATACTATTAATTGCTTAAAAGCAATTGAATAATGAATTCTAATAATGAATTAAATATGAGTGGATAAAGATACAATATATCATCTGGTGAAGCTGTCTCTTATAGACTTCGTGAGGTCACTCAGAAATTATTCGTCTGATCATATTATAATAGTATATTCTAAAACAAGTTGCAGAATGAGCTCCTATTCAAACACGAATGCGAAGTTCGAAAACGAGCGACGAAGGAGCGAGTTTTCGATAGCATGAGTGTTGGAATTGGCTTCTGCAACGAGTATTAGACGATATTTTCTCTATTTCAGTCAAGTTTCGTGAAATACTCTCGAAATTCAAATAAAAATGCAGATTGGTGACTTTTGTATTGTATCTTGGCAGTTGGTGTCACTAACGAAATTTGACAGATTGCGAAATTTGATTCGATTTGATTCGAAAATTGAGTAGATCGAAGGTCAGTACTGACAACCACAAAACGAAAAATATAACTGAAAACAATGCTGTAATGAGTTTCATTACAGCACTACTTTCAGTACTGTAATGAACTCATTACGATACTGAAATAGAGAAAATTATTTATTTGATGGAGGCTGCATTTTGAAAATTTAAAATGTTTTTCAGATTTAAGGAATTTATATCTGCAGCTGACTCATATCACTGCTAATTTGTTATTCAGAATATTCATTGAATTTGAACTCAAAGTTTTCGGTCCTCTTACTAATCGATTTCAATGTTGTGATCCCACATCCCACTTGATATTTTCTGAACTTTTGGGTTGGACAAAATCAAATATATATCTCCGGAATATTCGAGTTGATGTCGTCCATGACGTCCGTAATTTATATCACAAATGTACCCTGAATGTTCCGGAAGTTTCTTTCGAAATACATCGTGATTTATAGGTCCGGCCCGGGAGAATGAACAGTCAGCATTGAATTTAACCTCGAACACTCCATATTGAGTCTGGCCTGCTCTTGTATGACGATGCTCGTCCGAAATACACTTAACAGACGAAAGTAGCAAGCTTCTGGATAAAATGGGAACGCACTTATGCATAGAAACAAATGAATAAGAAGTCCTGAAGACTGGAAGTAGAATGCACCGATTCGAACCCTTAGTTAGTAGACGGTTGATTGAAGAGAAGTTGATGATTCGTCGTCCCAGGGGGCTAACCAGGAGATGTCTGCTTTGGACATCGAATTGAAGACAGAATAAACACCAGACAAATAGAGTTCAGATTCTGTCCGTTTGTCGATTACTGTGCATTAGAAAGGGACGTTATTCAACTTCACAGATACATTTTTAATAGTTCCACAGGAAAGAAAAATTTTGTGAATTCATGACGATTATGAACGTTGTCATAAGACAGGATCGAAAAAAAACAAGCTGGATTCCCCAAGAGATGATCATCCCAGGATTACAAGGATGACTCTATCGAGAAAAAGATCAGCCAGAAACACATGAGTATATATAGCGCTTTCATAGATCTTAAAATCGTCAATGACAATTCCTCTGAATCGGTCATGAACGTTTTGTTTGGACATTTTTTCATAATGATTCAAGCCTTGGCCGGTCTGATATTTCCATAGGAAATGATTTTTCTTTAGTGTGGTCCTGTTTTTGAAATATCTGAAGTTTCGAAAAACTCTTCTTGAAGAAACTCGATCGACAACAGAGAAAAACTTTCGTGAAAGATGATCATAATATCATTGTATTTCGCTATAGATAGGTCGATAGATAGATAGATATATTCACCATATAAAAAATATAAACATATTTCATGACAAGTCATAATTACAATTATACACGTATAAGTTTATCCAACATAGAACAAATAAAATATTATGCAATAGCAAAATACTTTCATCACTAACAAGGACATCACAAAGGCCTCTCTAGGAATACTCCAACGTCTCGCTAATAAGTAAAATATTCATCAATTTCCTTTTTAATCGATTTCTTGCTAATTGTCTTATACAATTCGGGAATTTATTGAAGAGTTTCACACATATCTGATTGGCTCCCAGTTGGGTTCTCTTGAGTCTGTAATGTTCAAGTTTAAGAGCGTCCTTGTTCCTAGTGTTATACAAGTGCTAGTCGTTGTTAGAGTTGTATTTGATCCTGTTATCGAATACATGCAGCACAGCAGTAAGTATGAAAACCGATCGGATAGTTATTATATTTTTTGTTCTAAACAATTCTCTACAACTATCTGTCTGTGAGGTCCCGCAAATAATTCTAATGGTCCCTATACACGATCCGGCAGGACTGTCGATTTGAACTGTATCAAACGATTCGGCGAAACTGCCGGCCGGGTCTTATCGATTATCTGTGCATGTGTAGTGATAACAAACCTGTATATCTACATTTCTGCAGTCCCGGACTGCAGTTCGCCGGTGCTTGTATAGGGACTGTAATTGCCTAATTCTGTTTAAGAAAAACTCTTTTTATGCCAGCACTGTGACCCCGAAGTAATTATCATACATTGCTATAGAATGAAAGTTGCTATAGTAGTTGTTATGGCAGGTATACCTTCAGGGTTTCTGAAAATCCCTTCAGAAAGTATTCAAAACTTATGGGAGTTATTCAAAATGATTAAATTACGATCTAGCCTTCTACTTCAATTCTTCGGCTGTTTGTAATATTGAGTTAAGTCGGAAGAGTGAGACTGAGACTGATGAAGTATTTTTTTCATTTCCTGAACGTTATCAGTCACAAAACTAATCTGAACAATAAATCTACTTATATCTAGAACTATCGGTGGAAGAGAAAAAACCTAAAGGATCATCATCACCATGAAGCATTCACAAAAACTTCTCCATCCTCAAATAATTCAACACTGTACGAAGCATTATATGTATTATTTTTCAATAAAAAATTCCATTACAGGATTCACATGCGCGTAGGTTTAATCCTTACTTCATTTAACACGAACTGCAGGAACAAAGCTCGAAATCCGAGAGAATCCAAAGGAAAAGGCGTTCAAATAATTTATTCTCTGATTATTTCCGAATAGAATCCTCAATTTCAAAGGCTTGAATATACATGAAAGATGCCTCAGATTCAAGATATAAGCCTCAAAGGCCCCTCAGTAAACCAGATATCCCAGTGGTGTTATGTTTTTCATGGAGATCCTACGAGATTTGTTTCAAATCGTATAAGAAATCTTTCGAGAAATTAACCAAACTCACATTTTCATCATGATTGATGGTCAATATTCCACTTGAAAAAAATACGCGTACGCTGTGAAATGGTACTGTTCGAATAAATTGGTCTAGTTAATAAAATATTGAAACTTTCCTGATTTTTTCTGTTGAACTGCACCTGACCTGACTTTGCGTTTTTTAATTATTGAACTCACTCAACGGAATGAAGGTTCAATCAAACGGAATTATTTTTTTTTTTTTGTAATATTTCAAGTACATATTTAGTAGGAAAGCTTATGGGGAAGTGATATAACTTTATTCGTTATCCAGTATGTACAACATTTTATTACATATTTGATCATTTACTCGAATTTACTTCTTGAGTTGTTTCATTTTTATTGGTTCATAAAAAGACAACATTCCGTTAAATTAATTTATTTCGTTTTGGGGCACATACATTGGGAATTAATTGTTACAAGAATCTATAGTTTTTTTAGGGGTCGACTTTCAGCGTCTTATCGTTGGCGCCTGAAGTATGGAATAGTGGAATCATTGTCTTTCCTTTCAGGAATATCGAAAGATCGAGCGATATGTCGAAGTGATATATTTTTCATTAAACCATTCTGAAAACCCTATCATAACATGTCAATTTAGACTTTTAGACCATCGAAATGTACCCTTTTTCCGTATGGCCGCACCGTGAAAAGTTTTGCGGTGCGCTGATTTGTATCTTTTCTATGGCTGAGATGAATTACTATTTATTCCCTTTAGAAACACAGAGCAACGATTATATCATGACATTAGATGTCAGTGTTTTGAGTAATCATTGTTCTACCAAAGATTATAGAGTATAAAAATGGGAAACGAAGCGACTACAGTGATGTAAGCGACATCTGTAGTTTCAAAAGTAAACGGTTAAAATATTTAATTAGTATTCATTTGGCAAGATTATTTATAGAGATTATTAGAATGCTATTGTCAATTTTGAATGAAATACTTTAACAAATATTTTTGCTGAATGATTGTATTTTCTCGTATACGCGTATTTTCCACTGAAATAACTCGAAATCTACAAGAGTAGCACCTAGCTCACTCTATAATCTTTACTTGTGTGTTTTTCTGTTATAAATTTTGTGTTAAAAACTAGCCGACATTCAAAATGCATGGTGATTAATTGCAGAAATAATAGAAAGAATAATCCTGAATGTGCATTCTTTTCATTACCAAAGAGAATTGAAATGTAAGTTTTGAAACTCGTATCATGTCTTGTTCATTGCTTTTTATTTTCAGTGCTGTCAAATGGATAGAGGTTTCGGAGCAAAAATATATTGTTCTGGATAACGTATAAAGAACTCTTGCTGGGCTGACATACAGGTTTTGTTATATAATAATAATAATAATAAAGGTCTTTATTAATTTTTCATATGGTAACAGAAATGGGTATACATTTAAACATACAGTTTGGGCGAGGTTCAGTGCGGGTAGTTAGACATTTCTGCCCAACCCCCGCCTGGTCTTTCACCTAACCCAGCATTCGAGGCTGGTAATCAGAAAAGGCAGAAACAAAAGAAAAAAAAATACAACAGAATCCCCGCATTCAATGAAATATCCACAGCTATCATTAACTCATAAGCTTCTCCATCAGATATGATCTGAATCTGGCTGAGGAAGAGAGTACAATATTATCAGGCAGGCAGTTTACTACTCGAGTAATTTGGTAAGTTAATAGAAACATTTATTTACAAAAATTACAAAACAACTCAAAATCTGATCTTACCTTAAAAAAAATCGATCCAAATTGTCAATTTCTTTAACAATGTTCAAACAATAATTTTACAAAAGTATTCAGTGTTTCTATCTTCACTAATATCAGAAATGTAATATTCTCTCTGCCTCTTATAACATTTTTGAGGTTAGAGCGTGGATGGTTTTGGAGAATGGATCATAGAAATAAAAATGTGATCTACTGTGCATCGGAACTACAGATAAAGTGATTCACTTTTACATATATATTATTATTATTATTATTATTATTTTTTTAATTCTGAACAGGGGTCAATGTGGCTACGTTCAGCCTTCCGGGAACTTCGACCGCAAGGATCTTTTGTCCTTTACCCAACTCGTTCATTTAAATCCTAAGGAGGCCATCAATGGCTTTGATGAATCTAACGACATCCTCAGGAGCCTCAGCTGTTACTTCATGTTGATCCAGAACCGACCCCATGTGAATGGTTCTTAGTTCCGCCAGCTCTGGACACTAGCATCCCATGTGTTCAGCCGTTTCTTTCTCTGATCCACATAGCCTGCAGGTTTCATCTGATGATTTTTCTATGCGATACAAAAGATATTTGTATAGACAGTGTCCCGTCAGCAGACCCACCATTACTCGAAGCTCAGCTCGTGGCAGCTTTATGAGTTTCCTGGTGTAGGTCGGCGAGAATTCCACAAATCTCTTGGCTTGCGCAAGTCTAGGACTATTTTTCCAGAGCGTTATTTTGTTTGCCGCTACCCATTGTTGGACCGCTTTCTTGTATTGGTCTTTTCCCAGCCCACAGAAAGGTTCAGGTCCAACAGGCTTCAGCCTTGAAGCTTTCCTCGCGAGTTCGTCGACTATTTCGTTTCCTTCAATACCACAATGTCCTGGTATCCATAGAAGAGTCACCTTGTTGCCCCTGGCCAGTTGCTTTATGGTATTACGGCATTCCCATGTCAGCCGAGATTCCTGGCTGTATGATTCCAGTGATCTCAGAGTGGCCTGACTGTCCGTGGTAATATATATATTCGCTCCTTTAAGATTCCTTTGAAGGCACTCTTGAGCGCAGGTATAGACAGCTAGTGTCTCTACCTGTGAAACAGATGGTTCACTTCCAAGGAACTGGGATATCCACATATACCAATGCCTGTACCTCTTTCTGTTTTCGATCCATTAGTGTACCATATGAGAACAGGCCATGGACGTTGCAGTAGCATGCTCTTCCGATGGAATTCGGTTGAGAGTCCTAGTTGTGAGTGTCGGGAAAATGAGGAGACTATAGAACATCTTATAAATAGTTGTCCCATTTATAAATTTCAAGATGGTCTCGAGGCTATACATAAAGTAACGAATGCATTTCTAAAATGGGTGGTTAATTTCAAAATTATTTGATTTATTCTGAATATTCGGTTTCTTTTCTGCTTTTTTCTTTTTTCATTTCAGATTAAGAATCGCGAGCCGTTTTGGGAAGAATCTATCGACGGATAACATGAAGATGATCTCACACTGATGTCTTTCAAGATTTTTCCTGATATTTAATATTTTATGTTATTTTTTTTACGGGGTGGCAGGTTTTTTCGGCTGAGGTTTTTTTCCCCTGGCTCTATAGTATCGTATGATACTAGTGATGATAGTATCGTATGATTCTATAGTATCATATGAAGAATGTTATGATACCCCGTTCTTTTTTTACCTCAGCTTAGGTACTTTTTGTTTCAACATTTATTGTATTATTTTAGCTCTCTATTTTCATAAGAATATATATATATATATATATATATATATATATATATATATATATATATATATATATATATATATATATATATATATATATATATATATATATATGGGTGACTTTTTGTCTATGCAATTTACGAAGTTCATTTCACTAAGACGATCACCAATGACCGTTTCGAATGGCATTTCGAAGTCGTATATGATAGTCATCACATCTGATGGTTTTGCCAAGAGGCTTGAGTCTAGTTATTATTATTATTATTATTATTATTATTATTATGAAAATTACAAGAGTTGAGGTTCAACACCTGTAAACTCAAAAAGAAAAATACTAAGTTCGATACGTATTCACGATACTTGACAAAAATTTGACAAGAAAAAAGAAAAACAAAAACAAATGAATGTCTTAGTTGAATAACACCACACCACACACGAACACTCCAAACTGCAGGATTGAGATTACTGTCTCCCACGCTGAGCTGACCTCCATTCGTCGTATCTATTCTTGAATAGATTAACAGAAGGGGCTTGCACGACGGAGTTGGGAAGACTGTTCCAGTCACTGAAGATTCTGTTGGGTAGGAATTTCTGGCGCTGTGTTGTTCTGAAATGTTCTCGTTTCAGTTTATAAGCGTGACCTCTGAGATTACCGTCGTTGAGTGTGAACAAATCTCTGACTTGGTCACCCAGAAATCCTCGTATGGCTCGGTAAGAGAAAATCAAGTCACCTCGAGCTCTCCTCTCCTCGAAGGATGTCAGTCCCATAGATGCTAGTCTCTGATGGTAAGTGGGTCGTATGGGTCCATAGCCAACACGAGTAGCCCACCTTTGTGTGCTCTCAAGCAAATCAGCCTCTCCTCTTGTTGTGCACCACCAGGCCGGACCACCGTATTCAAGGATGGGGCGAATGTAGATCTTGAATATGGTACCAAATGTTCGGCTGTTGCAACCCTTGAAGGATTTATTGAACATGTATGTCAGTTGCTTGGCCTTGGAAGAGATGTGCTCAATATGGCTACGCCAGCTGAGATCTTCCGAGACGATGATTCCAAGGTCGGATAGCCGAGAAACTGGAGCTAGAGCTTGACCGCCTAAGTTGTATGGACGGCGAGGATTGTTTTTTCCGATATGCAGAACGGAGCACTTGCTTGTATTAATGGGAAGCATCAAGATGTTGCACCAGTTGATCAAGTTATTCAGATCGTCTTGAAGTGTGGAGCAATCAGTAGTTGGAGAATTATATATTTTGAGGTCATCTGCGAAAAGCGAGAGTGCAGACCTTAGGTGAGGTGGTAAGTCGGAAGTATACAAGATAAACAGAAGTGGACCCAGGACAGATCCCTGGGGTACACCAGAAAGCACCTGGAAGGACTTAGAAGAAAGGTCGCGTCCAACCCGAACGCGATATGAGCGGTTAGACAAAAAAGCCTTTATCCAGAACAAAAGCTCTCCCCTGATACCCAGATGTTGGAGTTTGGACAGAAGTCGGCCATGTGGAACCCTGTCGAACGCCTTCGAAAAGTCGAGGTAGATCACATCCATCGGCAGACCGGAATCCAATGCTTTAGTCCAATCGGACAAACACGAGAGAAGGTTTGTAATAGTAGAGCGCCCCGGGACAAACCCGTGTTGTTGGTCAGGTATCACCTTGTGTTCGAAGGAAAATTTCAGAATCTGCTCACAAATTATTCTCTCCAATACCTTGGAAGCGGTCGAAAGGAGACTAATTGGACGATAGTTATGAGGTGATAGCTTGTCTCCCTTTTTAAAGATTGGAGTTACACTGGCGAATAGCCAGTCAGAGGGAAGAGAAGAGGATGACAGAGATTCACGAAATATGACACTGAGAGGGGTTGCAAGGGCGCTAGCACAGCGCTTCAAGAGAAGCGGTGACATTCCATCAGGACCCGGTGCCGAAGAAGCATTCAATCCGGAAAGATGTTTCTCAACAATTTCCTCAGCTATCTCGACATTGGAAATCTCAACAAGGGAACAAGGAGATGTCGGTGTTGGTATTGGGCCAGGCAATTCGGGCGAAAAAACCTGAGAGAAAACCTCTGCCAAGACATCTGCTGATTCTGTCGGGCTGCTACTGATTTCACCAGACAGGTTCCTGACCAAAGGAACTCCTACCTTTGTATTGGAAGAGGATCGGATATATTTGAAAAGTTTCTTCTTGTTTTTGGAAGATGCCAAACTATTCTCGAAATCGGTTTTAAAATTCTTTAGGGATGTGGATACATGATTGGAAAAGTTACGGTGAACATTATAGTCAGCCGTCGATCCTGATCTTAGGTACCTTTGCCAGAGTGCTTTCTTTCTTTTTATCAGATGAAGACAATGATTATTGATCCAGGGCTTGATAGGGTTATGCCTGATTGTCTCAACTCGAGTATTACCAGCAACAATCATGTCAACAGTATCGACGAATTTACCCCACATCATCTCGATGCCGTCGAGAGGTCTAAGAAGTGATTCCCAGTCAATCTTCCTCAGTTCATTGGAAATACCCTCGAAATCCAACCTACGTAAAGTTTTGTATTGAAGGCTGTTGGATGTTGAGGAGCGAAACTGGATGTCTGTGGATATAGTGACATGATCAGACTTGCCAAATGGCGGAATATATATTAGATCTGAAGTTAGGTGAGCATCAGAAACGAAGACCAAATCGAGTAGAGAAGGAACTTGGCCGCTTCTGTACCTAGTGGGACTCTCAACGATCTGATGCAGGCCGGAACTTGATGCAAGCTCGGCATATGGGTAGGATGGTGATGACAGAGGGGGTAACTGCATAAGTGGCCATTTCAGGTCAGCACAATTAAAGTCACCCATGATTAAGGTATTTTTGTTTTTGGAAGCTAATGAGGTTAGATAGTTTGCGCAGCATTGGTCAGCGTCGCATGAACGAGGTCTGTATATACATCCGGTTTGAAGCGAAAATTGGGAATTGGAAATTTTCAAGAAGATGTTATCAATACCATCCCAGCTGTTGTGTGTGGATTCTATTTTATAGGAGTCGGTAATATCATTATGCAAATAAATGCATACACCTCGATATCCAGGAGTTTCTCGGCTATCCTCTCTAAAAATTGTATAATCAGGAATATGAATTGCCGAGTTAGGGATCCGAGGAGAGAGCCACGATTCGCTGATGAGAATTATAGAAGGTTTATGTAGCTGTGCGAAAGATGCAAGTTCGGTCAATTTGGAAGGCAAAGATTGTATGTTTGTGTAGATTACTTTCCAAGAATGTAGATCAATCAGTTTTTTGAGGGTTTTTTGCTTAACGGTGCAGTAGTGACGATAGTGGGGACCTGCCTGATATATTTAATGGTTAAGTTTCTCTCGCCAGCGTCCTGTCTCCTCTTTAGTTCCGTTCTCAGCGTGTTGAGACTAGATAATTGTTCTCTGGACTTATCGTCCTGGATTTTTATAGTACGAAAACGGGGGTTGCCGACTAAAGAAGCTTTGTTCCTGAGGACTATCTGTACAATTTCAGGGTTGGAGAACGCAACCTTGACCCAGGGTGGGCGGTTAGAGTCCTTGGCTGGCATTCTGGTCACACCGGTGATATATTGACTAGAGGAAGGTTTAATGTAATCGACAATAGAGGATATCAAGGCTGAGTCTGAAGGCCCATCAGACACAGGAACATTAGATATGACCAGGTTGAAAGAACGTTTAACTCGATCAAGAATTTCAGGAACGATAGCTTCAGAAGAGTTAACTCAGAGTCGATTCAGTATCCTCATATGTACAACTCAGTTTCCGGGTAGGAGGTTCCCCTTGAGAGATATTTTGATGGCTTCCAGCAGGCTACATTTCCTTACATTCAAGTGTAGGGGAGGCAAATCAAGTATGACCTCGAGCGCTGTTGTCGGAGTTGTGCACAGAGCTCCCGTGGCCCCAACACAAGCTAATCACGGAAACTTTAATAGCTTGTTGCAAGTAGTGGCCTCTTCAGTTCTTGTCCACCATGCTAGTGACGCATAGGTGACAACGGGGCGTACCACTGCATTGTATAACCACAGTACCATTTCTGGTCTCATTCCCCATGTTTTTCCAAAGAGCCTCTTGCAGGCCCACATGGCCGCCGTGGCTCTGGGAAGGTTTTTTTTCACATGCTTCCTCCAGTTGAGCTTGCTGTCCAGGATGACTCCCAGATAGTTACACTCACTGGAGAAGTTGAGAGGCTGTTCATTCAGAATCGGAGCCCTCAGATTAAGATTCCTTCTTCTGGTGAAGGGAATCAGGGTGGTCTTGGACGGATTGATGGTCAGTCCCTCCTCTTCACACCACCTCTCAATTATTCTGAGGGCAGATTGCATTCGGCTGCTCAGTGTGCCTTCATGCCTACCTCTCACAGTTACCACTATATCATCAGCATATGCCTGAGCGTTATATCCGTCCGACGTAAGCTTCTCCAGGAGACCATCCATGACCAGTCACCACAGCAAGGGTGATAGTACCCCTCCTTGAGGGCATCCCCTGCATGTAAGCCCAGTCACCTCAGTTTCTCCCAGATAGACTGTGACAGTTCGCCCTTTTAGCATTGCCGATATCCATTTTACAGTAGTGGGTTCCACCCCTTTACTTTTAGCAGCATTGCATATGGAGGCATGTAGGGTATTTTCAAAGGCCCCTTCAATGTCTCCGAACATTGCAAACATAATCTCCTTTGAGGTGAAAGTGCCTTCCACGTCCATAAGGAGATGGTGCAGGGCGTATACGGTAGATCTACCCACTCTATAGGCAAACTGTTTATTAGGGAGCTTCAAGCTTCCCCTTATGTTGTTGTCAACAATTTTCCCCATGGTCTTCAGGAGAAAGGAGGTTTGGCATATGGGTGGATATGATTTAGGTTCTGAGGAACCTCTTCTCCCCATTTTGGGTATGAATGCTACCCTTGCTTTCCTCCATGATTCGGGAATATTGCCCCATGCACCTGAAATGCTCTAACATTGGGGGTATAATGAGGTCGCCACCCTTCTGAAGCATGGCCGGGAATATACCATCCATGCCTGCAGATTTGAAGGGCTGAAAGGTCCTTTACGCTCATTCAAGTCCCACTTGGAGGACGTATACCATTCCCTGTCAAGGACTGAATCGCTGGTGCTAGTCCGTTGAGAGCCAGGAAAGTGAGTCTGTAACAAAACTCTCTACTCGCTTCATTATTTGGCCGATTGGAGCAGAATGATCCTTGAATAGTGCCTTTTGAAGTCTGGCTGCGGGGGCTGTCTTATCTATTCCCTCGCAGAAGTTTCTCCAGGACTGCCTTTTGGCTTTTCTAACTTCTTTATTGTAGTTTGTCAGAGCCACTCGATAGACATCCCAACTGCCCTCTCGCTTGGCTCTATTGAAGGCTCTTCTAGCCTTTTTTTTTTGAGGATTTCTAGTTGTTTGTTCCACCAGGAAACGTCGCTATGAATCGTTTTCTTCCTGGGTGGACAGCTTTTTTCATATGCTCCTTGCATACACGATGGAAAGTGAGCAGAAGCATTTTCGAGCTCTTCTATAGAGCTTATGTTGTATACAGAACCTTCCAGTTCTGACCTAAGATGGGCTAAATAAAGTGTCCAATCGGTTTTTCTGGGTATTCTGCACACAACATTTGTCGAAGCAATTGCTTCAATTTTGAATACTATTGCCATATGGTCTGACATGGCTGGTTCATTCGAGACCCTCCAGCCCTTGACCATATCTGTCAGGTCTATTACTTCCCTTCTAATCCCGTTCATAAAGGTCGGACTATTACCCACATTCGTTATTTCAACGAATCAAGCAAATCCTAACCTCTGCTATTTTTATCCGTGCTTTCACATACTAGATGGTGTGCGTTCGCATCACAGCCAGAATAAATTGCTTCTGCTTCTTCCGGCACCATTCCACGAGGAGTTGGACCTCCTCTGGTGGAGGGTTGATGGCGTCACCCGGGAAATAGCCTGCGACAATAACCAGCTGCTTTCTGTCGTTCCCAATCTGCACCTCAACAAGCGCAGCGGCAAGGTCCCTGGTCAAAAACTCTGTAAGAGGAAGGCAAGTTAGTCCCTTTCCGAGCATTAATATGGCTCTTGGGTTTACTGACCTCCTGCAGTATATCATCTGATATGGGTTATTTGGATGACCTTTGCTTTGGCCTCCATTAATCCAGGACTCTTGCAACAGCCCTATGCAATGTGCCTTCTCAACGTTCTCCAGCATAAGGCACTGGAGGCTGCCTTTGAGTACTGGAGATTTATCTGAAGGCACGTTAGACTTTTAACCATCATGGGTTGGAAGACCCACCAGGTGGTCCGGAGGAGGCCGGAGCTATTCTGCTCCCAGGTCTCCCACCTTTCCGCCCTTGCGGAGCAGTCCTCGCCCCAGAACTAGTAGTTGACTGAGCCACTCCGGCCTCTTTAGTGTCTGGGGGATCCATCAGCTGGAGGTCTTGAGCTCCTTACTTTGGAGCTACATGAGTGCCAGTATCTACTCATTAGAGTAGCCCTGGCTCTCTGGGAGGTATCCAATCAGGATCATCGGATGAGGCAAGTCTGCCTCCTCGACGATCCTTAGATTGGCTCCCTCCCACGCAGCCTCTCATGCCTCTCAGCCACTCAACAGTGGCTTTGTCGAGGCATGTGATGCCAAGCCATCCCGGTTTGTTTTGGATATTGCCAAATTGGGGACTCAAAGTACCGTCCCTTCCCATGGTAATCATCATATCCGCAAGTGCCTTTTTGATGGCCTTTAATTGGTCCACTTCTAGAAGGACTTCCGGATATTCCTTGTGCATGATGACCAACCTGGTCTCAGCAATTGTGGCGGTAGGTGGGCACCACCGTTGTAGGAGCCTTAGAGCCTTCTAAGGACGTCGAGGCTTTGGGAGCCTCTTGTTTTTGCCGTTTGGGCTCTCTGTCCTTGGGCGTGCTGTCCTCCGACCAGTTGCGCTTGGTGGGAAGGCTCTTAGAAGCCTTCGGACCAACCAGTTTTAAGGCTTCTTCCCTGGATTTGTCTGGCACCATTCCAGCCTTTATGAGGAATTTCATCCCCAGAAAGCTTTCGGCCCCAGAAAGCTTTGGCTTCCTGATCGTCAGCCTATTGAGGCCTTCAACGACCTCTTCATCGCTGCTATTCAGCAGCATTTCTTCAGCCATCGGGCTAGGACTTGCGCACGGTTCCCTTGGCTGGTTGAGGTTACGTTTCTCCTCTATGTTTGGCACATCAGGGCTGGTGCCATGCCCTTTTATTTTTGTTGGTTGGTCCATGCTTGATTCCACGAGCAGCTAGGAAATAGCATACATTAATAATCTCAGCGTGCCGTCCAATGAGATGAAAGAGGGCTTGGTCTATGTGGCGCGAATTCATTTTCAAAACGTTCAACTTGGAATACGCAGCATAATATCGAATGATATGATAATATCATATATGAACGTTTGGAAATGACACATATCATGTACCTATATTCGTCTAAAAAAATTGATAAATTCAAAATTTACATTCATGGTGTGTCTATGAATGATGTTATATCCATTTTAATTCTCATTTAATTTGAAAGAATACTACCGATTTCATTCTACTCCATATGAATTTTAATTGGAAAAACATGAGTAAAATTTGAATTTAACCCTAATTTTATTCTTAAAAACTTCATCACCTTCACGAGATTCTAAATAACAAATTCTTTTAAATTGTTATGGATGTATAGAACATGTCAATGAGAATTCCTCCTGATTTTGTATATGTCGCAGTCGGATACTAAAATCAGTCAGTTTGCGAAATGACTAGGCAGTTTGTTAACTGACGAACGTTTTCTAAAACGCTCTTAAAATGAAGATCGTTTTACAATCGGTCTGAAATTGTCAGTCAGTTTGTAGCCTGCGAACAACACATCTGACGGATTGTCAAATCATTTGAATCATATTCCGAAAACGTTGCCTGTCTTGATGCAAATTGAATTACTGTTATATTTGTCTAATCAGCTGTACCTACTACATTATTCTGGATACAGAAAAAATAAAAGAAAAATAATATTCACACCTACTCTTTTAAGGTTTTATTATCGAAAGACCACGAAAAAATTAAACTATTATTACTTATAAAAGCAGGGGCCGCTCAAATGGCAGCTGCTGCTGTTGCATTTTTGATATGATTTGAAACAAAAGCACCTTCTCGTATTACACTGATTTTTGTTAAGACCTTGGCCGCCGAACTTTGAGGAATTCGCTACTACTTCCCTTGATGTAATTGTTTTTTCAATTGGAATATTGAATACTACAGCAATATCTACAAAAATCTCAAACAATGAAGAATAATTTCAAATAGTGTCTGCTAGTCATTTTGCAAACTGACGGATTTTAGAATCCGACTGCGACATGTATATCATGAAAGAAGGAATAAGGTTTTCATGATGTTTGTTCAGAAACTAGAATAGGAAAGCCAAACACAATAATATTTTGAAATCCTTTAATGAAAAAGTTCAACCAACTAAAATACAGAAAATTTTAAAAAATGAAGCTTTAATTCAATTCTTGAAGGACTTTCTCCCTGAATATGGATACCTACCGCCTCCAACCTTTCTCTTGCGTTTCTCACACACACTTTTGTATCCTGAAATTAAGAATCGTAGTATCTTTAAAGGCTTTGCAAAAGTATTTTACGTCTATAATTACTTCTATTGCAATTGTAATGAACAATTGTATCTCCGCTTGTTGAGTTATAACCCCTCACAATAGCATAATCCACTTCTCTGTTTTCTTGTCTTCTCCAAGCCTCAAACTCTTCAGTTCTCCTAAAATGAAAATTATTTTCTTTGACCAATATATTATGAACTGTTTTCAAATGAATTTCATAATTTTTGTAACTAGAGGACTTGTCTCTATTATCAGCAGGACAAAGACAACACAATATATTTTGATTCTTGTCCATTTGGATGTCCTCATTATGGATTTTCCGAAGGTGCCTATTCTTTACTGAAACACTGCTGAACTCCTTTTGGCAAATTCCACATATCAGAGAATTTGATCTGCAAAAATTCCAGCATTTACTAAAAAGTCATATGAACTATATGCACAATTAATATTTGAATACACACAAACACTGCTATCAGGTACTTACATCACAATCGATGCCATATCTCACAATAATTTCGATTATTGAAAATAATCAGTAAAATAAAGGAAACTAGAAATAAGAATTGCTTTTTCAGAAGTCTCGTTAAAAATTTGCGTTTGACAAAGAGAATCACATAGTACCGTAAGTAACTTTCCGAACATCTTTTAATGAGGTATATGTTCACAACTAATTTCATTGGAACAAGAATAGTACTTGATTTCTTGCAACACGTCTCAAGTAGTTTCTCTCCCCTTTTTGTTTTTTGTCACCATTTCAAGAAAAGGAAAAAGATGAAAAAGAAAAATTCTCATGTATTTTAAATTGTCTGTTTATTGATTGTTTCTGTATCAATCTTTACTAATTTTTCAATTGTTCCATAAAAGAGATTTCTCTTAGCAATTGTGTAATCGTTTTGGCTCATTTAGATTCACCTGTTGTTTTATTTTAGTGCCCTGAGGATGTTTATATAATAAACCAAACGTCGGCTTTGTACACAAGTGGTTTTTCTTGTTTGAGACCTTCAAACCTATCTAAACTAATTCATCAATCATCGATTAGGTCGTTAACACTACTTCTGAATCCTGTTGAAATCTCTAGATCATGATTCCACAAGGAAATGAAACTTCAGACATGTTGTTTCATTCTTTGCACCATTTTCTCTGTCTGTTGAAGTACTATTTCCTCTAAAGTTTTAATTTTTAATTTTTCTCTAATCTGTTTATTGCTGATATACCATCTGACACCAAGTGCTGCTCTGATTGCTCTGTTTAGAGTAATTTCAAGTTCTTTTTTATTATAATATAGGTAACTATTTATTTCAATAGAAACACAGTGATGAAGTTTATGTAGACCCAAAAACCAAATACAGAGTGGAATTTTGTTTTAGGACCCTGGATCAAACCATTACTTTGTTAAAGGATAAATTCGAGGAGTTGAAAACATTTACCGACGTCTTTGGCATTTTCAGCACCAACCCATTTGTCTACTTCAATGATGATTTAATGAAGTATGTATTGCAATGATTTGAATCTGAAACTAAGAGATCATGCAACTAGTGAATCAGACATCGACGGTATTTATTTGTTGAAAGAAATTAATGCATTGAAGTCACATTTTGCAGAAAACCAGTCTAATGATCCACAAACCCTATTACAATATCTTTTTGGGCATAACACAACTACATTGAGGGGGCTTTCCGGGCTTATTGCTTGTGGTCTATCAGAAATTTTTTCACCTAACGTTTTGCCGATACCTGCGGTAGGCATCTTCAGCGAATTCTTGATTTGAGATTGTAGTGCAGATTTTTCTGTCTGATTGAGTCGACAGCATCGTTCGTTCTCCTTAATTCTCTTATTGATACTTCGTCTTGTTGTACCAACGTAGACTTTGCCGCAGTCACAAGGTGTCCTGTAATTACAAGCTTGTGAAAGTGAGTCGACTTTGTCTTTTATAGATCTGATCATTTGGCCAAGTTTCTGTGCCGGCTTCTGAACGGTCTCGATGTTGTGTCTCTTCAGTATTCTACCAATTCCATCTGTGAATCTGAGAATATTATTAACACTTTCGTTTTCAATTTATAGGGCGGCATAACACCAATTGCACACGGGCGCTCAAACAGAGAGCGGCGGGCCTGCTGGGCAGGCAGGGTACCGGGGAATTCCACGGTGGGGCGCCGATGCTACTTACTAGAATGACAATTCTCGGAATAGTTTTTGGTAGTTTTTGGTCCTGAAAAATATTCTGTTTTCTTGTGTTATAACATGTTTGGTTTATCTATGGGAGATGATTGCCTTTCATTGGGGTCCCGCAGGGTCAAACATCTGAAGTGCCGAAAAATCATCACCTGGAAGGTCGTATCCGGTTTGAAAAACCCTCACGACCAGAGAGCAAGAATTTACGGATTTTGAATTTGAATATCAACGGAATTTCGAAAGACAAGTGTGATAACGTCTTCAAATTAGCTGATGAACATGGTATCGAAGTGATTCTTCTGCAAGAAACCCACACGGCAACAGAAAAAAATCCTCGTGAAAGAGGACAGTTGAAAGGTTATGTATTAATCGATTTTTTACAAGTTTAGCTTGTTATGTTGAAAAATAAAATTATCGGTTCATAATTTTCAACAGATTAGGAAAGGGGAAATGGATGGAGTTTTTTTCATTTCTTTCAAATTTTGTGACATTTCTGTCATAAATATTTATAAACCTCCGAACATTATTTGGCCAAGAAATCTGAATGTTGATGTTTTTCAAAGTACCTAATGCATTTCTAAAATGCATTGGATTTATTCTGAATAATCGGTTTCTCTTCTGCTTTTGTCTTTTTTCATTTCAGATTAAGAATTGCGAGTCGTTTTGGGAAGAATATGTTTATCCGAGCCCATCGACGGATAACATGAAGATGATCACACTGATGTCTTTCAAGATTTTCCTGATATTTAATATTTTATGTTATTTTTTTAACGGGGAGACAGGTTTTTTCGGTTGAGGTTTTTTACCCTGGCTGTATAGTATCGTATGATACTACCCAACTAGCAAAACTAATTTTATAAAGGCTGTAAGGACTGCTATACAGCATATCTTATAGAAACGTGAAAATCTTATAATGTGGCTATAAACCCTTATACAATGTCTTTACAACCAAAAAGGGCCCACGTTTACACAACAGTTCCGTTCTGTAGTAAACTACGCAACCGTTATAGGATCATCAATATGATGATTATATAACTGTCCTATAAGTATGTCTTCGGGATTAGTTATACAATCCATTTATAATATCTTATAAGTATCTTATAATGCAGACAGAATCGCTAATACGATAATTTTGTTTTCTACTGTTGAAATTCGGAATAGAATTGTCACAAAATATTTCATAAGGTATATCTATATAAACGTTTGCGTTTTTTGTAGGTTTAAGATCCAACATCGGGCATTATGGTGGTGGGTGATTATTATTTCATCATATTGCAGATATTAAAGACCTAATATATCGCTACTGGACGGAATGTATTTGCCCAGCTAACTTTTCTGACAATATATATATATTTTTTGATGAAAAATTAAAGCGCCTCCGTTTAGCATACATTTAATAGGTATTATGAAAAATGAGAAATATAAAATTTTGTTTCATTTGTTGAATTTTCAACTTGAAACGAAATTTGCATTGTGGCAGTTGTGGAAGCAGACAAAAATCTTCATATTTCTTTGAAAATTCCATTTTTATTTCACTTTCTTACGTTTGCATATAACTTTTTCACAATGGCGGCGGTTTCTGAATAGCCAAACGTTTAATAAATATGGCGTATAGGGTAGAATACAAATAAGACGCCTTATACAATGATTCTGTTTTCTTCTGAGCTGTATACGATATTAATGTTTTATAATGTTGTTTGATGCAGCGCCATAAAGTTATTTTTGACAGTCTTGGGAGTCATGGTGAAGTTTGATTCTTGACCAATTTCGAATGTTGCCAGATTTAATGAAGAATTTCCAATAGCATTTTGTTTTTTACAGAAAAAAAAGGAAAATACTCATATAAAAAGTGTGTATTGGTATAGTGGTATAGTGAGTGGTCAGAGTGTGTGCAAAAAATACACGTCACTGTTTTGCATAAAGTGTAGGCTATACAAAAATGTTCGCAATAATTATCAGTTAATAATCAATAAAAGCTGTTTACTCAGTGAAAATAAAAGGGATCTATCGCAATATTGTGTTTCGAATAGATGACTTTTCAATATTAAATTGCAAAACATACATTGTACGCGCAGAACATAAGGATCTACAAGATAGATGTCATAATAAATTAAATGGTCTTCCTATTCATTGCGACTAATTTAATGTATGTTGGTATAACTACTAATTGCCCAAGTTAGCAACACTGGACTTGAGCTTTCCGGCTTATCGTATAGCGCGTTGGCAAACTACATAATAGAACAGAAGTATCGCTTAACATACGTGCGGTACGACAGTAAAGGATTCTTTGGTTGTATTGTGTTTGGAATAACTTCAGTATACCCACACAGATTCTTCCCAAGCTTGAGCTAACCTCAAATTATTAGATTCGTTTTTACCGGTACTCATATTCTTTAAAGATGTTCAAGATAGTAGTTCTTCAGGAATGTCCTTGGATCATAGGGAGGAGATTAGCCAGGTTCCATATAACGAAAAGCTCCTTCAATGCAGAATTATTTATGTTGAAAGATATTCCCATATCTTAAGTAGTTCCTTTATTATAATCTTCTTTTCGATTTCAGATAGAGAATGAATCAAATTTTCGTCCTCGGTGTCAGCGGTTACTTCATGAGAACTATTGATTTCGACTCTTTCATTTGTCATGTCATGTTGGTCTTTATTTCCTTCATATTGTTCTTCAGTATTAACTCTCCTGCCTGAAGCTAAAATTGGTGTATCCTCTAGATTAGCCTCTTCGTTATTTGCCACTTCAACTAGAGGTTGATCACGCGAACTGCAATTCTGAGAAAGTATTCTATTGTACCTTTTTTTAACTGATCTTTTGAAGTGACCACTTTGCTTTGCTTTTTTCCAGTCAGATATTACCGAATTCATTTTGTAAACGAAACCTGCTGGGAAGCCCGGGTAATTTTTCTATTAGGTACTATTGGGTTATGTTTATATGTTCGGAGAATAATAATTATTATTAGAGATCGATGATATGAAAAGATTTTATAACGCAGAACATGAGATGAATTTATTCTATAAGCTCTTCATAAGAGAGAATACTGTTGAGTTATAAAATGATTATAAAATACTTCTATATTTATTGTGTAATATTTTACTTCAGCGTAAAGCAACAATTTTATTAGTTTTCTTAAGAAACTCTAATACAACTTTTTATACAGCTTCCTTTACAACCAACTTTTAACGTCGCTATTAAAAGTAATACAATAGCTATGCAACCGCATTATAATGTGTATAACACTGTTTTAAAATTATATCATAGGAATCTTATAGTTCGTTATGCGACTATTATAAAATTTGTATGCGTACGCTATTTCTTTGTCGTATTATATGAGTTGTAAGAACGTCTATAAAACAGCATTATAGAAACATCTCTGTTTTATGATAAAATTGTCGTATTCAGATGCATTAAAAAATAATTTTATTCTTTCCAGTGGCGCTATAGGATAATTATAAAACAATTTCGTTCTTTTAGGGGTCTATTTTGCTAGTTGGGTAGTGATGATAGTATCGTATGATTCCATAGTATCATACGATACCCCGTTCTTTTTTTACCTCAGCTTAGGTAATTTTGGTTTCAACATTTATTGTATTATTTTAGCTTTTATTATTTATTATTTTATTATGTGTAATTCAAATTGTGTTGTATTTTTGTGATTTTGCTACTTTTTCCTAGTCTCAAATGTTCGAACTCGAGTAGGGTACGCTCATCTTGGCAAAGTAATTATTTTTCGGGTTCACCTTAAAACTTAATCTGAACAGGTACGCTGGTTTTTTAGCCTCCGTCGGTGCTCGCAACAAGCGTTTTGGGGTCCCCTACTAAATTTTTCCCTGTGTGCCTCAACCATACCAGTCCGGCCCTGACAGTGTGGACGAAACCTGAAGAAAAAAATATGCAACAGAGGTAAATTCACCTCAAGAATTTAAGGACAGAATTCAACCTCATTTCAATTACTTCATAGCGTTAGGTAATAAGATTAATGGATTCTTTAGAAAAAAAAATAGAATTGTGTACTGTGAAAACGGGGGACATTTTGAAAACCTACTCTAATCAAATTCTATTTTATGTTATCAGCTTTTTTTTTCTTCTATTTGTTCGATTGATACATTTATAATTACTCTACTTTATACCAGCATCGACTATCACTTTATAAATTTCAAATCAAAATATTCCAGAAACGGTACACAGTATCGAGTTTTATCAAGAGTACCTTTCTGATGTGAAATCGAATGCCGTTTAAATTCGCTAGAAATTTAGCTCAATAAAACTTATTTCAAAAAAGTTATATTCAGTACTACTTGATGCAAACCGTGTAACTAGCGCCTTCCATGAGAGTCAGACTAAAAAACACATTCATTGGATGCATCAGGTTCTACAACATATTCTTATGAAATTTCATTACAATCTTGCCAGCAGTTCGGCAAAATCGTAAAAAATTCCTCTTGTTGAATACGGATGGCGGCAGGAAATATTTTTTCTGAACAAACCTATATTATTTTTCAGTTTTCTAACTATCCTAGAGGGGGGATCACCTTTTTTGGAAACACCCTGTATAGGAAAATGGATTTTTCATCAATCTCAGTAGCATTTCAATCCAATGCTTACCGACTCCCACTTTCTATTGAATAATTGGCGATTCCAGCTACCGTTGAGGGCGCTGCGAGTTGTAAACAATTACTTGTTTTCTAGGTTCGTTATTTCGCCACCAACCTGGGTGGCGATAGGCGATTTGTTTTCAAATTTTCGAATGACAACTGGATATTTATATGATTTAATTAATTTGTGAAGGAAATGATTGGTTTTTTATTTATTTATTTATTGGAATGATTTAAAGACTTTTTGAGGTGGTGATGTGTGTGAATTGAGGTGAACAAATTCGTTTTTGCAATCAATGATGCACATATATTCAAATGTGCAGTCTTGTAGTAACACCCTCAAGGTACCTCTGCCAATAACTTTTAATAAATCCTTGAAAACCGGCAAATTTCCTACAAGATGGAAGATCGCATGCGTTGTTCCTATTCATGAGAGTGTGGACAGAACAAATGTTAAGCACTATAGGCCTATCAGCAAACTTTCTATATTCGAAAAGGAACTCTAATCTCTCATACTGCCACGATGATTATATTTGGTGCGGCCGCAAATTATTGATGAACAGCATGGTTTTTTGGGTGGAAGATCAGTTGAGACCAATTTGATCTGTTTGGTTGAAATTTTGCACGATGGTATGGAGGGTGGTGCCCAGATTGATGTTGTTTATAGCGATTTTGCAAAAACATTCGACAGAGTTAATCTGGAACTACTACTCAGTAAGCTCGGCAAGTCCGTGTAATCGGAGGTATGTGGTTATGGTTCAGGTCCTACCTAAATGACAGGCAGCAGTATGTTGAGGTCGGGGGTTATAGATCTGACTCTGTTTTTGTTTCATCTGGTGTTCCACAGGGATCACATTTGGGTCCCATATTATTCCTAACTTATATAAATGACATCTGGAAGTCTTTTGGGAAGTGTAAATTTTCGTTATTTGCTGACGATCTAAAAATTTTTAGATGTATAAATTCTTTGAATGACTTTTGGAAAATGCAGAATGATTTGAATAAGTTTTCTGATTATTGTTTGGTAAACGGCTTGTACATTAATATTTCTAAATGTTCAATTATGACTTTTTCCCCCAACCAGAATATCATCCACTTTCCATACACTCTGAATAATGTACAAGTGCTTGGAGTAGACAGTGTCAGAGATCTCGGTGTGATTTTTGATGGAAAGCTCATGTTCGATAAGCATATTGACTCTCTTATTGCTTCATGTAATCGTGTACTTGGTTTCATAATGAGACAATGTAGGCCTTTCAGGGAGCAGTTAGCATTGAAGATGTTATATTTCGCATTCATCAAGAATAAAATCAATTTTCCATCAGTTGTCTGGAATCCGTTTTACATTACCTATATTACAAGACTTGAATTAGTCCAGAAAAAGTTCTTAAGATTCATGAGCTTCAAATCTCATTATCGTTTACCGCACGAAAATCCAGATAACTACACGTTGAGACCCAGGCATTTTAACATCACAAGCTTAGAGATCACAAGAAAAATTAATGATATCGTTTTCATGCATAAGCTCATTAACAACCGATTGATTTGTGCTGACATTCTTGAAAGAGTGCACTTTTATGCTCCCAACAGACACCTGAGGCAAAAATATGTATTTCTTCTCCCTCGGAGGAGAAGGAATAGCGGTAGGAATTCACCATTGTGTAGAATGATGACTACAGTTAATAAATGTCCAATTGCTATTGACGTTTTTGCGGACGGAACTGATAGCATCAGAAAGTAATTGAAAGGGAAATTGTGCATATTACCTTTTTTGGGTTTGTTTATTTTTAGGTTATTCTTCATTTGTGGATACTTTGTGTGGGATTTATCCTGTTTGTATTCCTTCTTTAAATGGATAAATTACTTGCAAGAACAATTATTACGATCAAATGAATATGTATTACACATGTTGGGTTTATTCAAAGGTAGTAGAACAATAAAAACAAAAGATTGATATATTATTAACTTTATTTTTTCTTCTCTCCACAATTAGACAGTACAAGAGGCTACGTTCTCGATGCCTGTCTCCAAAAATTATCGAGTAACCATGTATTTGTGTGCTTTTTCTGCAGAATTCATCAATGAATGGCACTACTTCCAAGTGGTATTCAATTAAAGCAGAATTATCGAGAGAATTATTCATACTACGCACAGGTTCAACTAGGAATGAGTCTTTTGAATTTGGAATCCTGCGACTTCATAGTTTATACAAGTTTTTATAAATCATTTTCGAAGGCGTTTTGTTCAATGGAAATTACCCACGAAGTATGATTGAGGGGATTTCATTTTATTATTTTGATCATTTATTTCATGCTTTTTCTGAAAATAAATAAACGATTCCGAAAATATTTCTAGTTTTTATTTCCGTTCGAGCAAAAGGGAAATTGTAAAAATTTTTTCAACACACAATATTGAAATAACAATCAAATATGAATAGAATATTCATTTACATTGGAAAATATGATATTTTACACACTCTATAAATATAATGGAAGGCAGAAATATCGACACCAAAAACTCAGGAATAATGTAATTGCAAAGCCAAAGTGAAAAAACTAAAACAAAATGCTGACAAATATAGAACAAAAAAGTACTAATTCCTTACATCAGTAATAAAACCTTCCTTTGTGAATTGATGAAAATGTATATTCTTATTGCTGCCTTTCCTTGAAGAGCTATTAAGAACACAACAAATAGTGTTATACACAATTGGTAATAGTACTTTTACCACTCATTTCAATAATTTTTCCTGTTCATATAGTCCAAGATAGCTCCCAACCTAGAACTTAAAAAACTCTCAAACTCAAATATCACTTTAACTTAATATCACTGATATAAATAAATACCTTTACCACTATTTTCCAATGTCAATTCTGATTCTGCAATTCGGGATAAAAATTCACGACAAATATATCAGAAGTGTAGGTCGATGGCTTTTGTTGTATTTTGTATGACAATAAATGACAGTTCTCTTTCTCTATATCAAAAGAAGCAAAAATATTCTGGATTCTATCTATATCTACGTGTAATATTTGTTTTCATTACTTGTTTTCTAGGTTCAATATTTATCCGCCAGATGGCGTCTAGTTATTTGGAATCGCCAATCATAACGGCGTAAAAAAATTTATAGAAACACTGTTAGGATTTGGATTCAGAGAGTGTTTCGGACATCATTATTATTATTGTTTTTATTTTTATTATTAATCTCAGTTATATTTCAAGCCAAAGTTTACCGACTCCCACTTTCCATTGAACAATCATAACGACGTAACAATAATTTATAGAAACCCTGAATGATTGCCCCTAATGATTCCGATTCCAACACTGTTACTGTTTGGATTTGGATTCAGAGAGTGTTTCGGGCATTCATCAATAATCGATTCGGCAAAGACGTGCGTACAAGGGGAGGGTTAAACCATGGGAATTGAATTAACCCTGTTCGAATACAGAATGTACCGACACTTGATATATTTCCGGTTGCCTGATTTTTGAGTAGTTTATACAGTTGAAATGGATAATTTGATTTATTCTTCACCCCACAGATAACAGCATTATTTTATTATTGACTTATTGCTATTGTAAGGGTGGGTTCCTGCATCTGATGAAGACATCCGAAATAGAAATGGAAGGTATATTTCGAATCACTTCGAAGTTTGAATCAGTTCCAAGATCTCATTGTCTGACATATTTTATGGCTGCTAGATTGCTGCGAATAAAAATGAAAATATTGGGAAAGATCCAGTTTCTTTCAATATGATACTGGCATAACTAATATTCAGTTTCGGCCCTCCCAAAATTTTTTTTCACGAAACATATATCCCGATTAACTAGCGGCTGTTTGAGGTTTCAGGTAGAGAATTTAATGCTAAATTGCACATTCTTTCTTCATTGAACCCCTATCTGTGACGTTGTAGACATTTATCTACCTACGCCCTGTTATTATCCATGGATTATACAGGGTGTTCGGCACATGGACCGTCGAATTTTTTTAGGTATTCTTGGGGTCATTTACAAACCTTTTCATCCTGAGAACTTCGTCCTAAGAGTCACGGTTGAGGAGATATGATGTTTTTTCTCAAATTACCTAATATCTCGCGGTTCAACCAACGTAAAACTTTATTAAAGCCTGTAAAATTGCCATTTTTATTTTAAATTCTTCTAGTCTATACTATTGAAATAATTAATAGTGTTTATTTAACCCTCGGACAGGCGCACCTAATCTGTCAGATTAAGTGCATGGTTTTTTCTAGTTTCTCACGGCGGTATTTGTTGCTCAGGGGTGGGACTTTCTGTAGCTTCTTGATTTTATATCGCGATCATATATGTACAATATCAAGCTCCTCAGAGCCTTGATGTTAGTCGAAAAGAGTGCAATAATCTCTTGAATCGATCGCGCTCGATAACGTAAGTACCATCAAATTTGATTTTTTCAGTATTTCTGGATGAAAAAGTCGTGCACTCGAACTCCCAACACCCGAACAAAAGAACAAGTAAAGATATATTTCATATTTATTGCAATTCTTGATATAATCTGTGAATTGAAATGAGTCCGCTTGAATCTTCAAGTATTTCTTTTTCAGGGTATAATGGCTTCAAACTTAAGAAAATGCAATTAAATTAAAATCACCGTATGTGTCAAATGCATATTTTCGGGAAGTATCCTAGAAATTGTAGTAAAATATACGAATATAAATATGAAGATAAAGGGCATCAAATCTTCATTAGAGAAAGGAATGCTAAACCGACTGATATCGTACAATATAAAAGTTCCATTGTTCTAGTTTACCTAGCAGTGGTTGTCAGGAGTGATAGACACTTGTTTTTGTTTCATATATAATCACAATTACATTTTGTTTTTATGCAAATATTCTTGTTATATTGAAATCCGCAGAATTTATCTTTCTTTGATTTCTACCTTCAATTTTAACTTAAATTTTGGAATTTTCTTTATATATTATGTGTATTTAAATGATAAAATTATTTTTCAACGACTTCCCCATTTTCTAGAAAATTTTTCCCATTAAAACATGAATTTCCCGACTAAATCTCACAGATGAGTTGCGCCCGAAACGTTAGGATTAGGGTTGCGCCTGACCGAAGGTTAAATTGACGGTCCTAAAGGGACATAAGGAGTGTTTTTTTCGAAATTAGTCATTGTTCGAAAAGAAATGAACTCCAAATTTATTTAAGAAAACTAGCGAAAATTGAAAGCTTCATTCCCTTTCAAAAAGTTCGCTAGTTAATGACCTTTCTAACGGTATGCAACTCATTGATAAAAAAATTATTTCGGCTTCAAAATATGGATATTGCGTAAGCAGGACGGAAATCGTTCAGAGGTAATAACGAAATCGAACACCTCTAATTACTGTTCTTCCGTAGCGTATAGTTATGACTTGGAGCATCCCCATACGTAAAAATCTAAAAGAGTTACAAAAATATTCTACTCAAAATTGGCATTATTGGAATTTGAAAATTAGGGCAATGTTTTTTCGATAGGAATTCATCATAGGAATCAAAAACCTTATGGTTCTAATGAATTTCTTGAGGAATTCGTCCGTGAATTTATCTGGTGAAGGATTATTTGTTCAAGGAAAAAAGGTTCAATTCAGGGCGAAATATTTCTTTCAATGTACCGCCGAATTGCTCATATTGAAAATTGAAGACCACTCAGGATACTCTTCATGCACGAAGTACAATCCAATCAGGAAAGTGCCTTCATAGAGGACAGAGTCTGCTTTCCTAATTTAGAATTCCAGAAAAGAACGAATAATAGTTATAGGTCAGATGTAGATGAGAATTATCACGTAGGTCACATCATTCAAAAAAATATTAATTGTATTTAGATATGGTTGGGGATCTTCACTAGATGTATTAACTTTTGTTAGGAATTACGAAAAGATTGATCGTGGCAACTTGGATATATGAAAGACCTCCACATAATATATCCAGCAGAAAAACAAGCTTGATTGATGCAGAACTCAAGAAATTCAAACCCTATATTCCTTCTGAAAACCAAGGAGTCTTTTGGAAAGTAAAAGGTGGAAAGCTACTGAATTTCGAGTATTTCTTTGATACATATATACATATATATATATATACAGGGTGTTTCACGAATGATTGTACAGGCTTTCAGGGTAGATGCAGGACATTTTGGTGATTCTGAATCAGTGTTAGAAATGCGTCCTAACAATATTCGTTTAAGAGATACAGGATGTTTTATGTATTTTCACAGAAATTTTCAATTGGCATAACTCTTGAACGCCTGCATGGATCTTCATGAAAATTTCAGGGAATGTGTAAGGGCCATTGGCAAATGTTCACACATAATGGCTTCCTGATAGCGCAGGCCCGGACTGAGAAAATGATTTTCTTTATTCCACATCTTATAAAACACCCTGTACATCAAATTTTTGAAAAGCAAAATTATCCTCAGATTCTACAATAAATACTCTTTCAAACAAGCCTATCATGATCAATGGCACATTTCGCATCATCATATTATGAGCCATTGAATATTTGGAATTTTCAATTTATAGTAAACACGGACCAGTAAATCTCCGAATAATGTATTAATTCATATCGAATGAATTTAATTTCCCAGTATCATGACTTAAGGCAGCGTTTCTCAACCTGTGGGGTGCACCCCCCTAGGGGGCGCGAACATACCAAAGGGAAAAAATAAATATTATTTGAAAAAATTAATAACTGACTGAAATCAGACACAAACACACACACAAAACGAAATAAATTTAGACATCTTATTTACACTCTCGGAAAGAAATTCTTTCACACCCCTTCCTCTATCAATTTTCGTACGTGATTTGTTCTCGAAAAGTTCCTATTTCTTTTTGACAGCTTTCATTAGCCTTTCTTTCTGGTACCATTATTATTTTACCATGTGAGAAGTCACATGCAGCTTGAATCGATCTATAGCTTCAGATATCATTTATTCTCAATGCTATGTGGAAGATCACAGAAGAAATTCGTTCATTCTGAATTCAACCCATTTCAAAACCTAAGGGGCTCCTGATAAAAATTTTGACGTTTCAGACCATTGTCAGGTAATTGTTGAAATAGAAAAGTGGTAGATTGTTGTGTTTTCATAAATTTTTAATACGAGATTTATCGAAATGCCATCATTCACGAATGCCGAATATACTGATATGTTGATAGTTTATGGATTTTGTAAGTGCAATGGTCGTGAAGCTGCTAAGGAATATCTAAGGCTATATCCGGATCGTCAAATTCCTAACCACCAAACATTCGAACATGTTAATCGGTCACTTCGTGAAACTGGACACTTTCCGTCAGTAAGTAAACGAGACAGAGCCAATTCGATGGTAAACCATGAAGAGATAATAGAAGCTCTCCGAGAAAATCCCTCAACCAGCACTAGGCGTTTAGTTTTAGGTTTGCCACATTGTCAGGTCTGGCGATTTCTGCACCGTGAAAAGTGGCATCTATTTCATATACAATCCGTCCAAACCTTGGAGCCAGGCGATGAACTACCGAGGATGCGATTTTGCAGATGGATTTTGCGGAACCAACGAGCTATCTTCAGAACGCTTTTTACTGATGGAGCGACATTTACAAAAGATGGCATTTTGAATTTCCGCAATTCACATATTTGGTCCAGAGAAAATCCTAGAAGGACTAGGAAACGCAATTCTCAACATCGTTTTTTAGTAAATATTTGGTGTGGAATTTACAATAATCGCTTAATTGGACCATATATTCTTCCACACCGGCTGAATGGATCGACATATTTACAATTTTCAGTAGAGTCTTTGCCAGGGCCTTTGAATGATGGAAGCAATGTTCCAAGAGGAATGTACTTCCAACATGATGGAGCTCCAGCACATTTCACCCGTGAAATTGTAGCGCATTTGAATGCAGTTTATCCGGGACATTGGTTTGGTAGAGGGGGACCTCATGACTGGCCTGCAAGATCCCCTGATCTTACATGCATGGATTATTTTCTTTGGGGACACTTGAAAAATGAAATTTACTCCGAAGTAATCATAGACAGGGAACATTTGATTAATCGTATTCAAGCTGCATGTGAAGCTATACGAAACAGACCAGAAATTCTGAAAAAAGCTGTAGCTCATTTGATAACACGAGCTAGAAAATGTTTAGAAGAAAGAGGGGGTATTTTCGAAAACAAGTTATAATTTTTTTCTTATTTATTGTCCATTTTTTTCAGTTCAACACAACATGTTCATAAGATACATTTCACATTTTTTTCTTAAGTACATTTTATAATAATAAAATTAAATGTTCAATGTTAAATCAAGTTTTCGATTAAATTTAGTTATTCTAGAAATATTTGATGTTGCTGCCATGCATCCGTGTTTCACTTATTCGAAGAAAGAATTTTCAAAGTATAATAATTCGAAGATGAGTATGTCCCCCAAATCCATGTATTGGATGGAATAAGATGCAGTACAATACCTAAGTAATGTTACTAAGGCTTTCAATCGATTTAATTATGAATCAATTCATTGTTCGGAGATTTACAGGTCCGTGTTTACTATAAATTGAAAATTTCAAATATTCAATGGCTCATAATATGATGATGCGAAGTGTGCCATTGATCATGATAGGCTTGTTTGAAAGAGTATTTATTGTAGAATCTGAGGATAATTTTGCTTTTCAAAAATTTGATGTACAGGGTGTTTTATAAGATGTGGAATAAAGAAAATCATTTTCTCAGTCCGGGCCTGCGCTATCAGGAAGCCATTATGTGTGAACATTTGCCAATGGCCCTTACACATTCCCTGAAATTTTCATGAAGATCCATGCAGGCGTTCAAGAGTTATGCCTATAGAAAATTTCTGTGAAAATACATAAAACATCCTGTATCTCTTAAACGAATATTGTTAGGACATATTTCTAAAACTGATTGAGACTCACCAAAATGGCTTGCATCTACCCTGAAAGCCTGTACAATCATTCGTGAAACACCCTGTATATATATATATATATATATATATATATATATTCTTATGAAAAAGAGAGGTGAAATAATGTTAAAATAAAAAGTACCTAAGCTGAGGTAAAAAAAGAACGGGGTATCATATCATTCTTCGTATGATACTATAGAATCATACGATACTATCATCACTAGTATCATACGATACTATACAGCCAGAGGAAAAAACCTCAGCCGAAAAAACCTGCCTGCCCGTAAAAAAAATAACATAAAATATTAAATATCAGGAAAATCTTGAAAGACATCAGTGTGATCAAACGTTTCATGTCAATGTGTGATCATTGGCCGTGGTCTATTGAGAATTATTTCACCTAACGTTTCGCCTACATTTGCGGTAAGCATCTTCAGAGGATTCTTTGTCTGAGATTGTAACTTCACAGCTGAATTTCTGACAGTGATGCCGGGCGGGTTCAATGCAAAGGAGTTATTTATACCATGGTTGATGGCGGTAGGAGGAAGTGAGTTTACGTGCGCGATGTTGATTGGGTCACCACTCCTTCTTTGTATCGGCTTGATTTTGGTTTTGTCTAAGGCCAACAACCATGCGATATATACCAGGGGGGGTTCTTCTTTCTGTTTATGTGGTGTTCATAATTCTCAATGGCTTCCATATTCATCATAGGATAGTACCTTTTAATATTCGAAATAACCTCTGCCTTTGAGAAAACTATATATTGAGTCCATCTGTCAGAGCATATTCCGCTAGTGCAGATTTTTTCTGTGTGGTTGAGTTGATACCTTCGTTCGCGCTCCTTGATTCTCGTATTGATACTTCGTTTTGTTGTACCAATGTAGACTTTGCCGCAGTCGCAAGGTATCCTGTAAATACCGGATTGTGCAAGTGGGTCGTCTTCGTATTTGGTAGTTCTGATCAATTGGCAAAATTTTTGTGTGGGCTCATAAACGGTCTCCATGTTGAGCCCCTTCACTATTCTACCAATTCTATTGGTGGAATTTATTTATTTATTTATTTATTTATTAACGGGATAAACCCAATTTTACAAATGAACAATAATAATACATTTTGACAGTTAATGTTATATGGTAAGGTAGCTCTTGCATTGGGGGTGAGTTGTGATGTGTAATTATCACGTGTTAGAACTTTTGGTCTTATTGCACTCTGAAATTCTTCGGTATTGTATGCATTGGCAATGAATGCATGCAGTAGATGTTCACGTTTATCCCCCAAAAATTACGGCTTGCATGAACGTCGAGCTCTCTCTACGAGTGTAAGAGTTGGTTTTCTAATTTCTCATTAGGCTTTCTAGTTACTAAGACGTCTAAAAATGGTAGAACACCATCCTTGTCAATTTCCATAGTGAATCGAATATTTGGGTGCCTATTGTTAAGATGGATTAGGAATACCTTCCTTCCTTCTGTTCCTTTATATGTGCCAGGATTCTAGTCCATCTACACATTGCTTCATTTTTCGTGCCCTGTGTCCTGGGACAACGGGAGTCTTGGATATAACCAATCACAGGACCACGTGTTCAACACATAAATCACAATTTATCCGAACAATCACTATAAGTTTTCAAATTTTAACGAAACAAATGCAAATAATATATTTTCAACTCAACACAATTTAATAGATTTCAAAAAGACTCTTTCAACTTCAACTTAGGGAGCTCCAAACTGGGACGTGAGGAAAAGTAGTCATCTCACCGTGACGACCATTTTGGAACTCCATTAGGAATACCTCCAATACATCATCTCCGTGACTCCAAACGACAAAAGTATCATCCACATGACGTAGCTATGTGGACCTGCAATTGCAAATTGCTTCATGGATAAATTCGATTAAAGGGCTCACGAAACGGCATCGATGGAACAATCCAAATGGCTACGTTATGTGGATGATACTTTTGTCGTTTGGAGTCACGGAATCATGCTTATTTGGTAAAAAATATCATAGTTTCATCATAGTATGGTTTCTTTAGGGGAAGTTCGCTTTATAGTAGCCTCTTTGTCTTCACCGAGTATGTGCATATTAAGTAAGTATGTAAGTAAGTAAGTAATTATATTTCGCAAAGTATTACAAACTATAAACTCGGTAACACCTATTAGTCAAATATAAAAATAAAATATAAAATAGTCAAATATAAAATACACAATATAAAATACAAATATACACAAGACATAATAAAAACGAGTATAACAAACAGTCAAACTGTAGACGCCCTCGAAAGGAATTCCTGTATGCTGTAGATCGCACCAGTGAGCATGAAGTTATGGAGAGCCTTTCGGAAGTTTGTGGATATCTTGATTTGCTGAGGCAACTTGTTATAAAATTTAATGGCCCAGTAATTTGTTCCCTTTCTAGCGGCCTCTATTCTATGGTATGGGACTTGTAGACACTCTCTGCTTGTTGTGGCGTATTCGTGACAATCGCCATTAACGTTAAAAAAATTTTTGTTTTCATACAGATACATAATGCACGAGTATATACAGGGTGTACCAAGTTCGACGGCCTATTAGGCGTTTCTGGAGAACTAGACTTATTTGAAATCTGAAAATTGGGATTATGATATTGTTTGACATTATCTACCGAGCTAAAATATTCTTGGAGCCTGACCACTTTTAGTTATACAGGGAGAGAAAAAAAAAATTTTCAAAATTTTATTTTTCTGTTTTTTTCTTTTTGAATTTGATAGAGTATGCAATTCTGAATACATTCGTACTCAAATCGTTGCATTCGTTGAAATACTATCAAAAATATCGAGAAAAACCTGAAGAAAAAGAGAGAAAAGAGTATTCGGTATTATGTTTGTTATTCCTAATCTAGATATCTTAAGCATAAACCGTTTTCACATTTTTGAAGTCGAAGAATGTAGAAATATTGTACATTTCTAGAATTTTGAAAAACTCATCACAGGGTGTTCCAAATATTGGGTCAAAAATTGGGATCAAGATTGGCCCATAACTTTCGTTTTTCAAATTAGAACCCTATTTTTTTATGATTGCGTTGGATTGTACAAAGAAAAATGATGATAATGTTTTAACATGTTCATGCTCCTAAAATTGATAATTCTTAAGTTATTTAGTATTTTCTGATTTTATGTCGTATGTAGCGTCAAATTCATTAAATCTGTTTCATATCAACTATGACCTTAGTCATAGAAGATAAATTATTTCAATAACTCACTAGTGACACACACTTTTGTTCAATTCATTCATCATTGTTGTTATGGAACAGGTTTTATGAATTGGACGCAATGTACGACATGGAATCGGGAAATACTAAATAACTCAAGAAATATTAATTTTAGAAGTATCAACATGATAAAACATTATCATCATCTTTCTTCGCAGATTCCAACGCAATCATGAAAAAATAGGGTTCTAATTTGTAAAACGAAAGTTATGGGCCAATCTTGATCCCAATTTTTGACCGAACATTTAGAACACCCTGTGACGAGTTTTTCAAAATTCTAAATATGTAAAATATTTCCATTGTCTTCGACTACAAAAACGTGAAAACGGTTTGTGGTCAAGATATCTAGATTAGAAATAGCAAACATTATACCGAATACTCTTATCTACCTTTTTTTGTTCAGTTTTTTCTTTATAATTCGGAAAGTATTTTGACGAATGCGACGATTTCAGTACGGATGTATTCAAGTGTATATCATTAGTGGAATAATTCATCTTCTATGACCCAGGTCATAGTTGAAATGAAACAGATTGAATGAATTTGACGCTACGTACCACATAAATTCAGAAAATCCTGAATAACTCAAGAGTTATCAATTTTAGGAGCATTAACATGTTAGAACACTATCATCATTTTTCTTCATACAATCCAACGTAATCATAAAAAAATAGGGTTCTAATTTGAAAAACGAAAGTTATGGGCCAATCTTGATCCCAATTTTTGGCCCAACATTTGGAACACCCTGTGATGAGTTTTTCAAAATTTTAAAAATGTACAATATTTCCACAGTCTTTGACTTCAAAAATGTGAAAACGGTTCGTGCTTAAGATATGTAGATTAGGAATAACAAACATAATACCGAATACTCTTTTCTCTCTTTTTCTTCAGATTTTTCTCGATATTTTTGAAAGTATTTCGACGAATGCAACGATTCGAGTACGAATGTATTCAGAATTGCATACTCTATCAAATTCAAAAAGAAAAAAACAGAAAAATAAAATTTTGAAAATTTTTTTTTCGCTCCCTGTATAACTGAAAGTGGTCAGGCTCCAAGA
Source organism: Hippodamia convergens (assembly GCA_038502775.1). Taxonomy (NCBI): domain Eukaryota; kingdom Metazoa; phylum Arthropoda; class Insecta; order Coleoptera; family Coccinellidae; genus Hippodamia; species Hippodamia convergens. The sequence continues at coordinate 73,446,924 of CM076607.1, forward strand.
ATATTTTAGCTCGGTAGATTATGTCAAACAATATCATAATCCCAATTTTCAGATTTCAAATAAGTCTAGTTCTCCAGAAACGCCTAATAGGCCGTCGAACTTGGTACACCCTGTATATTATAGTGTGAGTAGAAGGTAAGTATTTTATAATGCCTGAAATATTCCTTGAATGAACTTGTCTTCGTGATGCCAGCAATTATTCTAAGGGCTCTTTTCTGTTTCAGAAAAACTGTTTCACTTCCTGGTGATTCGCCCCTCGTTAAGATGCCGTATGTCATACGACTGTGAAATAAGGATTGATAGACAATAGCATTTCGGGTTCTATGATGTTTTTCAATCTAGACAGCAAGAATATCACAGAGGATAATTTTTTTATTACATTTTCAGTATGTTGATTGAATTTGAAGTTATTCTGAACTACAACACCCAAAAATTCAGCATGCTCAACAGCTTCAGGTGACGTCCGCAGTCAAAATTTTTGTTTTCGCTCGATTCAACAACAAACCATTTGCATCAAACCAGGTTTCGGCATCTTTCAAGGCAACCTCTGTTTTCCTTCTTACCGACTTGCTGTCCACATTCAGGAAAGATGTATCGTCGGCGTAATTACACAGATGATGGCACTCAACATTTTTTGGTAGATCATTCAAGTACAAAATGAATAGCACAGGACCCTTGCGGAACTCCTTTGATTACACTCTGTAAATTAGATCATCTATCTCCGATGTGAACGTATTGTTTTTGGTCCTCTAGTTAAGACCTGTCGAAGGCCTTGGAGAGGTCGCACAAGGTAAGCTCAATTTTATCTGATTTATTTAAGGCCTCTGCTATTTTTTTCCACCACTCCTACTAGTGCCGTGGTAGTTGATTTCTTTTTTCTATATCCATGTTGTTCTTTTGATAATGTGCCTTTGTATTCTAGGAAATCTAATAGCCTGTTCTTCAAGAGAGTCTCCATGATTTTCGACGTCGATGGTAAGATGGATATTGGCCTGTAATTGTCGGGCGCTCAAGAGTGCCTTCAAAGGAATCTTAAAGGAGCGCATATATATATATATATATATATATATATATATATATCACCACGGACAGTCAGGCCACTTTGAGATCACTGGAATCATACAGCCAGAAATCTCGGCTGACATATGAATGCCGTAATACCATAAAGCAACTGGCCAGAGGCAACAAAGTGACTCTACTATGGATACCAGGACACTGTGGTATTGAGGGAAATGAAACAGCCGACGAACTGGCGAAGAAGGCTTCAAGGCTGAAGCCTGTTGGACCTGAACCTTTCTGTGGGCTTGGAATAGACCAATACAAGAAAGCGGTCCAACAATGGGAAGCGGCAAACAAAATAACGCTTTGGAGAAATACTCCCAGACTTGCGCAAGCCAAGAGATTTGTGGAATTCTCGTCGACCTACACCAGGAAGCTCATAAAGCTGCCACGAGCTGAGCTTCGAGTAATGGTGGGTCTGCTGACGGGACACTGTCGATATAAATATCATTTGTATCGCATGGGAAAGTCAGCAGATGAAACCTGCAGGCTATGTGGATCAGAGAAGGAAACGGCTGAACACATGGTATGCAAGTGTCCAGAACTGGCGGAACTAAGAACCATTCACATGGGGAAGTCGGTTCTGGATCCACATGAAATAACCGCCAAGGCTCCTAAGGAGGTCGCTGGGTTCATCAACACCATTGATGGCCTCCTTGGGATTTAAATGAACGCTACTTTTTGTGAGTCGGGAAAACAACCAGATTCGAAACATCCATTGATAACGAACGCCAGAAGTTCAGCGATGACGTGTATAATTTTCTTTATCATATTTATTATATGATTATTATATATTATTATTATTATCATTATATAGCCGTGTAGTATAACCTCTTGGAATTCTCCAGTTGTTCCTTGTATAATTTTCTATATTCCTTATAAGACAGTCTTGCATTGTGGTCTTTTTTAACCTCCACTAAAAGTCAACAGTGCATCGAGTTTGTTTTTAATATCTTGTAGGTTTTCCGTATACCATGGTGTGTAGTTGCGTCTTTCCCTTCTTTTTTTGTTTTTTTGTATGGATAAAACATGTTGAACATTTCTAGCAGTTCATTGTGAAAAGCGCTGAACGCGACCTCTGCTCTTCTATACTGATGCAAGTTACTCCAGTTTCTGTGAGAAATATGCTCTATCAATAGGTCAGTATTTTCATTCGACACACTTTTAACAAGTTTGATCTCTTCTTGTCATCAAAATGTGCGTCTGCGTACTGTACTAACTGTGCCCTGTGATCTGATATGTGTGAGTTCAAGGTTTTTTTGTTGACAATCTGAACCATACAGTTACAAAAGATGTTATCTATGCATGTTGGTGAAGAAGGGGTAACCCTTGATGGATCGCTGAATGCAGGGTGAAATCCATACTCTCTCATCTCATTCAGAAGTCTTTTCGTCTCTGCGGTGTTTTTACGCAGGTCTATATTGAAGTCACCTGCCACAAATACCGTGCTGTTTGATGCCTTGCTTTGCAATTTGTGAAGGCAGTACCCCAGCTTTTCGAAGAATACACCGATATCTGAACTTGGACTTCTATAGATTCCCAGTATAATAGTGTTTTTATCTGGTATTTTTATAGCTGTTGCCTCAAAGTGCTCGTCGATAGAAATCTGCTTGATCCCTGGTAGTTCTTGGGCGTAGTACGTATTTCTCACAAGAGTAACTAGCCCCCCATAAGACTTTTTGTTTCCATCTCTGCAGTAATATGATGCTATAGTCATGTTTGGAATAACCAAGATATTTATTTCTTCCTGTGAGATCCAGGTCTCCGTGAGCACCGCAAAATCAATACTTTCGTCCTCAACTCAATCAGTTTATTTCTAATAGAACAACAATTCAGATTCATCAAATGCAAACGGTGCTGAGTTTCCCCCTTATCGTTGAAAAAATCGAAATCTCTTTACCTTCACTCCTGGTGGCCATATTTCAGGCTTTTTCAATTCTTCTAGAAGTTCAAAGCTTGCTCCCACCTTGAAAGATACGCTATTTGTCTCATATTCTGTATGTATTTCAGATATTTCAAATATTAGCATGGATAGGAGGATTCAGGTTGATGCCGTCTACACCGACTCCAGTGAAGCTTTCGATAAAATCAGTCATAATATATTATTGAGTCATCTAGCGGAGATCGGTGTGGCAGTCTACTTAGATGGTTTGAATCCTATATAAAGAATCGCTCCCAATTTGTTTCTGTTCTGGGATTTGTATCGAAATGTTTTGCGATTACTTCGGGTGTGCCCCAAGGATCTCATCTTGGGCCTTGACTTTTTATTATCTACATGAACAAAGTGTCAACTTGCTTTCGTAGATTAGTAGATTTTTAATATTGCGGACGATTTAAAATTTCATATATCTGTGCATAGCGATCAAGATAGCGAACGTTTCCAAGAGGATTTGAACCGCCTCGTTGCTTTTAGTGATAGGAAGGGATTGTTTTTTAAATTGTCCAAGTACAAATCAATGACGTTCAAAAGAAACTTCAATCTCATGCTGCAAACATATTGCGTAGGAGAGAGGCCGAAAATATCTTCAGGTTCTGTCAAATACTTGGTGATGATATTCGACAGCAAACACATTTTTGATCTCTTTGTCGAATCTGTGGTGAATTCGTCTTCCCAAATGTTAGGATATATCACTAGGAAATATAGAGCTTTCAGAACTGTCACACCAATTAAGGTGCTCTTCAGTGCATTTGTACGCAGTAGACTTAATTTCGTGGCTATCGTGTGGAAACCTATTCAGAGAAAAAATATCGATCGTCTAGAGAATATTTAGGACAAATTCATAAGCTTTCTGTCTTTTATGACGAAATATCTTCTAGTTGATAGAGATTATAACCGATGTCAAGCGAATAACCAGTAATGACCGCGGTTATCTACCAAGGGCGGTCCTAAGGGGGGGTAGAGGGGGTAATTACCCCCTCCCCCAGAACACCTCAACCATTTCAAATGTTTTTATCCATTTATGAAATGAAACTAACAAATATAATCTAATGCTTATAAGGATTAACAGAAAATTTTTATATAAATCAAGAAAATCAATTCTACATTTTCAACAAGTGACTTTTTGTCACATATCTCAAAAATGTTGAAAATTTTACGCATTGGCTGATATCTAAAATAGTGACCGAATGGTTTGAGTGCTTGAGGCATCATTCTGCCTCTTAAAATACCCTCTGCCACTTAAAAAAGTGGCAATTTTTTCACCTTTCCTTATCTTACAAGTTATACAATTAGAAAAAACAAGTTTGAAGTCAGTACTTGACAATATATGTATCGCCGGCAATAAATGGTATTTAACCCAAAATTTTTACCATCAAGTGTTTGAGGAGATGCTGCTTCAAGAAGCAGGTACCTGGTTGCAAATTTTTCAGTTACGTCGCATGGACTGTGTCATGAAAAAACCATCTGGTATCATAAATTCAAGCTGTTACTATCAGATAAGCAAAATTATCATTAGGTAGGCTTTCGTACATTATGTTATATTTTTGCGGATAAACAATATGTTTAAATAAATTCAAATAATGAACCGAAAAAGAAGAATAAAAGTGAAGTTTGAGTTATGTGGTGCCTTATAAAAAATTACAAAAAAAAATTTATGAACAGAAAATGCACGAAGGACAACAAGTGTGAAAGAAAATTATGGGCAGTCACCACAGAATGTCGGAAGGCAATTTATTTTATTTTTTTTACAATAAAAACTGAAATTAGCTAAGAAACACAAATCTAACACAACAAAAATCATTCAAAACACTATCTATCCTCAATTCCAAACACTTATTGCAATAAACGCTGCAAATAGGTACTTCGAAATCGCTAACTGAAATTAGAAAATTAGGTTCAAAATTGTTTCTTCAATATGACTGATTAGGGCAAAACCGTTTCCCTTCTAAATATGGAATCTATTTATTTTTAAGAAGTATCTTGATTTATGACACACACTTTGACACACGTTTTCTGTTTTATTCCTTAATTATATTGCTTTTCTTCATTTCATGGAATCTGTTAGCAAAACACAGGCTCATTTTTTATCAGATGAAATTTATTTTCTGAAAATTTTGTTCCTATTATTCTGTGAAATGGACCAATGTTAGGATGAGCAGTTTCAATATTATGAATCTCATTAAAGTGGTGAGTAATTACCTTTGATTTTTCCTCTATCCAACATTCAATCATGTATATTCCGTTATTTGATAGAATCTGCTTCTTTTGTGAAAAATATCTTGTTTTATGATGCTTGAAATTTTGAGATACACCAAAGAATGAAACTCAACGTAATTAAAGAATGAAACAAAGAGTGTGTATCAAAGTTTCAAACATACTTCAAGGTACTCCTCACAAAAAAAACGATTCCATGAAAAAAAAACTCACATTATTGAATATTGGGTAATTGGAAAATCAACGTTTATTTCTCATCAATTTGTAACCCAATATATACTCCTTTCACAGAATAAAAAGAATAGAGTTTTCTGAATAAATATTATCTCTGATGAAAATGAGCCGTGCCTTCGCTGCCAGATTCCATGAAATGAAGAAAAGCTACAAAACTGTGGAAACAAACAAGTAGGGTTTCTTAGAGTTTCATGCAACATCGAGATACCCTTCATGAAAAAAAAACCTACCCCATAAAATCTACTTAATCGAATAATCGGTAGATGGAAAAAAGAGTTAGTTACTCACTTTGTTGAAATTCATCATTTTAAATTTTTTTTACCGAAGCAAATATACCATATTATGGATAACGGTTTCCTGTTAATTCAATGTAGAGTTGGAGAATTTCCGATGTCCCAATCGATTTCTCGAGAAAAATTACCGAGGACCTAAATATGATAGTATGAATTTTCGCATCCTGGTCTGAATGAACCCTGCGGATTCTTGAACAAAAAACGCTGTATGGGGTCCAAATATGGTCGAGAAAATTTTTTATTTCAACCAATTCCATTCGAAAATTTGACCTTTTAAATGGTCAGGCGGGTTTGTATATGAAATTTCAAATTTCGGTCCCATTTCTCGTATAAGGACCCTATGGGCCCAAAATCTGATGAGTCCATTCGATTTAATATTTATGTTGAACTCTTACATTAGCTTGTTCGAATGTTCAAGTCAAGAATACGGCCACCGCACTGGGAAAAAATCTTACTAGGTCAAATATCAAATCAAAAAACGAGGACAGTAAAAAAATTTACATGTAATCCGGATGTTTCGAATTTTTCTTACATACGAGAGAAGGAATTAGCAATAATAACAAATTAGGGGCGGCGGAATTTTGTTTTTCCAGGGCGGCAAAATGCCCTGGCTGCCGCCCCTGCTGACTGCCGCCCGCGTGCGGATCACGCGCTGCAGCCCCGGTGGGAACGGTTTGTGCCATAGAGATAGTATATACTATCTCTATGGTTTGTGCTTACGATATCTAGGTTAGGAATAACAAACATAAAACCCAATATTCTTATCTCCTTTTTTTCTTCACTTTTTTATCGATATTTTGAAAAGTATGTTGACGAATGCAACGATTTGAGTACGAATGTATTCAGAATGGCATACTCTATCAAATTCGAAAACCAAAAAACAGAAAAAAATATTTTTGATTATTTTTTCTCTCCCTGTATAACTAGAAGTATTCAGGCTTCAAGAATATTTTAGATCGGTAGATAATGTCAAATATCAACATAATCCCAATTTTCAGATTTGAAATAGGTCCAGTTCTCCAGAAACGCCTTATAGACCTTCGAACTTGGTACACCCTGTATACACATTAGACTGCGTCGAAAAAACTTCATGGTACCGACTAAAGACCTCTGTGAAAATATCAGCTTTAAATATTGTGATATAGAGGTCGCTCATGGATTTTTTCTTTTTCCTACTGATACCAGGGAAAAAAATTCTTTTTTCAATAAAAAATTCCTAGAGCACAAACCAATAGACGGATTTCATTGTGTGATATATTTTCGGGTGGGCAATTAGATACTCTACAAAAATGTCTGTTATGATATTTCGATAAAATGGCCCGTTGAAAAGTTATTCGATTCGATGCTAATATTGGGGTATTTTTGAAGAAAAAAATTATCGGAATCGATTTTGTTTGTTTTCATGAAACTCGACTTCTAATTATCTTCAGGGTATCGAAAAAAATTTTCTTTTTTCAGTAAAAAGTTTTTCATTCACGAACCAATTGAAATATTTCACTGACTGATACACGAAAATGTATCACAGAGTGGCTTCCGTCAATTGATTCGTGAACAAAAAACTTTTTGTTGAAAAAAGAAATTCTTTTCCTGCTATCAGCATCGAAAATAGAAATCATAGATGAGCGACCTCTGAATATTAATATTCAAAGCTAATATTTTCACAAAAGCCTTTCTACGGGACCCTGAAGATAATTAGAAGTCGAGTTTCATGAAAACAAACAAAATCGATGTTTTCTTAAATATATATATATATATATATATATATATATATATATATGAGAAAGATATGAATATTGAGGGATCGGTAAAATACATGGATAAGATTTATTGGACATAACCCTCTGAAACTGAAATGAACCGTAGACAGCTGTTTCGGGCTTTCGGCCCTCATCAGTACGGTGAGAAGTTGGTATTCGAAAACGCATATATATATATATATATATATATATATATATATATATATATATACATATATATATATAATATATAATATATATATATATATATATATATATATATATATATATATATATATATATATATATATATATATTCTTATGAAAATAGAGAGCTAAAATAATACAATAAATGTTGAAACAAAAAGTACCTAAGCTGAGGTAAAAAAAGAACGGGGTATCATAACATTCTTCGTATGATACTATAGAATCATACGCAGGGCCGCGCCGCCCTCAGGGGCAAGATGGGCAGGGCCCAGGGGCGCAGAGTCTTTTATGAATCATATTCCAGAAATACATTTAGCACTTTTCTAATACAATTCGAAAATCACTGTTTTAAGTTGAGGAGCTCCTCGTATTCCTATAAAAAAATTCTTTCTGAAATATCAAAGGAACCGCCTGAAAAAAAAAAAACCACGATCGGTAATGGGGAAATAGAACGTCAGGGCTCGGCTGACATATTTACGACTATATGATAGAAGTATGATATAGGACGGCGGTGCCGTTTAACACTTTGAATAATAGATAAATTTGCGGATCTGCTTCCGACTGCATATTCCTATGATGCTATGAATTTTTTTACAAGCGAAGTTTTTCGTCAACGCTCAAAATGTCGCCTCATTCCCAAAAGTCGTTGGTGGTTGCAAGTCGTAGGTTATTCACAAGGAAGAGTTCATCGAGAACTTAGATTTCGCATATCTACTGCAAATTGTTTTTGTAAACAGTGTTTTTCAAGACCTATTAGATTAGTGAATTGAATTGCTTCTTATATTCAATTAAGGTGAGTTTTTATTTATTATTATTCCTTCTTCTATCGTAATGTCGTAAATGATTCTGCAACCAACAGGAAGATGGTATATTATTATTTTTTTTATTCATGATGCAGTTCTGATTTAAAATCTCTATACAATGTGTCGCAGCCAAAATTTATACCATTCAAACATTTCTTTTGGATGAACGCATATGATGAATATAATCTACAATAAATCATTTTTATGAAAAATAGTTTTTTCGTTTTTCATCAACACTGAAAAATATTTCCTAATTGTTAATAGTGGTGAAAAAGTCTTTCGCTCTCTTATAAATATGCTGCTAATCTGAATTTTAGCATTTTGAGATATTTTTTCTTTCAGAATAATCGGAAAACAATATTTTCATACTACTACTGTATTTTTTTGATAAAAAAACAACGTTCGGCGACCTCGTTATAAATAAAATGGAATTTTTTTCAAATTCAAGTTTATCCGAATATTACTATTACTTATAGATGTCCGAAGAGGTGAAGAAAAAAACCATCGGGTCACCAAAACCGTATGAAAAAACGGAGGCGTATGGAAGAACTGGAAAAAAATTTCTCAAAAATCACTAATTTTTTTTCAACGTCTAATGAAGTCGATAACAGTAGTTGCTCATCGGAAATCCACGTGGAATCCAAAAACCAAGAAACCGAAGAGAATTACTAATACCGATAGAAAAAGCTGATGATGAAACATCCCGTTTTATCGAAATATGGTAAGAGACATTTTTGTAGAGTATCTGATTGCCTAGACGAAAATGAATCACACGATGAAATCTGTCCATTGGTATGTGCTCTAGGAGTTTTTTTATTGAAAAAAAAAATTTTTTCCTGCTATCAGTAGGGAAAATTGAAATAATTGATGAGCGACCTCTAAATATTATTATTTGAAGCTGATATTTTCACAGAGGTCTTTTGTCGATACCCTGAATATAATTAGGGGGGGGGGGTTTCGTGAAACCAAAGGAATATCAATTTTTTTGAATCAGTCTAATACACATCCTATATATTATGACCATTTTGGATATATCTCCGAATGCCACATTCATTTTAGGTTGTTTCCTATGGTCATCTAGCGCCGTTTTCGAGTTATTTACTGTTTTTTGAAAAAAATTTTAAATTGAGGCTTATATTAGATCACTGAAGATCCAATGAAAGCGAAATGCATTATCTCAAATCTGATTCTTGAAACGGGTTACCGATATTCAACATCACTTTGTAAAGAACATAAATTTTCGATAGGTATACTGGAAGGTAAAATGAGAGTCTCAAAGTTGGAATTCGAAAATAGCTAACAATTCGATATTTTTCAAATGAAAACAGAATTTTTTTCACTCAAATATAAATTCATGGTTGAAAAATAAGTGGAGTTTTTCAAGAGTTCCCCAGATTGTTATGAAAGGGCGAACATTGATTATATTCAATACTAGGCCAAGCAAATTAGCTACAAAAAATGGTGTGCCTGGAAATAATTGGTAGAGTTCGGGAAACTGTTTTAATCATTCATTCAGGCCTCTAATGTGATGAGTTTGAGTTTTGCCCCAATTTCCCAGTGGAGCGTATGCCGTGGCGTTCGAAAAACCTCGAAATTTTCGGACTATTTTAAGTTTTTCTCGAATAGCTCCTAAACTAAGCACTTCATCGAAAACTTTGTTATATTCAAAAGTGTTCAGCATAAAATTCTGCTTCTAAAGAGAACCATGACATTATATTTTGATCAGGTAGTTTCATAGATATCATAAGTCGAAAAACGGAAAATTTTTACACTTTTTGAAAAAAAACGTTTCTTCACTATAAAACGTTATATATCTATCAAACTACGAGCTTGAGAACAAAATGTCATTGAATAAGAGTTGTAGACCGTCAATTTGTGATAAAATAGTATATTCTAAAACAAGTTGCAGAATGAGCTCCTATTCCAACATGAATGCGAAGTTCGAAAACGAGCGACGAAGGAGCGAGTTTTCGATAGCATGAGTGTTGGAATTGCCTTCTGCAACGAGTATTAGACGGTATTTTCTCTATTTCAGTCAACTTTTGTGGAATAATCTCAAAATTCAAACGAAAATTCAAATTAGTGACTTTTGTTTTGTATCTTGGCAGTTGGTGTGACATACGAAATTTGACAGATCACGGAATTTGAATTGATTAGATTCGAAACTTGATTCGATCGGAGGTCAGTACTGACAACCACAAAACGAAAAATATAACTGAAAACAATGCTGTAATGAGTTTCATTACAGCACTACTTTTAGTACTGTAATGAACTCATTACGATACTGAAATAGAGAAAATTATATTATACTAACATACCCTGACACAGCATGTGATCAAAATATAAATCATCTGAGAGGCTTCGCAGGACCATTAAAAAAACAGCGCCACAAGTTGCTTTTGACAAAGGGACGTCAATAAAGAAGTATTCATTTCGAATGAACAAAATAAAAAGTAATTATTATTATTATTATTATTATAAATTGTTTAGAGTGGAGGTAAACCTATAAACTCAAAAAATGAATTAAAATAATACATACTTAAACTGATAGAATATTCGAGAAGCTATATATGGAAAAAAAAAGAAAGTTAGAACAATCACATGCAATCACTGAAAAGTTCACAAACAGTTCGCAACTGATCCATATAGTCGCCTAGACCATCTATCTAATGAGTTCTTGAACGCATTCAATGTTCTTGATTCTACCACCTCATTGGGAAGTCGATTCCACGCCTCGAAGACTCTATTTGGGAGAAAATTGCTTCTTGATCTAGTTCTGAAATTCTCCTTGGCAAGTTTGTAGGAGTGTCCCCTCAACGGCCGGCCTTGATTGAGAGGAAAGAGGAACGCCATGTCTATACCAAAAAGTGAGTGGAGCGTTCTATATGTGACAATCAAGTCGCCTCTCGCTCTCCGGTCCGAAAAAGAAGGCAAATTGAACTGCCTCAATCTTGTTTCATAATCTGGGCGTATTCTGCCAAATGGAAAGCGGGTGTTCCATCGCTGAACTGACTCCAACAATTCTTGATCTCCTCTCAGGTTAGCCCACCAAACAGGACCCGCATACTCTAAGATAGGACGCACGTAGGTGGTATAAAGTGTCCTGCTAGTAGTTATATCGCACCCAGAAAAAGTTTTAAAAAGCCGGTAGGTCAATTGCTTGGCCCTGGACACAACCACCGAAATATGCGAAGACCAAGTCAAGTCGTCAGTCACGACAACACCAAGGTCACAATGTTGGGAGACACAGGTTATTCTCTGCTGTTCGATAAAGTACGGAGTCCTAGGATTTCCTCTTCCAATATTAAGTACACAACACTTATCGATATTTAGGGGCAGCATCCAATCCCTACATCACACAGACAGACGATTAAGGTCTTCTTGGAGGTGACCTACGTTGGATAACGGACGGTTATATAGCTTTGTGTCATCAGCAAACATTGCACAATTTGATCGGAAAAGGCACAGAAGATCAGAGGTATACAGTACAAATAAAACAGGACCCAACACCGGACCCTGTGGAACTCCGCTCAGGACCTTTGTGGTGGAAGAGGAAAAACAGTCACCAACCCTAACCCGAAGAGTACGCAGTGTCAAAAAAGATCTTATCCAGGACAGCAGCATTCCCCGAACTCCCAAAAACTCAAGCTTTCTCAGTAGGCGACAGTGAGGAACACGATCAAATGCTCGTGCAAAATCGAGGTACACCACATCTATTGGATTGCCAGCATCAACCCATCTAGTCCAGACGTTGACACAGGAGAGTAAATTTGTGATGGTTGATCGACCTGGAAGAAACCCATGTTGCTCCTTCGGAATGATATCGTGATGCAGGGCAAACTCTATTAATCTTTCGCTTATTATCCTCTCGAGGATCTTGCAAACACTTGATGTTAAGCTCACTGGTCGATAGTTCTGTGCAGAAAGCTTATCGCCTTTTTTGAAAATGGGTGTTACAGAGGCCGATAACCAATCTTTAGGAAGCGAAGATGTATGGAGCGAGTGTGAAAAAATGATAGAGAGTGGAACAGTTAAGGCCTCGGCACAGGAACGTAACAGTTTAGTTGTTATTTTATCAGGACCTGGAGCTGAACTGCTATTGCTCTTGGAAATATAAGTGAGGACCAGCTCCTCACTCATCTCAATATCTTCCACTTCCTCCGCAATGGGTGGAAACAGAGGATCGGACCCGAAATCATCAGACTCTAGTACAAAAGCTGATGCAAACTTCTTGGCCATCACGTCAGCAACTTCGACGAGCGTATCGCAAGGCTCACCAGAAGAGTTTCGTACGAATGGTATTCCCACTTTACTATTCATGGAGGAACGGAGGTACCCATAGAATTTTTTTTTATTTTTGGAAGAGACTAAGTCGTACTCGAATTTTTTCTTGGATTGATGAATAGTTGATGAGACCATGTTTGAATACACTCGATTGTTGCGGTAGTCCTCAACTGACCCGCTGCGCAAGTAACGTTGCCACAGCGACTTCTTCCTCCGAATCATAATTAATTTTGACCGATTAATCCATGGTTTCAAAGGGTTTGATCTTTCAACTGAAAAAGTAGAGCAAGCGGATACAGCGTTATCAATTATATTTGTGAAAACTCCCCAGATATCCTCCATTGATGTCTGAGAAGAAAGAACCGAGTGCCAGTCAAAGCTTGAAACGACTTCGCGAACCTGTGTGTAGTCAACTCTGCTCCTCATCTCACCATGCTTACAGTCAGTACCTAATGTATTGAGCTGAATTTGCGTTGATAAAACAACATGATCCGACTTTCCAACAGGTGGCAGATATTCAATGTCTGAGACTATGTTTGCACCGGAACAGATGAAAAGGTCAAGTGAGGAGGGAACCTGGCCCTCCCTCTATCTGGTGGTTGAAGAATCAGCTGTTGGAGACCACTATTGATTATTAGATCAGCATATGGTAGGGATGGAGCGTTTGGAGGGGGCTGCTGAATGATAGGCCACTTCAGATCGGGACAATTGAAGTCACCTGCTATGAACAACGTTTCATCATTCCTAGAGCTCTCTGACAGAAAAGCCGTTAACTCAAAGTCTTCAGGGCAGGGACGAGGTCGATAGATACATCCGATGAAAAGCAAAAAATTTTGTCTCGATATTTCGAAGAAAATATTGTTAATACTTGTTCAGTCCTTGCGAATTTCTTTCACTTTAAACGACGAGGTGATATTCTGACTCAAATAGACACATACACCCCTGTAACCAGGTGTAGTTACACTATCGTCTCGATATAGTGTGTAATTAGGAATATTGAATATGCTGTCTGGAATGTTTGGGTGTAGCCAGGATTCTGTTATCAATATTATGGAAGGTTTTTGTAATTGAACGACAGATAAAAATTCTGAAAATTTGGATGAAAGTGACCGAATATTAGTGTAAAGTATCGGCCAGATTAATAATTCACTCAGTTTTTTGAGGATTTGTTAGAAAATTGTGACGAAGGCACTATGGTTGGGACACCCTGTATATACTTTATAGTAATGTTGGTTTCACCAGCTTTCTGACGTTGCTTCAGCTCAATACGAAGGGCGTTGAGGGTAGATACCTGCTCCCTAGTCTTATCATCAAAGATGGTAACTTGTCGAAAATCTGGATGACCCCTCAATTTGGATTTATTCCTCAGAATATCCCTAACACATTCAGGTGTTGAGAAAACTGCTCGAATCCACCTGGGTTTGCTATTGTCTTTGGATGGTAGACGACTTGAACTAAGCAGAAATTCCTAATTTTATTATTGATTTCAAGACTTGAAGCGGAGGATTTCAAAGTCAGACAAGGATGCTGATCATTTGATCGAAGCTAGTGCTATAGAAGTCGCTCAGCAGTCTAATGAATGTCTGGCTATTGTTGGGAAGGACATTGACTTTCTTATAATTTTGACTGCTGCAGCCCCTATGTGTCCCAACATTTTCTTACTAAAGCCTGGCAAAGTAAAGCAAGACGATTTTGTCTATTCTCCATTGCACTACAATTTTTCCTCTGTTTCGAAAAAAACTATATTGTTCCTTCATGCATTTAATGGCTGTGACACTACGTCATCATTTTTCGGTATAGGAAAACTGAAATTCCTAAAGATATTGGAAATCAATTCAAACCTGCTAAAAGCAGCAGAAGTGTTCAGCAAATCAAATGCTACTGCCGATGAGGTTGACGAGGCAGGGAAGAAATGCATAGCAGCCCTATATGGAAATGATTCAAAGAAATTGAATGTATTGCGGTATGTGATGTTCGAAAACTTATTAACCAAGACATCATTTAATCTTGCTTCTTTGCCTCCAACTGAAGCAGCTGCTCGATAGGACGTATTTACAGGTAAGTCATAGTGTGAGTTATTAGTTTATGAGTCCCACGTTTGTTTATATAATGAATTTCAAATACATTTGTGCACCAAATTGTAGTCTTCTTCCCCATATAATATTTTCTTGAATTAATTTTAATTTCTTTCAATGACATATCAAATTACTCACTTTCAGTTACAATCCTGGAGAAACAACCCACTCAACCCACTTCAGTGGGGGTGGAAGAAGGGAAATTCAGGCCTTACGCCAATAACCACTACAGAAGAACTAACACCTTTCGAACTCCTGAAAACGATTTGCTGCATATACTCGAAAGGCTGCCTTGGAGCTTGCTCGTGCAGAAAAAATTAGATGAAGTGCACCATAGATATGAAGTGCACCACCATTTGTAAATTATGCAGAGGGCAGTAGTGCACAAACGCCGAAACAGAAAACGAAATTCTTGGTACTGACGACTTTGACCTGGATTTTGATGACTGCCTGTATGAAAGAAGCAAAGAAGACTTTGATGACGATTTGAATATAAAAGAGATGGACGAGTTAGAGTCCATATTAACATTACCAACTTCCTCCAAACGTCTTAAAAAATAGACTTTCTTTGTGCTATTAATGTGAACAAAAAACAGTGGAATGATGATTGTTTCTACTGCAAATATTAATTATTGTTTTTTATTATTTTGAAATCATAGTATTTTATTAGTTGGCATGGTTACTTCAAACTATATTCAAATGATTTTCTATCTGTGTTTACTTTCTAACATAATTTTATTCGACGTTGTTAATCGATTAGGGCTATTTATTGTTAATGAAGGGTGGTTTGCTAATGAGCTACTGCCCAATTTTACATTGTGGTTGGGAAGGGAAGGGATTACGTTTTTATCAAAAATTGACGATCTACAACTTTTATTCAATGACATTTTGTTCTCAAAGTCGTAGCTTGATAGATATTTCATGTTTTATAGGGAAAAAATGTTTTTTTTCAAAAAGTGTCAAAATTTTCCGTTTTTCGACTTATGATATCTATGAAACTACTTGATCGAAATATGATGTCATGGTATTTTTTTGGAGCAGAATTTCATGCTGAACACTTTTAGATATAACAAAGGAGCTATTCGAGGAAAACCTAAAATAGTCCGAAAATTTCGAGGTTTTTCGAACGCCACGGCATACGCTCCACTGGGAAATTGGGGCAAAACTCAAACTCATCACATTAGAGGCCTAAATGAATGATTAAAACAGTTTCCAGAACTCCACCAATTATTTCCAGGCAAAAGTCTAATTTGCTTGGTCTATACCTCATATCATTTCTCCAACCTCATGATAAAAGATCTCTGAGCCTGGTACTTGAAAATGGTATTCATTTCGATGATTACTATTTTGAATTCATTGAAAATGTTTTCGGTGTGGCCTCCGTAAATGCAAAGAATGTTTTGTTTACCGTTTTATTCTTTTTCCTAAAAACCTCATACAATATTATGCTCGAAGCTAACAGTTATTACTGAATATCTCGAAAATAGTACATTTTAGACATGGGAAAGGCTTTGCGCCTTCGTTTAATCCTCAGTCTTCTACAAGCCCCAATTTGTAATTTTTTTCAAAAAAGCAGTGGATAACTCAAAAACGGCTCTGGATGGCGATAGGAAATGAAACATAAAATGAATGAGGCATTCAAGGATATATCTGAAAAAGTCATAATATACATGGTGTTCCATTAGAAATAAAAAAGTTGATACCATTTTCTATGAAAGCAGTCATTGGTATTTGGAAATATATCATAAATGAAGACACTTTTATCTTCACACACTCGTTCACATAAAAGTGATCGAATGATTATTTCTACATAATCTTCTAATGGACACTCACGGTGGGACACTCTGTGTAGGTATATATTTGTTGGAAAAAATTACCCCCCCAGAAATGTACCTTAGGACCGCCCAAGTTATCTACGGTCCTGCCCTGCGGTTATCTATTGTTATAGCCTTCAGGGATAACCGCGAATAACCAAATTGCGCTTGAATACGCTTCACGACCTAAGTTTATACGTTAGTGTTGTAATCAAAACAAATACATAACCAAATTTTATATTTGAATCGTATTTCGCAATGTAGTTCCAAGAGCTCTAAACAGAACAAAGAATTATACATACATATAATTATAGAGAATCATGTCAGGTGTTGAAGATTTAATTACATCTTTAATCTCAGCTAATAAAATTTTATTTGACTCTCATATTCATTTTGGACATGTTGTATTATTCACAGATGCATTTCCAAACACTATTCAATTTTTTACTATACTGGACAACAAGACGTCACTCAATGACTTCTAAAATATTCATGGCAGAAACATGGATAAAGAAATATGAAGAATATATGTTTTTCAGGATTTTCCGTTTAAACGAAAAAAAGGTTTTACTTGCTTGCAGAAGTGATTGGCAAGGCAGATATAAAAAAATTCTTGATAGGAAATATACAGGGGGACACCAAGTCACAATTATGGATTCCATTGTGTCATTTGGCTACAGGTGATACTTTATTATCATTAGGAGACAAATTTGATTTGGCACCTACCACAGTGATGAATGTGAACAACAGAATAATATATTTTTTATTATAATTAAAAAATATTTATTTTATTTATAATTTTTTCATGTCATCAAGAGCTCCACACTGTAGCACAAAGCTTTTGTCATTATCCAGGTGAGAAAATTTACATATAACAGTTAGGCTTAGTTCAGATGATCGAGCGATTACGAGCGATTCCCAAACGCGCGACTAGAGATACTGAGTAGTCACATAGAAATCAAAGATTATAAAGTATAAAGATGGGAAACGAGGCGACAACAGTTCTCAGCGCCATCTGTAGAGTCGCGTGTTGACTAAAATTTAGCACGTGATCGATGACGTGCCAGCCTCGTGGCTGGAAAGGCGCCAATCCGCCATTCCTTGCTTGTCGCTTGACTATTTTCGAAGTGTTCTTGGATTTTGCTGGCGTGTGTTTTTTCGGTTTTGACTTATTATTTAGTTTTCTTCGATCTTAAGATGAGTTCTGGATCGTGTTGTATGGTGAAAAACTGTTTTAATAACAGAAGGCTTAATCCAGGATTAGCATTTTTCGCATTACCAAAGAAAATGGAAATGTAAGTAATGAAACACGACTCTTGTAACTGTGTTATTCATTCCTTTTATTTTTAGTGCTCAGAAATGGATAGAATTTTCAGGGCGAGACGATATTGATCTCAATAAATATTACACGGTATGCAGTGAGCATTTTTCTCCTGAACAAATCAGGTTTAATTACCCTCGAAAATTGCTGCATCCAGGAAGCATTCCATTCCTGAAGGGGCCTTATTCGAACGAATCAATTTCTGAAAGTGCTGGAATAAATTCTGTTGGTGAGTCTAACCAAATATTAATATAATGAATAAAAAACACATATGGCACCCTCGCTACAAAAGTGACAACTCAAAATTAAAAGTCGAAAATAGTCAAATGCTAAATATTCTCCAATTAATTGAAAACATGAAATAGACACCAATTTGATATGTAGGTATCTATATGATATATGGAGGACCCACTAATGTGGGTAAAAATTTTCCATGATTCAATCTAGGCTCGTTTTCTGATCTTATTTATAGCATAAACCGAAAAAAGTAAATTTTGAGTTGTGTCACTTTTGTAGCGAGGGTGAGATATGTCTGACATTGAATTCGTTCATTATAGCTTCTCCTCTTACGGAAATTCCAACATCTGGAGCTTCCAAAACAGATGCTTTACCACCAATTGAGATTTGCAATATGGCAAATCCTAGTGAATGCTCAAATAATAATTGTAAGTCTCTCCATTAACCTCATAGTTTTATCTTCAACACGTTCACGACCTCTATTATGAAATTTGACGATGCCTAGAAACCACCTGGCTTTTTTAGGTCGCCAACTTTTGACAGAAATATTATATTTATAGGTTATAAGTGATTTGTTCTTTATGTTTTTTGCGTTTTTATTCAATGCCACATATATGTGACATCGGTTTCTGAGAAGCTTTTCATTAAAATAAACTACCTGTCACAATAGTGTGACGTGTATATCACATATTTGATAAACTAAAGGATAGTTTTTTTAAAATTATTTATTTTGCGAAAAAACTGAAAATCTTTCAATACAAGAAAAAAAATAGAGAAAAACATATTTTCTGTAAGAAATGAAAAAACACATACAAAAATCTAAAAATAACATTTCCTGAAACCATGCGACACATATGTGTGCCAGACACGCCAAGAAACTGACGCCAAAACGAATCTGTCGCCGCTGAACTGGCAGGGCATTATTTGCATTTATTCATCGTAGGGCCATTGTCACACATGTGTGACATCAGTTCATGGAAAAAACTGATTGTCACATATATGTGACGCGTGGTCGTGAACGTGTTCAATGTTTCTTAAATATCTTACTGACTTCATTCACAATAAGTTTTGAAACTCCACCATTTTCATGAATACATTCTAGCTCATAAATGTAAATTCGAGATAATTTTTATTCAAATTATTGTATGACCTAATATTCCTCTTTTTCAGCTATTTTTTTGAGTGAAACTGGAAAAAGGGAAAATGCATCTATTCAAGAGTCCCCTAAGACAAAGAAAATCAAGAGGATGAAGGCTACAATAAACTCTTTGCGGTGCAAAATTAATAGGATGAAAGCGATCCGTCACTCCTTTAAAGTTCAGCCCCCGATAGCTAGTAATAAATTAGCGATAAGTAAATTGATTAGAGAATCAAAAAGTTATCTGTCTGAGGAGGCACATGCTCTTTTCTCAAATGAATTGAGAGCTGGGTACATGAAGAAGAGAAATCGAAGATATGATGACAAATTGCGAGAGATGTGTCTCCTGTGGTATTATGCATCGCCGAAAGGCTATAAAGCTATTTCGAAATGCCTAAATTTGCCAACTCCACGATCTTTAAGAAACTGGCAGTCAAAATTGAAAATATCGCCTGGAATAAGTCCAGCCATGATGGAAACATTGAGGTTACATTTCTCAACAAATAAAAAGAAGAACAAAGAAATTTGTTCACTTATTTTTGATGAAATTGCTTTGAGTGAAGAGTTGCACTTTGACCAGTCAAACGGGAAGGTTGTCGGAGTTGTTGACACAGGATCAATTAGGAAGAATGAGAAAGCAACCACAGCTTTGGTTTGTATGGCAAGAGGAGTAGCTTATAATTGGAAATTTGTATTGGGATATTGGTTTCTAGGTCATACAGCAACAAATGAATACCTATATTCAATTGTTTTAGATTCAATTGATGCAGCTCAAAGATCTGGACTCAAGGTGAAGGCCATTATTTGTGACCAGAGTCCAGTAAATCAAGGTGTGGCAAAGAAATTGGACATTTCAACAGAAAAGAACTTTTTGTATAGAAATGATGAAATAATATATTTCATTTATGACGTACCTCATCTCCTGAAGAGCATCAGAAATAATTTGGCAAAGTATGATCTCGAATATAAGGGAAATATTGTGTCATGGAAATATATCCAACAACTGTGCATATCGAAGAATCCACTTCTTGTTCGACTTCTACCTAACATTACCAGTGAACACTTGAATATTACCACATTTAATGCTATGAGAGTTAAATATGCAGCACAAATTTTGAGTGAATCAGTTAGTCTTGCAATGCTTGTTCTGATGCAATTTGGGGAACTTCCAGCATCGTCCAAATTCACTGCAGATTTCATTGGTGACATGGACAAGGCCTTTGACTGTCTAAATAGCAGTAAATTGGAGAAGGACCAATTGAAAATGAGATATGCCATGAGTGAGGATTCACCTCATAGGAATATCCTCATTGAAATTAGAGATAATTTTAAAAATTCCAAATTTTTATCGAAGAGATCTGTCCCACCATGTATCTATGGCTTCATCATTTCAATCAACAGTATACTCCAGCTAGCTGATAATCTGAGGAATGAATATAAAATTTCCAAACTGCTTACTCGTCATTTGAATCAAGATCCACTGGAAAATTTTTTTGCCACAGTTAGGCAACAACACGGATGCTGCCAGAACCCAAGCCCCCGACAGTTTGAAAATGGGCTTCGTCATAATTATATAACTTCGATATCGAAGTTATGTTCAAACTCTAATTGTGAGGAGGACTTCACATTCTCTTTAGAGAAATTAAAAGAATTAAGTTGTGTAACAAGCAATGAAGACAAAGAGGAGACAAGAATTACAGAATTGAAAGATATTGATAATGTACAAATTGACCTTGAAGGGAAAAATGCAATTTTTTATGTTAGTGGATATATGGCAAGGAAATTTCTCAAACTTCATCCCTGTGAGACTTGCAGTGATATTCTTCTTGACAAAAAAAAGCTTCTTACAGGACAACATCAAATCTTTACTTATTTTAAACAAGGGGAATCAATTGATACTGAAAAAGGTTTACTATATGCTTCTCAAGAACTTTTTAACTATATTGAAAACCTTGAAAAAATCCATAATGAGTACTTCAATGAATTATTATGTAGCAAACAAATAGTGGTAGAATTAATGGAAATTGTGAGGTTAAAACATAAAATAGAATTTGTTCTTTGTTCCCCTGAATCTTCAGAGAAATTTTTACATTTATTTATGTCTATCAGGTGCCATTGGGGTGTTCGATTCATAAATCAAGGTAAAAAGAAGAAAGTAGCAACAAAAAATCAAAAACTGAAAAATATTTGTAATGAATGAACACCTTTTTTTGTTACTTTCTTACTCTAATTTATGAATTCGAAAGCCTGATAACATTGGCCATAACTGCCGTGTTAATTGAAAAGGGCGTATCTGCAAAAGAGCACTTTTGAGATATTTGACTTTAAAGACAATTTTAATTGAATTAAAATGAAAAAGCAATGCATGATATGGCATATCATGCATTGCTTTTTCATTTTAATTCAATTAAAATTGTTGATGGCATAAATGAAAGTCTTTAAAGTCAAATATCTCAAAAGTACTCTTTTGCAGATACGCCTTTTTCAATTAACACGGCAGATAAATAAATGTGAAAATTTTTCTGGAAAACTTTTGAACTTATTTATGTTATTTCTTGAGAAGCATGTAGTAAATCATGATTGAGGGCCATTTGCGCCAACATTCCTTAAAGTTAAGGATCCCTTGGGGCAAATAGCCCTGAATGATTTGATGCAGATTTGCTGTTGTCATGTCAAAAGCTGGTTTAGGTCATGAGATAGCTTAGCTGCAGGGAAAAATTTTGATAAATTACTTCATCCTGCATCATGAAAACCTGCATTCTTCATTTCATGGTCACTTTTGTACTTTCAAATTATCTTAGGTTCATGAAGTTTTTATTTCTTCTGCAATTCATTCACTTGTTATCAATTAGTTTGTTTTTTTTTTAAAGAGAATGTATAACTTCTGTGAAGTAATATTATTATGAGAGAGCCATTTTTCGTTGAGTACTAGGATTCGGGTAGCATTCATTGTTAGCTTTTTTTTTTGGCAAATGAATTCTCAACTGGATTCTACTTCAAGTGACAAATAACCAGTTATGGAATATTTCAGGTTTTTCTCAGATTATCTGATTTTTGGGGTGTTATGGGTTGTAGAAAACATTGATACATGTTGGAATACACGCTGGAACAAATATCTTCGACATGAATTTGGAACACGCACTTTCAATTTTTCTTTTTCCAATTCACATAATACGGTCAGTCACCTTTGAACTCACAGAGTATATCAGCACCTCAGAGGTGAAATGTGTCAAGCATCAAAATCGGCCAAAAGAGAAATTTTTCAGTTCAATTTTTGTTTCAAAAAAAGATGTACTTAGGGAGTGAAATCTGTTTTCCACTAGGTAAAATTTAATAATGTAAATCCAATATTGTAGATAAATCGTGTCTGAAAAAATGTGACTTAACACACTTTACCTCTCAAGTGTAATATCAGCACCCCAGAGGTGAAGTATGTTAAGTCACAATATCAAAATTAGACAAAACAGAGATTTTTCAGTTCCATTATTGTTTCAAAGAATGTTCACTGCCATTGTTTGGTGACTTGATATACTCAGGGAGTCAAAAATATGTTCCACTAGCTAGAACACTTTACCTCTGAGGTGCTGATATGGACTCAGCTTACAATTCTCCAAGTAAACTGTGTTCAAGTATTTCAGCTCAGATGGATTCACTCATCATTTGGACTGCGCTCTCTTAGCACTTAAGGTGGTGATATACCACTGGATATATTTCCACAAGCACATACCCGCCGCTCCGCTCGCGTTATATTCCAATTTAAAACGTTACTGATAGGTCCGCAACCCCACATTCATAACTTCGTATCGAAGGAGAGACACCACGTGTATACATGACGAAACGATGGCGCGTATATTCAATAATTTCTTGCTCAAATTCACACTCGTTCAACCTACTGTAACTATACTGTAAGAGGCATTTTTCATCAGGAATAAATGCCGCAGATAAGGGTCACATTCATTTTTATATTTATTTATTCCATGCCAGTCAAAAGCCCTCTTCAAATTGACCATTATTTTGGATTGAATTTGAAATGTTAAAAATGGCTATCGTGGGTTGTCTTTGGCAGTTAGACATATGCCGGCGCGGACTTTTTTATAAAACTTTTTGAGCACTACAAAATTGTCTCTGACCATGTTTCTCTATCTCTTATAGTTTACGCAGCGTCTCCCGTAAAAGCTGAAAATTACCGGGATTTTTCATGAAAAATCGATATTTTTTCTTATTTCTTCGTTATATAGGGATGAACCCTACATGAAAACCTCCGAAAAAAAATTAGCTACAATATAGTGAAAGTTCCATCAAAAACCGTCATATGGTTCCTGAGTCCATAGAGGACAAACAAACACACGGACATTCACATTTATAATATTGGTATGGATGATATGGTTGTCCAAATTAATCTTCATGAGATGAGTTAATGAGGATAGGAAGCTGTTGAAATTTCCATTCTTTGAAACACAATGAAGGACGCTATTGAATATAAGAATTAATTTGTAGTTGTGTGGTCCAGAAAAATCTAATCCAATCACATATTTCCATAACTCTTGCCATATGTTTTTTCCTTCATCAAACCATTTTCTATTTGATTGTTCAAGATACAACTCTTCACTGAGAGCAGTCATTGAACGTTATGTTTTTGAGAAATACGCCCTTGAAGACTATGTATATATTTTCAATTTTCACAACCAAAGTGGGGGGCAAATATCTGGCTAACTTTTTGATTCATTACCCAATATACTCATTATAATTTTTATCAATGAATTGGATTTAACATAGGTTGCATTTAGCAGCAATTTTTGGGAGCGCTTTCAATTTTTAGTAGGTAGCGGCAGCGGAATGTTGAAGTGTAAATACCAAACAGATAGTCGTTTAAACTGGAGAAACATTATTCGGTTTGTGCTTGAGGATGAGAATGATTTTTCTTTTTCTGCACACTAATAATTGACTGAAAATAAAAAGGAGTTGACAGCAATATGTTTCCGACCTATACCGCTTCCGATAGGTAACAGTATCGCTTAATTTGCACCCATGAGTTGATATGTTATTATTTTTTGATGTCTTCTTTGTTCATTTATTATTCAATTTAAATATCCTGGACACCTCTATAATTGTTGTTCTGATTATTCTGTAACTAATATGTTTTTCTCTAATTATGTGTCAAAGCCGTTCATTCAAAAACTCGTGTAAAAAATTCAATGCTTTCTGCACTTGTATCATGAAAAACTATTCTTGAATTGGTAGTTTATTTTAAATTGCTCTGATACTGCTGTACGATATCCTTGAAATGTATTTATCTCAAATAAAAACAACAAATTTAACGGCGTGTTTTATTTATATGAATTGAGTTGAAGTCCAAGTGAAAAATAAAATCCTGAGCAGAACAAGAAAGAGCATTGCTTTTTGTTTTGTCGCTCAGGATGTTATATTCTGGGCCTGACAAAGTCGAATTTCAATTTAATACGTATAATTTCATTCAAATTTCGCGCTCTTCGTAGAATGCCGAAATCTGTATCGACAAATTTACTCAGCGCCATCTAGTATGTCGCGTGTTGACTTTATCGAAAATCGTTGTCGGTTTTTAGTACTGGAGATATAGGGTCGTTTCCTATCTTTATACTCTATAATCTTTGATAGAAATGTTCATATGGTCGCGCGTCATCGCGCGTATATTGACAATCACGCGTGATCGACTTTGCTCTGTCCCAAGTATCTTGTTTCACCCGACGTCGCGCTCAGTGTTGCCAATGGGCGGATTTTTATCCGAATTGCGGATTTTTTCGGCTTTTGCGGATTTTTTCGGCTTTTGCGGATTTTTTTCGGATTAGAAAATAATTCGGATTTTTTTCATGTTATACAGTTTCAAAAGTTTTCTGAGGGAATTGGATAATTCGAATCAATTATTGAAATTTTGTCCACTAGATGATAAGACTGGGAGAACCACTTAAAAACAATCGCGAATTGCGCCACTTCAGGAGTGGAGCGAAAATGTGTGCGTTTATTTGAAATACGAATTTCTTACGATTTGAATATTTTTTTGTGGAGAATTTTACGATCTGCAAACTTTCTTGAGGTTCACAAAAATGTATGACCTTCGACCGCAAATTAAAAAACAATATACAAATAACAACATATTTTTTATGTAATAAAATTAATAAAAATCTCAAATCATAACTGTTCAATTCCTATCAATTACAAAACACTGAAATAGGTCAGGTTTTGTTGCTCATTACCACTTGAGGGCACTAGAGATTATTCACTTTAAAAAATTAATTGGAATACTCAGAATAGAAAAGCATGTTTTTTCTTTTTTTAATTATTTAATTTTTCGATGAACGAGCGGGTTTTTTTCGGAATGAATAACGGAGCCATCGGATTTTTTTGGATTTTTTGGCAGAAATTTTGGATTTTTCCGTGAATTACCATTCGCAACACTGGTCGCGCCTATTCGCTCGTATTGAAGTACAACTGTCAAGCATAGACGTGTTCAAATGATTCGCGCGATTAGACGTACAAAGTTGAAATATTGGCAGAGATTTCAATGACTTTTTCTGTGCTCTGAATCAAAAAATGGCCACAGCACATTGTGAACGATAGAAATGAAGAAGATGACAGTAGTCGCGGGCTATCGCGCTATCAACGCGCGACCATCTGAATACATCAACGCGCTTTAACGAGCTACAAACGTGCGTTGTCGGGCGATCATGTGAACTTAGCCTTAGATAACAATGCTTCCATAATTACAAGTTGAACTTGTTTTTTCACTTCAGGAACAATTGGAGCAATACATACACACATATTCGCTAAAGTGGAGAAGGCTCAACAAGATAGCTATATTAACAGATATAGAAGACATTCAATAAATCTCATGACTATTTGCGATGAAAATTGTTTTTTCACCTATATAATTGCTGGATTTCCAGGATCAGCTCTAGACTCCCGGGTAGGAATTCCTATATCACATTTATTTTACCACTTATATTATTTATACTAAGCAAAAAAAAATTCATGTTATCATTATCATCTAAATTGAGGCTTACGGTTCCCAAAAGTTTTTCAATGATAATTTTCATCTAATAGGGGACAGTGCTTTTGGTCTCAAAAATTGGCTGATTACGCCTCACAAAGAAAATAATATCACAAGGATCCAAAAAAAAAACACAATTATATGTTGAGCGCAGATAGAGTGAAGATTGAACAGGCCTTTGGTTTATTAAAGGGAAGGTGGAGACGGCTCCAATATAATAATGTGTATAACATATGTAAAGCCGTCGAAATAATCATTGCATGCTGTGTTCTTCATAATTTTTGTTTAGTTGTTAAAGACCTATGGGATGAAGAGACTATTGATCATGCTGGTAGAGAAGCAAATTATCGAGAAAAAGATTAACAATGGGGCAGGGTGAAAAGGGATCTGATAGCAGCTCAATTTCAATGAAAATCCATATGACTATTATATATCTGTGGCATTTGGGAAAAACATGATAACTCCAAAATTTAAGTTTGTTGTTGGAGGCTATTCGTGATATGGATTGGCTTTGTATATCGCTCATGAAAGATGAATGAACCAAATATATATCTTCAAATACATCATTATATCACAATTCAGTGTGAAATCACAATAAAATTGTGATAAAATGCAAACCCGCATGTCTTGAATAGCTCCTACCGAAAAATATTCATTTTGGAGGTATCATATGTGTCTCCCGAATGCCACAGATATATAACAGTGCTGTGACTAAGGTTGGCGTTGAGACATGAACATGCCCCATTTTTCTAACTCACACAAGCTTTAAGCCGCTTTTGAGAGGTTTCACCAAAAACTATAAGGCATGGAAATATAAAAAATATATACAGGTGACACAGACTCATGGTACACCCCCATTTTCTCCCTTGTTTCTGTAGCTATATTTCTCAAATTTGGAACATTGAATATACTCACTATATGACACTTTTTTGACATATTTAGGAAAAAATCCAATAACCGGTTTTTCCGGAAATGACATCAACTTTGGATTTTCAAATGGGTGTTCTGACGAATGAAATATCAACTATGGGGAATCATCAGATTAGGAAAATTATGGAGATTCCAAAAATGTAATAATATACCCGGTGTCCCATTTGAAAATCGAAAGTTGATGTCATTTCCGGAAAAACCAGAAGTTGGATTTTTTTCTGAATATGTCAAAAAGTGCCCTATAGTGAGTATATTCAATGTTCCAAATTTCAAAAATATAGCTACAGAACCAAAGGAGAAAATGGGGTGTACCATGAGTCCGTGTCACAATTTCCTTTCTTTTCGCGTCCGTGAAGACAAGTATTTTTAAGAAAAAGAATACAACGGTAAACAAAAAAATTCTTTGCCTTTACGGAGGCCACACCGAAAACATTTCTGAAACATAGATGATTTCAAAATAGTAATCATCGAAATGAATACCATTTTCAATTCCCAGGCTCAGAGATCGTTCATCATGAGGTTGGAGAAATGATATTGGATTTTGTCACTGAGATGAGCGATATACCGGTTCCGGCTTTGTTTGGCCTCATCAGAATCGCATACATTTCAGAGACAAAATCTTCGATATTTAAAGCAATCGGGTGCGATGTACTGAGCAGAAATTACAAAGCAGTGACATCCAATTGCGTAAAACTGAAGTTTCATACCTCCATCCTCTTTCAGTCAATGAGATTTTAGCAGTGGCCCTAAATCACGTTCGCGAAAAGAATTGGGCGTTTCCATCACTCGGAGAAAGCTGCATGAGGGCCCTGATTTAGGGCCACTGCTAAAATCCCATTGAGTGGAAGAAAACTGTACATGATTATGATTAATTTCCTTCTGAAAGTAGGCTCTTTTTTGTGTGATTATTTGTTTGACCCAAATTGTTAATTTCCTTCTATTTTTGGTACAAAATTGTAATTTATTGTGATGTACCCATAATTTAGTTATGTTTTGTGTGGATACTTCAGTCTGTATCTCATTGTTGAATGAATTAATAAATAAATACAAGGTGATTATTTATATTTTACTCAATAGCTATCTCAAATAATATTGGTCGTACGAAAATGTTTAATTGGGCAAATTTAAAGTATTTTTTATTGGCATTCAGAATTCAGTACTAAGGAATGCATAAAGGCATCGTAAACCTGAAAATTTGATTGGTACAAAATGAGCACAATGTTACAACATTTTGGCGGGCGCGCACAATTTTCTATAGTTAGGCTCACCACAAAACACGGGAGTTATTGTGAAAAAAAGAACAGGGATGAGGCGAACATACGTTGGAAATATCATTCATATTTTGAACGTAGGCGAGTAGAAACAAAGAGAGAGGCGAATTTTTGAATTGTAAGTTTCAAGCGATAATTAATATCGGATTTGTCGTTCCACTTTGTGAAAAGTTTTCACTGTATTCTTCTACTTTCTGAGAGGAAATTGTGAAATCACCGTTTTACACGGGATTTGAATGCTCGTTCATTATACATCTGTCTGAAGCCGCCACCATCCAAGGTAAATGAAAGAATGAAAATATCAGTATTTCAACTGAACTTTTGATAATTTTGTAGGCTTCTTCCTATTACCATTTTTATTCTGACTGCATCATCTACGTAAGAGATCAATATAGGATTGGTGCCCCGTTAAACGAAAGATAAGGTTTTTTTATCTGAACCGAGACAACCACCCTGAGCTGCTATTCCTCACCCCAACAAAAATTCAACGTGTACCCACCGGACAACGAGTGGATGAGTACAATATATATATATATATATATATATATATATATATATATATATATATATATATATATATATATATATATATATATATATATATATATATATATATATATGTGTATATATTTTCGATTTTACCTTAACATCAGAGTAAGCTTTATTCTATTATTTTTGTAAATGAATGCCGGCAATCATAAAATCTAAGCCCTTCAGGCACTGTAACACAGCAACATTCCACGTAGCAGAGTTTGATCAATATATATAACTGAATTTCCCTTGTTTTTTCCTTTCATTTTTCACTTTGGTGGTTTGAATCATAATTTTCACCCCTGAAAATTATTTGTATGTTACATTATCTGGGAATTTGCAGAATTCAGTTTAACACGTAACATATAAATTTGGCGCCCAACGTGGGGCCTCCCCTTTCGCTTTACTCTAGCTGATTTGCTTTTGTTTTTTCTGAAACCTGAATATATTATTTTGATCGATATTTTTTCGACTCGAGTTAACATGTCTATATTGATTGCCGAATATAATTTTCAGAAATATTGCGTCTTGAAAATTCTTTCATTTACCTTGACGGCTCGTACAAAAACCAGCATATGCTGATGTTACTTACATTGATCTTCTTGTTTATCTCAGCGTTCTTATAATTCATCTCGATATTTTAATATTTTTGGTGGATAATTCTGAACGAAATTTGACAGGTTTGCGAATTCTTTGAGGAAATAAATTATTGTAGTTCTTCTTGACTTCCGAACTTTTTCATTCGATTAATAATTATTTTTGAATATAAAATCAAATCTATACCTACATTTTCATAGATTCAATTTTTCCAATATGGAATTGAATTTTGAATGTAACCGTTTAGCTAAAGATGAGCTGGCATACGAATTGAGAATAAGGGGTTTTGAGGATGTTGGTGCAGTTGAGGAAATGCGAACTTGCTTAAGAAATGTTTTAAAATTAGAAAAATCGGGACAAAAACTCACCTATCCTTCATATGCTTTGAAATCCGAAGATGAATTTGAAATAGTTGAAGTTAAAATTGTCGAGATACAGAATTTGATAGATGATTTTTCTGATGAAGTTAATAGTGGGCCTTACAAGAAGATTATTTCCAAGATAGCCCATATCGTAAAGCGTGTTGATAGAATACCCTATGGGGACGAGAATACTCGTAAAACCCGTAGTAAACTGCTTAGCAAAAGTTTGACTCTAATGCCTAAGTTGAAGAATCGTATTCGTGTTATACAAAATCAGGACGCCAGCGTTTTAGATTTGAGCCTATTGAATTCGGAACTAAGTGACGATGAATCTTATGATGGAGACGTCAATGTTACCCCTGATGCTTCGAAACGAAAATCTGTTGTAACTTTTCAGACCACGTCTACCTCTGCAAAATCTGTTCCAGTTTATAAATGGAACTTGAAATTTTCGGGAGATGATAGGAAATGTTCAGTTGCGTCTTTTCTGGAGAAAGTAGAAAGATTTCGTCAGGCTAGACATGTAGATAAGGACGAGTTGTTTCAGTCTGCTTTTGATTTGTTCAGTGGTACCGCCGAAAAGTGGTTTAGTGCAAATTGTACTAGATTCAATAGTTGGGATGAATTAGCTTTTGGACTGAAGAAACAATGTCAGCCGCCGGATTACGACGATCGTTTATTTGAGGAAATTAAAAGACGAACTCAGGGAGACGATGAAAATATAGGAATTTTTGTTGCTAATATGAAAAACTTTTTCTCTAGATTAACTTGCAATGCTCCGGAATCAACTCAGTTGAAGATAATAATGAAAAACCTCAATCCATATTATCAACTACATCTCGTTTAGTCGATGTTAATTGAATCGATCATCTTGTTGAGCTGTGCACGAAATTAGAAATAAAAAAGCAGAATGTCGAAAATTTCAATAAACCTTTGCGTAGGAAGAATGACTTAGAGCCCGATTTAGCTTATGTCAGTGTTGATTCTAGTGTTCCATCTCACTCACGAGATGATAAATGCGCTACAGTTAATGTTGTAAAATGTTGGAATTGTCAGCAAAGCGGTCATAAATCCAAGTTCTGCAGAAAACCACCAAAAAAGCATTGTTTTAAGTGTGGGGAGCCAAACGTAACTGTCCATACCTGTCGAAACTGTAAAGGTTCAAATGTTCCGGGAAACTAAACAGGGAGTCGATTGTGGGTAGCAAATCGAAATCCCATTCTTGTGCTACCGAAGCAAATAACGTTGGCATAGAAAAACAAAAAATAGTTTCAGATTATATAATTTCGCATTTAGGTAAAGATCAGAGGCCTTATTTGAAAGTAATTATTTTTGGTCTACAATTCTTCGGTCTCTTGGACTCAGGTGCTTCGCGAACCATCATTGGGGAAGATGCTTATGAAAGGCTTCGTAATTTCAATATCGTCATGAATACATGTGATTCCACGGCAGTAACTGTTGCAAACGGCGAATCTTGTCCAATTCTCGGAATTATTCAGATTCCTATTCAGCTCATGACCAAGGTGAAAGTTATTGATGTATTGGTTGTGCCTTCTTTGGGGAATAAATTCATTTTGGGTTTAGATTTTTGAGGAGCGATGGGAATAATACCGAATCTCAATGAAGACGTTTGGAATTTTTCTTGTTCGGAAGTTGATCTGAGGCCAACAGAAACTATTGCATTACACTCTGGAACCGATTTAAATAATTCGCAACAACAGATTTTGAGAGAATTCATTGAAAAACATTTTTCGGAGATGGGAGACGGAGTAGGCTGCACCA
This sequence comes from Hippodamia convergens, assembly GCA_038502775.1. Taxonomy (NCBI): domain Eukaryota; kingdom Metazoa; phylum Arthropoda; class Insecta; order Coleoptera; family Coccinellidae; genus Hippodamia; species Hippodamia convergens. The sequence goes on from CM076607.1 coordinate 73,478,775, forward strand.
CAGCCGTTTATAGAGATAGCCTGGAACTAAATCTGGCAACGCCGTATGCGAACGCGAAGCGTAGGTATACTCGTCCGATTCGTTAACGCGGGATATCATGTTATTTCGAATTCAAATCATTTGCAAATTCATCAAATGAATTTTTTGCTTTAAGAAAAAAAAATATAAGACCCTACTTAGTCAAAAAATTGAATATCTTAATTACTCCTTGGCAAAAATCTCACGATTGTGTTTCAATCTTGGTTGGAATTGAAAGGTAATTATCTGAATTATAAGTTAGGAAAAGAATTAGATATTCAATTCATTGTTCAGCAAGAACCACGGGAAGGTGTAGGGCCAACTCTTGCCAAAAATGCAATATTTTCATGAAAAGTTGGACGATTTCATTCTAAGGAGGGTGAGTTCCTATCTCACAAGTGTTTTCTCCGTTTGCTCGACATTAATCATATTATTCTTATTATTTACGAGATTGTTTAGGAGTAAATTTGCAAAAACCGAACAAAGTGAATTTAAAATTGATTTCGCATTCGTACCTCAACTGCTGACTACTGCTCGAAGGAGCAGCATATTCTGAAACATAAATTTTGGCGGAGTTATCCATGTCGCTATTTTTTAATTAATATAAATCTAAAATGGATAAACTTTTGAAATTAATTTCCTATGATTATCGGAACTATTTTCATCGCAATTGAAATGCTAACCTAACCTCCAACCTATCCAGTATATGATCTCAAGTTAGTAAAGAAAATCAGACGAAACCTTCATTGCACTTCACTAAAAAAGTTCCCATAAAGTTCACTTATTTCCAGCCATTTATTCACTGAAACACTACGATTTATCAACAAAATTCAAACACACGTACCTACACTATCAACAAAACTCGCCCTACTGAAAATCTATTCTTCACCACGCATCACGAGTTTCGTGGGTCTCTGGTAGGCCTACGCGCGACGTTGCCGAATTTCCTTGTTCCTGGCTTGTACTTTAGGAGGCTCTGGCTGCACTAAACAAATAGAGTTCGAAATTCACACGGATTCAGCTCCCATAAAACAGCGATATTACCCGGTTTCTCCTGTTGTACAACAGCATATTGACGTGGAGTTAAACAAAATGCTTGAGTTGGGAATTGTCGAGAAATCGAATAGTTCATGGTCCTCACCGATCATATTAGTGAAAAAGAAAGACGGGAGTTATAGATTTTGCGTAAATTAAATAATGTAACGAAAAGCGACGCTTACCCATTACCATACATTTCGAGAATTCTTGATCGTCTCAAAGGAGCTAAATATTTGTCATCTATGGATATCAAATCAGCATATTGGCAGATACCTATGAAAGATTCGAGTAAAGAATATACGGCTTTTACAGTTCCGAATCGCGGACTTTTTCATTTCGTTAGAATGCCATTTGGTCTGAAGAACGCACCTGCAGTTTGGCAACGCCTTATAGACAGGGTGATTGGAGCTGATCTAGAGCCGTATGTTTTTGTTTACTTAGACGATATAATTATAATAACGGAATCATTCGAAAAACATTTGGATATATTCGATATGCTTTTTCATCGGCTTCGTGATGCTGGGTTGACTATTAGTCGGGAAAAGAGTCATTTTTGTAAATCTGAATAACGATATTTGGGTTATATTGTCGACAAATACGGTTTGCGAGTTGATCCTGACAAGGTAACAGCTATTATGAAGATTTCTGTACCGAAAACGGTGAAGGAAGTAAGATCATTTCTCGGGATGGCTTCGTGGTATCGACGTTTCATACCGAATTTTTCGAGTGCCGTCTTTCCTTTGAGTCAACTTCTACGCAAGAACGTGAAATTCATTTGGAGTTCAGAAGGCGATCTCGCCTTCAAGACTATAAAGGAATATTTAGTATCTGCACCGTTATTAAGTTGTCCTGATTTCTCGTTACCATTTACTGTCCAAACTGATAGTAGTGATTTTGGTTTGGGGGCTGTGCTTAGTCAACAAATGCAAGAGGGTGAGAAAGTAATTTGCTATCTTAGTCGATCACTAAACAAGTCGAAACGCAAATATTCGACAACAGAAAAGGAGCTTTTGTGTGTAGTCTGGGCATTAGAAAAATTGAGACCATATATTGAGGGATCGCACTTCACTGTAATAACAGATCATCATTCATTAATTTGGTTGCACAATCTCAAAGATCCTAATGGTAGATTGAGTAGATGGGCGGTAAGACTGCAACAGTTCGATTTTACAATTATACATCGGAAAGGGAAAAATCATGTCGTCCCTGATTACCTTTCGCGTTCTGTTCCTAAAGTTGATTGTGACTCGTTTGAGGTATTCACAGATTTAGATTTGGAAGATTTTTCTAAAACTAGCGATAAATTTTTCTTAAACTTGAAAACGTCTATAGCGGAAAAACCGTTAAAATATCCCAAGTGGCGCCTTGAAAATGGTAAAATATACAAATACGTGAAAAGCAATGTACCCCAGCTGTTGCGTGAAGAAGATGATTACTGGAAATTACTAATTCCGAAAGAATTCCGTTCGAAACTTATTCGGCAAATGCATTCTATGCCTACGTCCGGTCATCCTGGAGTTTTCAAGACTTATCATAAGATTTGTGAAAGATTTTATTGGCCGAAAATGAAATGTGATATATCTAATTTCATTAAGAAGTGTAGTGTTTGTATCGGACACAAATCAGTTCAGAAACCTGCCGCAGGATTTTTGGGTGAACGTCCGTGCTTATCTCGTCCTTTCCAGATGATAAGTGTCGATATTATGGGTCCTCTACCTAGATCCACGAAGGGTTATAAATACATTTTCATGGTATGCAACTATTTTTCAAAGTTCGTTCTTTCAGTCCCGTTACGTAATGCTACTGTTCCTAAAATATGCGAATATTTGGAAAATGAAGTATTTTTATTATTCGGAGTACCTCAATATTTAATTACCGATAACGGACCTCAGTTCAGGAGTACAAAATTTATTGATTTGTGTAAGAAATTTAGAACGAAAATTTTCTTTAACGCCCTATACCACCCTCAAAACAACCCTACGGAACGATGTAAACGTGTTGTGAAAACTATGTTGTCCTGCTATATACAAGATAACCATCGAAAATGGGACGTTTACTTACCATCAGTGAGTTGTGCTATTCGCACCTTAGTGCATGAGGTTACGGGATTTACTCCATATTTTTTGTTGTTTGGTAGAGATCATATTCTTTCGGGTGATCAACATAAAGAATTCGAACTGAAAGAAAGGAACATAAGCGTTGACCGACCAGTGGTTGATCCATTGCGAAGTGTAGGTCTTGATAAGGTCTATACAACAGTCAAGAAAAGACTGGAAAATGCCTACGCCAAAGCTAGCAAAAGGTATAATTTAAGAAGATGACTAGTAAATTATAACGTTGGTGATATCGTGTGGCACAGAAATCATGCCCTTTCTAATAAAGCAAAATTTTTCTCTCACAAGTTAAGTTCGAAATATGTCGGACCTTTTAGAGTAAGAAAGAAAACTGGTTCTTGTACATATGAATTAGAAAATAATTTTGGAAATTCGGTTGGAGTATGGCACGTCAATGACCTAAAACCAGGTGCGGATTTCGAGTTAGTTCCTTAACTCTCTCTCTACGTGGGGGGGAGATTTGTTACAACATTTTGGCGGGCGCGCACAATTTTCTATAGTTAGGCTCACCACAAAACACGGGAGTTATTGTGAAAAAAAGGACAGAGATGAGGCGAACATACGTTGGAAATATCATTCATATTTTGAACGTAGGCGAGTAGAAACAAAGAGAGAGGCGAATTTTTGAATTGTAATTTTCAAGCGATAATTAATATCGGATTTGTCGTTCCACTTTGTGAAAAGTTTTCACTGTATTCTTCTACTTTCTGAGAGGAAATTGTGAAACCACCGTTTTACACGGGATTTGAACGCTCGTTCATTATACATCTGTCTGAAGCCGCCACCATCCAAGGTAAATGAAAGAATGAAAATATCAGTATTTGAACTGAACTTTTGATAATTTTGTAGGCTTCTTCCTATTACCATTTTTATTCTGACTGCATCATCTACGTAAGAGATCAATATAGGATTGGTGCCCCGTTAAACGAAAGATAAGGTTTTTTTATCTGAACCGAGACCCTGAGCTGCTATTCCTCACCCCAACAAAAATTCAACGTGTACCCACCAGACAACGAGTGGATGAGTACAATATATATATATTAGATTGATTCAAAAAAATCGACTTTTTTTGTTTTCACGAAACCCCCCCCTAATTATCTTCAGGGTATCGAAAAAAGACCTCGGTGAAAGTATCAGCTCCAAATAATAACATTTAGAGGTCGCTCATCAATTATTTCTATTTTGCCTACTAATAGCAGGGGAAAAATTTCTTTTTTCAATAAAAAATTCCTAGAGCAGAAACCAATAGACGGATTTCATTGTGTGATACATTTTCGTGTAGGCAATCAGACACACTACAAATATGTCCCTTACGATATCTCGATAAAACGGTCTCTTCAAAAGTTATTCGATTCGATGCTAATATTGAGGTAATTTTGAAGAAAAAAAATATTCAAAAAATCGACTCTACTTGTTTTCACGCAACACGTCTTCTAATCATCTTCAGGGCATCGACAAAAGCCGTCTGTGAAAATATTAGCTTCGAATATTAATATTTAGAGGTCGCTCATCGATGTTTTCTATTTTCGCTGCTGATGGCAGGAAAAAAAATTCTTTTTTCAATAAAAAATTTTTTGTTCACGAACCAATAGACGGATTCCACTGTATGATACATTTTGGTGTAGAGAACTAGATACTCTACAGAAATGTTCCATAGGATATCTCGATAAAACCACTCGTTCAAAAGTTATTTGAACTTTTTTTTCCAAAATATCTCAATATAAGGTATTAATATAGAGGTATTTTTGAAGAAAAAGTTCGAATAACTTTTGAACCAGCGCTTTTATCGCAATATCATATGAGACATTTTCGTAGAGCTTCTAATTCCCTACAAGAAAATGTATTACACAGTGATATCCAATTGGTTCGTGAAGAGAAAATGTTTTATTGAAAAAAGAACATTTTTTCCTGCTATCAACAGCGGAAATAGAAATCATCGCTGAGCGACCTCTAAATATTAATATACAAAGCAAATATCTTCACAGACGCCTTTTTTCGATACCCTGAAGATAATTAGAAATAAAGTTTTGTGGAAACAAACAGAATCGATTTTTTTGAATAATTTTTTTTTTCAAAAATACCTCAATATTAGCATCGAAACGAATAACTTTTGAAGCGGCAGTTTTATTGAAATATCGTAAGGGACATATTTGTAGAGTATCTGATTGTCTACACGAAAATGTATCACACAATGAAATCCGTCTATTGGTTTCTGCTCCAGGAATTTTTTATTGAAAAAAGAAATTTTTTTCCTGCTATTAGTAGGGAAAAGAGAAATAATTGATGAGCGACCTCTAAATATTAATATTTGAAGCTGATATTTTCATAGAGGTCCCTTTTAGATACCCTGAAGATAATTAGGGGGGGGTTTCGTGAAAACAAAAAACGTCGATTTTTTTGAAACAGTCTAATATATATATATATATATATATATATATATATATATATATATATGTGTATATATTTTCGATTTTACCTTAACATCAGAGTAAGCTTTATTCTATTATTTTTGTAAATGAATGCCGGCAATCATAAAATCTAAGCCCTTCAGGCACTGTAACATGGCAGTGGCCCTAAATCAGGGCTCTCATGAAAGTTTCTCCGAGTGATGGAAACGCCCAATTCTTTTCGCGACCGCAAAGCCAAGTAAAAAAAAAAAAACGGAAAAAATTCTTTGCCCTTACGGAGACCACCGGAAACATTTTTGAAACATAGTAAATTCAAAATAGTAATCTTCGAAATGAATACCATTTTGAATTCCCAGGCTCACAGATCGGTGAGCCTGGGAGTGAGTACATTTTTATTGCAATATAATTTTGAAATTATATAAAACAATAATATTTTAACGAAAGACCTCTCCCGTGGTGCAATCTACCTGCCAGGCGCCATTATTCATGGAAACGGAAAATTTGGTATAGCTGATTTTTTGATATTATTCAATTCAGATATAGAGAAGTATAAAATTAATTTTCCAGGCGTCTAGTCTGGTGCCAAATTTGTGCCAGACTGGCATACATTTATAAAGTTACGCGAGGAAGATGAACGAAAAATCCTTTTAGTAGGGGAAAGGGGGGTAATTTGGCAATCTCAGGGCTAATATCTAAATAACGCCCCTTCTTTTAATGAGAATATATTTATTTAATGAGATTTTGAACTCTACTTGTGACGGTAATTGACCTACAAAATATCATAGCTCTAGCTTCATACATTTTTTGTCATATAATAAAAAAAGGAATGAGTGTTCGCCATCGTACCCACAAGCTTTGATAAGTTAACGAACTGTATTTGGTAAGTTGACGAAAAAAAATATCTAGTAAATGACACAGTCTTAGGATTAAGTACTAAACAGTACTTATTCATCGTGTGAACATGTCGTTCGTACGTGGACTGATTGGCTCCCGTTGTTCGATTAAAATTAATAAATACGATGATAATATTAAGTGTAATAATTGTAATAACAACAATATTGATGATTTCAGTCAATTACCAATATTACGGATTTGTGAGAACTGTATTCTGAACTGGCTGATTGTGTAGACCTACCAGGCCTGAAGCCGTGTTGATGATTTGATAGTATGGAGTACTTACTTCATCAAGTAATTGTACATGTACATACCACCTCCTCAAAAATCTTGGACAATTAGCTCAAGATTGAGATAGGTCGATAATTTGTCATGTCTTGGGTGTCACCTTTTTTATGAACCGTTATAATCCTTGCGAACTTGAGGACAGTTGGGTAATGACCAGAAGGCACTGACTCATTTAGCAAAGAAGCAACGGGCTCAGATATTAAGGGAGCCAAAAATTTGAGGGCCCTGGAAGATATCATATCTGGACCTGCACTGTTACTGTTCTTCAAAAAATAAATAGTAGATGAAATTTCTTCGGCAGTAGTGGGGAAGAAAAAAAAATTTCCATTGAGGGTGGTCTGCAGAGTGCACGAACCAGATAAAGAACCACCAAAATGCTTGTGTATGGATTCATAATTCATTTCAGTAAAATATCTAGCAAAAACCTCGGAAATTTTCCTTGGACTAGAAATAAGCTCATTATCCATTCTCAGAGTGATACTTTTCTCAGATTTGACGTTATTGTTCAATTCATTATTAACTAATTTCCAAACAGTTTTGCAAATATTATCGGAATTATCAATAATTTTTTTATTATAGTTGAATTTAGAAGTTTTCAATAATTTATTGTACTCAGACCTAGCTCTTTTATAAAATGATGATGCTTCGGGCGTACTAAATTTTTTCGTTAGCCAGTGTAGGTTTGTCGTCGGATAGAGGACAAATTCACATATTTGAGTGGGTAAGCTGCCTCAAATGCAGACTTCAACAAGGTAACAAAATTTCGAAACTTATCGTCAAGTGTCAAATCAAAATCCAACCAATGGAAATCAGTATTCTCGATCAACGAATGGAAAGTTTTCCAATTATTATTCGACATAGTTCTTATCAGTTTTTCCCTAGAGCAAGCAGACTTAATCCCATAACAAATGTATTCCAGTATGATCGCTCTATGGCAGGGGTGGCCAAGACGTCGACCGCGGACTACCGGTTGCCCGCGAAAGATATTTTGGTAGCCCTCAAGAGATAAATAAACTAAATTGAAAAAAATTTTGAATGTCTTAGCTTAGTGAAAATAAGCAAAATATCTACCCAAAAACATAATGCAGCACGAACATTAGGTATGTGTTTCATATTTAACGTTTAAACACAAAATACTTTTTAATTTATTGATAAAATGTTTTTCCCTCTTGTAAAATTTACCCCACTGTCGCCCGCAAGAAATATTTTAGAACCCCGGTATACCGCAGAGGCCAAAAGTTTGGCCACCCCTGCTCTATGGTCACTGATGTGTGGTTCAAACACAGTTGTATTAACTAGCAGTCGTGCGACGTGCGACAGCCGCGCTGGAGAGTGTGTTATTAACGAGCCACCTTATCTCTCTAAACCAGCATCTGATTCAAAAGTACGTAGATAAATAAACATATATTTGATTTTCATTCAGTTTGAAAATTATTCACTGAATTTGTCATTACTAAATTACAGATGTCCTCAGGACAACTAACAAAAATAAAACATGAATACGTCATCACAAAAAACTTGGCAGACAGCAACATTCCACGTAGCAGAGTTTGATCAATATATATAACTGAATTTCCCTTGTTTTTTCCTTTCATTTTTCACTTTGGTGGTTTGAATCATAATTTTCAGGGGCTTTACTGTTCTTGGAAACCACCTGGCGCCCTCAAACTAATTTCTTTCACTTTTTGTGTTTAAACCTACACCCTTCACCACTGTAGCTAAGCCGCGAGCTGTACCCCTGAAAATTATCTGTATGTTACATTATCTGGGAATTTGCAGAATTCAGTTTAACACGTAACAACAATTCAAAGGAAAAAGGAAATTTCTAAAATTCCATCTGAGAGTCACGGCGTCAAGTCATTGACTCACAGTGAAAACTCAAAGTATCTCGAAAACCGAATTGGCACAAAGTACATGATATACGGCACAAAATGAGCACAATTTATCGAAAAAAAAAATTTTAAAAATTCCATATATGAATCACAGCGTCAAGTTGGTGACATCACAGTGAAAACTTGAAATATTTCGAAAACTGTATGGGCACAAAATTCATAAAATACGGCACAAATTTAGCACACAAAATAGGCCAACTTGACGCTTGACTCAGTGAAAATCTCCAAAACTGAAGGGGCACAAAATTCATAATATACGGCACAAATTGGCACAAAATGAGCATAATTTATCGAAAAACGAAAATTTCCAAAATTCCATATATGAGTCACAGCGTCAAGTTGGTGACATCACAGTGAAAACTCGAAATATCTTGGAAACTGAATGGGTACAAAATTTATAACATACGGCACAAATTGGCACAAAATAGGCACAATTTATCGAAGAAAGAAAATTTCCAAAATTCCATATGTGAGTCACCAACTTGACGCTTGTCTCAGTGAGAATTTCCAAAACTGAAGGGGCACAAAATTCATAATATACGGCACAAATTGGCCCAAAATTAGCACAATTTATCGAAAAAACGAAAATTCCATAATAATAATAATAATAATAATAATAATAATAATAATAATAATAATAATAATAATAATACCATCAGAAGAATACTGGCTAGGGATTGAATCGTTGGTGGTCGACACCCCGGTTCTATCTGCTACAACCATGAATTGTGAAGAGAAAAAAAAAATAATAATAATAATTTATTAGATAGGTTATACGGTGAAGTCAGAAAAATATAAAAAATCACACAAATTAGAGAAAGCTTAAATATATAACAATAAGAAATAGAACGAATAACGTACACATAAACAGACAATTCATAGAACCCTCATCGCTGAGACAAATTCATCCACACTGTAATAGGTTCCTACCACAAGAATGGATCTCAACTTACGCCTGAACTCAGTTGTCCGCATCACGACCAAAAATCTTGGCAGACAATTATAAATTTGAATTCCCGATATAAGGGGGGATCTTTCATGAAACGCATGGTTCAGACCAGAATGGTACAAACTTTGACAGCCGCGGGTGTTATATGAGTGGTGGCCACATAGCCTAGGTATTTTCAGTCTTCTATCATGAATATATAACATAAGATGGTAAATGTATAATGATGGAAGTGTTAAGAGACTATTAGAATGGAAGCATTCCCTACAAGAGGTCCGAGGATGAAGCCCGAACAACACTCGAATTATTCGCTTCTGTAGGACAAAGGCGCGATGGGACCCAGTAGCACGCCCCCATAACAGGAGACTGTATCGCAGCGTTGAGGTAACGCTAGAATGATAAAATGCCATGGCACAACGGAGGCCAACATATTTCTTCAAATGGCATATGGTATAGTAGCTTCTGTTCAACCTAGAACAAACACTATCAATTTCGGATGTCCAGCGTAGGTTCTCGTCAAGAGTGCAGCCAAGCAGTCTGACCCGATCCGACAGTCCCAAAACAGCGTCTCCGAACTCAAGGATAGGTTTACAGGGTTCCCTGTACAGATTATGAAATTCAACACAAACGGTTTTATCTTTGTTAATTAGAAGGTGGTTCTGGTCGCACCACTTTTGGAACTGACGGAGCACAGCGTCGCATTTCCTTTTCAGTATAGGGGGGGATGGCTGATGACAACACTTGTGTCATCAGCGTATAGAAATGTTTCACCATCCACTATGTGCTCGGGCAGATCGTTGACGAACACCAAAAACAGCAAGGGTCCTAATGAACTCCCCTGGGGGACCCCGTACAAAACTTCGACTTCTTCGGAAATCGAGTCCTCAATCCTCACGCAAAATCTTCTACTAGATAAAAAGGATATCAGCCAGTCATTCAGCCCACCCCGGACTCCCAAGCGGTACAATTTCCTTGACAAAAATGAAGGACTTACGCAGTCAAATGCCTTTCGCAGGTCGAAGCATATCATTATTACATAATGGCCATCATCCAATTTATCGGAGATGGATTGTACAATACTACAGAGGGCAGTTGAAGTGAAGCGGCCAGCCCTGAAACCATGCTGACCCTCGGCAAACAAATTAAAACCCTCCATAAAATCCAGTAGACGCGTGTAAACAGCTTTTTCGAATATCTTCGAGAAAACGCTTAACATTGTTATTGGTCGATAATTACCAGCCATGCTTCGGTCACCCTTTTTAAAGATCGGGATGGTCATACCCATCCTCAACTTGTCAGGAAATAAACCACCGGAAACAGAATCATTTATTGAATCCGCCGAAATGCCACAGATGTATGGGGCTGAAGCTTTCATTGTTCGAACTGTAACATCGTCCCAGCCAGCTGCCAAACTATTAGGTAATGATCTTATTATTCGCTCGACCTCAGCTGAAGTGACAGGGTGAAAAAACAAAGAATTTTGGATGCTCCTGGAAGTGGTGGAGCACTCATCTGAAAAAGAGTCTATCGAGAACCGCCCAGCAAGAAGCCCCGAGGCTGCCGAAGCGAAATACCGGGAGAAGGATTCACACAACGCTCCGGCATCCAATATTTCCCGACCCCCCTCGTACAATACAATGCTAAAGGTACGCATTTTAAGAATCCGTTTGCTTCCGTTGCTAAATCGGATCCGTTCAGTTAAATAATGAAAGCCTATAATTGAATCAATGTGCATTGTAAACAAACGCATCCGAAATTAAATCGGTACCGTTCGATTCACCACCCGATTCTAATCAACGTGTTTCATTAAAATTCGGACCGCATAGTGACAATCCGTTTCGTAGCACGTGGTTTTGAAAATAAGGTACTTTAAAATTTTATTATTTATTTTACTATCTTATTTTAACCAATTTAAATAATCTATTTACAGATCTGTAGTTATCCAGAAAAATGAGTAGTGGAAGTGGATCAAAAAATCATATATGCGCAATGTTTTTTATCAAATTTAATAACAAAAAGTCAGTAACATCCATTATAACTATTTTGATACTATCCGAAGGAAAGAGTTGGGATGCGTTCGACAAACTGATTTATCACAGTCCATACATTGCACTCTGTCCGTTTCAAACGGAACCGTTTAAAAAGCGGGTCCTTTTTAAAATCGTACCCGTTTTTTAAACGGATTCTTAAAATGCAAAGCTTTACTCTTGGTACACATTTATTTCGAACCGAATCGATAATTCGCCATACGGTTTTCGACTTGTTTTTACTAGAGTTAAGGTACGCATTTTAAGAATCCGTTTGCTTCCGTATATAAAACGGATCCGTTCAGTTAAATAATGATTTGATCAATGTGCATTGTAAAAAAACGGATCCGAAATGAAATCGGTACCGTTCGATTCACCACCCGATTTTAATCAACGTGTTCATTAAATTCCGTTTGTTTACAATGCACATTGATTGAATTATAGGCTTTCATTATTTAACTGAACGGATCCGTTTTATATACGGAAGCAAACGGATTCTTAAAATGCGTTCCTTTAATCTCTTCATTGAATACGTCCTGACGATAAGACATAATCATATTATTCACCTCGTATCTCATCAGGTCGCGCTCTCGCCGCGTATGAGTCACAGCGTCAAGTTGGTGACATCACAGTGAAAACTCGAAATATCTCGATAACTGAATGGGCACAAAATTCATAACATGCGGCACAAATTGGCACATAATGGGCACAAAATTCTCAAAATATTTTCATATCACAATTTCACTAGTGAGTCACCATCGTGACGCACCCCCGGGCACAAATTGGCACATAATGAGCACGAAATTCCGAAAATATTTTCATATCAAAATTTCACTAGTGAGTCACCACCTTGACGCACCCCTGGGCACATTAAGGTGCGTACAGACATGCTCCGAATGCCGTACCGCACCACGTCGCGTACATAAGTGTGGACGGCGGGGTGCAACAGCGTATCGCACCTCGCCGCGATCACGGTGTAGATATTGGCGAACTTTTGTTGATCGCGTTGATGTACGCGACTTGGTGCTGTACTCCATTCGGAGCATGTCTGCACGCACCTTTAGAATGTGTAGTAGTTGTTTTATTCGCGATGCCTGAAATTTCTTACAGTGGCGTGGCGTAAAATTCGGCCTCCTCACCGTCGGGGGCTCTCTCTACAGATCTTTATTATTCACGATAAGTTTCCCCTAGGGAAGGGCCGAAGCCAAATTTTTGAGGGGGGAAATCTATCGAAAATTTTCCAACTGGGCATTAAATGGCTCATTTTTATCAGAGAAAATATTTTTTCTGAAAAATATATTCTTTTTATTCCGTGAAAGGAGTCAATATTGAGAATCAAAGTTATGAGAAATTAACGTTAATTTTCCAAGCATCATAAAACAAGATATTTTTCACGAAAATTCCATAAAATAAAGAAATATACATGATTTTATGTTGGGTAGATGAAAAATTAAAGTTATTCACTGACCACTTTGATGAGATTCATAATATTGAAACTGCTCATGCCTAACATGCGTCAATTTCACAGAATAAAAGGAAAAAAATTTTCAGAAAATATATTTCGTTTGATAAAAAATGGGCCTTTTTTGCAAACAGATTCCATGAAATAAAGAAAAGCAACATAACTAGGGAATAAAACAGAAAATGTATGTCAAAGTGTGTATCATAAATCAAGATACTTCTTAAAAAAACTATTCCCAATTTAGTAGGGAAACGGTTTTGACCTAAATCCGTCATATTGAAGAAAAAATATCGAACAAAATTTCCTAATTTGATTTGGCAATTAAGATCTTTTTGCAGCGTTTATTGCAATTAGTGTTTGGAATTGAGGATGTATTTAGTGTTTTGAACGATTTTTGTTGTGACTTTCGATATTCTGTGGTCTTCTTCTTCATCTGCGGTGCCATTCCTGGCAGAACTGGCGCCTGGTGGCCCATTGTTCATCCGCCTGTACAACAAGAGACTCAGTCCCTTAGACACGTCAACAAAAATGTCGCGAGTCGACAGGGAGGGGTACCTCCCACCATGGAAATATTGGGTGTGGGGTTTCCTAGGTGTGTTGACCTTAACTCATTAAAGTTGCTGCAGTTGAACAGAATTCTGTGGTCACTATACCCATAATATAATTTTGTTAATATAGGACCTATAAAGGCAATACAAGTTCAATTAAAATTAGACGTCTTTAATGTGGACATTTTGGCAATCTATAGGTCTCCATCATTAAATCCTCTTGAGTTCATAGCTGAATTAGAAAATTACTTCACGTCAAATAAAAGAAATAATGCTATATCAGTAATAGTGGGTGACTTAAATATCGATCTGATATCAGAATAAACTGTAAAGGATGATTATCTTAATGTCATCAGCGAATTTGGTTATTAACAAAGTATACACTTACCAACTAGACAAAATACGTGTCTGAGTCATATATTCTTTAATAGTCGTCTTCCCTCAATAGATACCCATCCAGTGGTGGTAGACTACTTGATTACTGATCACGATCCAGTGGCGTTCAAAATAATTTTGCCGGAAAAGAATATAAATATCAGAAATAATCAAATAAGAGAATATGTCAACCTGAAAAAACTAAAAAAGTTGCTGAGGGAGGAGACATGGTCTGATGTGATTTTTGATGGGGATGTAAATGACTCAATGAATTATTTCATCCGGATTTTCATGGACCTCATTGAACAAAGTAAATACATCGTGAAAGTTCGTAGGAATGATATAAAACGAAGTCCGTGGATTACTAAGGGGCTGATAAAATCAATTAACAGAAAAAACGAATTATATAAAAAATCTAAACTCAATCCGCAAAACATAAGATTGAAAAATGAACTGAAACAATACAGTGGCGAATTGAAACGACTTATTCACATAACAAAGGCACAATATCACAGAACTGAAATAAACTCCAACTCAACTAAACCGGAGAAACTCTGGATAACCTTGAGAGAGCTGCAAGGCGGGCCTCAACAAGTACGAATTGATGTAATAAAAAATAAGAACAATGTAAAAATGAAGAAAAAAAAATCTCTGAAGTATTCAACGATTTCTTTATAAATATTGGTAGGAATTTAGCACAAAATATCAAATCATCTAAAATTGCTAGACGCTACAAAAGTTGTGTAAACTTTATTATAATAGTGTCAACGAATGAGGATGAAGTGCGCAGAACCATCCTTTCTTTGAAAAATAATAAATCAACGGGAGATGATAATATTACATCTCATATACTGAATGAAACTGTAGATTTCATAGCTACCCCTCTCACGAATTTAATTAATAAATCTATTGAGTTCGGAAAATTCCCAGATGCGTTGAAAAAAGCGATTATTTTTTTTTTTATTTGAATTAACGTGTCTCGGCAACTAGGCCATTGACACATGGTACAGTATTTAGTTATTCTGGATATAACATTTGTATTGTGGATTACAAAGTATTACAATTGAATTGTACTATGGATACATCTATTATAAGTTCTTATATAGTTGGCATTCTTTAAGGAAGTCAAGTGTTTTTTCAATTTGAGACACTGACGGCCAGTTTCTGAAAGGCCGATCAACGTAAAAATTAACTAATCAGCTGTCAAATCCCTGGCCAAGTGCCATTTGAGTTGCAGAAAGTATGGTTAACTACTTGAACTTGATCAGCCTGTCAGTTGACAGAGTGGTCAAATATTGCAGGTAAATTGTACGTCAAACGCACTTTTGGGTTTCTGAAACGCATGTTAAGGCTAAATCAGTGTTCAAACTAATGTCAAAGAGGTGGTCAACTAATCGGTGATGTTCGGCGAATTAACTCGGTAGAGACGTGGTTAATCATCGTTGTTTCCACGGAAATCTTAATTGTATGGGTTAATGGGTCTGCATAACAATGATTAGGCAGAGTGGCAATAATTATATTTGTTCCAAAAAGAAATTTATTTATTTTTTGAAACAATTTGTGATTTTATTATCTGGCTGTAGATTATCATCTCCCCAGAACACAGGAATAACGCAGTAGGAATTAATCTGAATTATATCCATTCATTATCAAATGTTATTGGAGCTCTAAACTGTTCACATATTAAAATAATCTCGGTCGTCCACAAGATGAGCTTTCAAAATAGGAAGGGAAAATTTTTTTCCAAATGTTCAGGCCATTTGTGTTGCGAACTTGAAAATTGTAAAAGATGATGAAAACATATTGGTGAGAAAATCCACTGTGTTAACTCACGCGTATGTATAATCATTAATAACTGAGGTAGTAGTGGACTCCAACGGAAGCCAAGAAAATCCAACACGATACAATAAACGAAGTAGAAATGCAGTGTGAATTAACATGTTGATGTGTGATGAAAGTTGAAATAAATTAATGCTCAATACTGATTTCATTGATACACAGAAAAATATCAAAAAAACCTATTTAAATAATTTCATACTTGTAAACAATTTATGATTGAGTAGAGATTGAAATATTGTGGTAACTTGAAGGATTTGACAAGGGTATTCATTATCATATTCTAAATATACCAAACATTGATAAATTGTTTCATTTATTTATTGAAAAGATTATAATATTCTTTTTGTTTGATTTCAATTTCTAAATATGTATATTGAAATGTGTTTTTTTCAAAACAAGCTACTTTTCATGTAACTTAGGTTTTCTTCCTCAGTATAGGCATTCTTCAGTTCCCTTCAATAATAAAGCTTTTTTATTTCTTCCTTCAGGACTTTGTTCTCTTAATTGTAGCCATTTGTCGAGAAAAGGTGGTCGATGTCGTATAACTTCATTATCACGACACTGCACTCGTGTTTGTAAGTCTTCATCAATGCCATCTTAAATAGATTTAAAGCAATTGAAACTAGGAAATTATAAAATGAGGAGTATAATCAGTTTGAATATATGCAAATACCAATATTATAGTAGCTCAAAGAGCTGTCGTACTTGTTGACCAAAGGCTACATATGCTCCCCTGATACAGCCAACATTTTTGCACCTACATACTGTTTGTACTCAGCCAGAGTTGGTACAAACCGCTACCTGTTGCTAGGACATCTTCCTAAAAATAAAGATCAGTAATAGTAGTAACTGTTGTTTATTGTACTATTTTAATCCAGAGAATTAACTAATGCATAAAAACCTTATCAATGTTTTTGTCCTTTTTCAATTCCTTCACCATATTTATTAATTAAAGCAGGTCAGAGGTTCTGAAACAAGAAAATCTATAAAAATAATATCAATTCTTTGTTGACGGAGTCAAAAGGCCATTGACTGAAGTCTTTCAACCACAATAAAAATAATATCCACTGAACTTACATGTAAATAGTTTTTATTTTTGATGTTCCTGGATCGTCATTTGAGCCATTTTCCTTGCAGATATTTCTTAACCTGGAATTAAATATAAAATGAGGTGAAGAAGCTTTTTACTGTGTTGTATTAGATGGGTGGGTCATGTTCCATGCATTGCTTTACGAAAATTTTTAAATTGAGTATTGCAGAGTCCATTCAGATTCTAATGGAAATTCTGATGGATAAAATTTCTACTATAGGTTCTCTAAAATTGTTCAGAATTTTTTAGTTATCCGAACAAAACTTGTTTACGTACTCCTTTTCATTTGCAACATTTGCCCTTTTTGAATTTAGCTCGGCAGTGTGAAGTTTCTTTTGAGTTCTTGGCACTTCAGCGGCATTGTTGATTTCTCTTGTAATAAGTATTACCCATTTTTCATTTTGTTCTGCAATTGATATACTGCATTCGTCGACTTGTTTTCTAACTGAAAAAAAAATATGTACTCTATTAAATGTATACGAACATGCTCGCGAACATGTAATATTATACTATTGTTTATCGAAATGTTTGCCTTGAACTATGTATGGAGAAATTATTAACAATTTTACAAATACTTACGTCTGAACTAGATCAGAGTGACTGCACCTTTCTCCTTCAATGAAATTTCGGCCACTCATTTTGAATAAAACAAACCCGAAATAATCCCAAACTGAATACTAAATTCAAAATATGAAAATGAGAAATTCAAAATTCTAACCTGTTCGATCAGATAATATTGTTTATTTTAGCAGATTCTGTGGTTCGATAGCCTCGAAACAGGGTAACCTCATGTCAAATCATAATGATCAGAGATTATAGTCCGCTTCAAAATGATTGTCATCAGAGCAAGCCATGGAATTCCAGCCGGGGCTTTATTTCTAGTTACAAAAAGTTACTAAAAATTTCTCTGTGTTCATCATAGATAGAAATATATCAATATAACCTATAAAATAATTGAATATATTTTCAAGGCAAATAAATTTGAAGAATTTTTGTGAAATTATAATATTTTTCATCATTGTTGTATTGAAAAATCTTCAAACTTAGCTTCAATTGCAAAAGAGAAACAGGCTGAGATAGATGATGACTAAAATGTACACACCCACACAATTTCGCTGTAGATCAAGCATGGGAATTGGAAATTCAGGATTGATGATGAAAATAGCGTGGAATGCTTCAATATGAAATCTTGCAGAATTTCGAGGAACTCCAATGTAGAAATATCATTCATTAAATAATTAAGACTTCATCAACGATAAAAGTTCGTTCTCTATGAAAACCCTTCAGCAATCTTTTCATTCGTGATATGACTATCGAAAATTCAGCCCTGTGTTATTTTTTCTGAGTATGGTGGAACAAAAAGTATAAAGCTGACCTGACTTTACAATTTCATAACAAAGTTGTTGAAACAAATAGAAAATATTTGTTGACAAATTGTGAATCATTTGAAGTGTGAAATGCTATAAAATAGATCACTTATTGGTATTTATTAATATGTTCTGTCCATTTCATGATTCATTAAATAATATACCAAATTGATATTGATTAAATTTCAGTTACTTTTCAGGCAGTTCAAAAACAACAAACTGATTAATTCATTGTTTTTTATTTTAGAAATAATACGTCGAATAATGTCTTTTTGAATCATGTGGAATAGATTTCCATCCACTGCTCACTCATGACTGCCTTCTCTTTTCTCCCAAATTCATCTGACAGGTCTAGGTGAAAACTGAAAATTTGAGACTCGTTTATTTATCAGAGAACACCTCGAAAAAGTAAATGATTGTTACCTGAATAACTAGCAAAATGCGATTAATACTGGCAGAAATACCTGCTGAATTGTTGAAAAACTCGCAGTACCGACGATAAACTACTTCACGTTCCCTTATAGTTGGGCGAGGCCAGAGATATCTTGAAGAATTCCAGCCATTTTCAATTCAGTAATAATAATTCAAATCCAAAACTAATTTGTCTATTTAATCAAGAACATGAGCATACAGAAATAAATTCGAAATATATTCAGGAGGTTAATTCAAACTCTGAAACGTCAAAACTTAGTGTTTTCAATCAACACCAACCTAAATCCTAGAACTCGAAAGTTACTGATGGGATATTACCAACATATTTTCGAGATTCCACAGCCGCCCGAGATGCCAATAATTTTGAAACGAACTATAGTTAATTTTGCCCTAAACATCCTTTCAGCAACCCAAATTGATTTGACATCGATGTCAAGTTGAACGTTGTGTCAGTTGACATACGGTTTGAACGGCCTTACAGAAACTGGCCGTGAGTTGAGGATGTTCTTCATATTTTCTTCAAGTCCAAGTCGATGGCGAACTTCATTGTAATGTGGACAGTGAGATAGAATATGTTCCACCGTTAAGCGAGTATCTCGGCAGTAATCGCATGTAGGTTGTTCTTCTGATGATGTCATCAAGTAGCCGTGTGTTAACCTGGTGTGACCTATTCTTAATCTTCTCAGTACCATTTTGTCCTTTCTATTGAGCTTGATTTTTATCGGAGAATAGACCTTAGACTGGACTTTATGTAGTTTGTTGTTGCTGCTATTCAATTGGATTTGCCAGTTCTGAAGAGATCTCCGCTTAATTGTGGTCTTTAGGTCTGTGTGGAGCTGAATATTTGTAATTGGTAGGTCCGAGGATCGTGTCTGTTTTGCGGATTTGTCTGCAGCTTCGTTTCCTTCTATACCTACATGAGATGGTATCCACATTATGGTCAAAGAGATTTCTCTGTTCGTTTGGAGTGTATGAGATCGTTCCTGAATTTTCTGTACTAGCGGGTTTCTGGAGAAGATGTTGGATATCGCTTGAATTGAGGATAACGAGTTTGTGAATATTCCGATATGGTGGCCTGGTGTCATGGTATTGCATAGAGACTTGTAGATTGCGAACAGTTCGGCAGTATATATGCTGGATATGGGTGGAAGTTTGAAAGACACAGAATTGTTCTTGTTGTCGATGATTGAGCATGCAACTCCGTCTTCGTCTTTAGATCCATCAGTGTAGAATTCCTCATCGAATTTCTCGTTGGTTTTCATTTCGAGGAAGGATTGTTTTAGAATTCTGTCATGGGTTTCCTGTTTATTATGTCGATGTAGGACTGTGTTAAGATTCGGTTGATGTCTGGACCACGGGGCGTGTTTTGAGTACGTCATGGGAACCGATAAATTAAAATTTATAGATTCAGAGTGTTGTTGGATAAGCTCTGGAATTGTGGGCAGCGTCATAGGATGTGATGAGTTTGGGTATTCTGGTGTTTTCATAAGATTATGTGCGGGGTGGTACGGCATTGCAGACACCTTCGAAGCATATGTCAGAAGAAGTTGTTGTCGACGGAGGCTGAGACGTATCTCTTGTGCTTCTACATAAAGCGATTATTACACCAATATTTAAATCAGGTGATAAGCTATTGTGTTCGAACTATAGGCCGATTTCAATTCTTCCAGTTCTTTCCAAGGTTTTTGAAAAAATTTTAAAATCCAGATTTACCGAATACTTAGAAAAATATAAAATTATATCTGATAATCAATATGGATTCAGAGCCGGTCGATCAACTCAGGACGCGATTGCACATTTAACGAGCAAAATATATAAATCAGTTGATAATAAAACACCGGCCATCAGTATATTTGTTGATTTGGCGAAGGCCTTTGTCACGGTTGATCACTCGGAATTGTTGGCATCTTTGGAGAAATTGGGATTTAGAGGAAATGTCTCAAAACTAATGAAAAGTTATTTAAGCGATCGGGTACAGGCAGTAAAAATCGATAATGTACTTAGTGAATTCAGAGATGTAAAAATTGGTGTCCCACATGGTTCGGTCCTTGGGCCACTCTTGTTTATTATTTATCTAAATGATATCTTCGACTTACCTACAAGTGGAGATATTGTTAGTTTTGCGGACGATACTGCTGTGTTCTATCACGGAAAATCTTGGGAGAACCTAAAAAGACAAGTTGAAACGGACTTCGCCCAGATTGTAGCATTCTTCAATTCAAAGTTGTTGACGATTAATGTTGAAAAAACTAAATTTATGGTGTACACGAGCTATGTAAGATACTTACCTGACATAACATCATTGGATATACAAACTGAGGACGGTCACATGAGAATAAATGCGACAAATGTTATGAAATATTTAGGTCTTTATATTGATAGCCATTTGCAATGGAAAGAACATGCAGCATCGATTGTCAGGAAACTAAGAACCATTACTCCTAAAATAAAATTGTGTAGTAGTTTCTGTACTGTAGACCAGATGAAAACGTTGTACTATGCTTTAGTTCAGTCTCATCTGGTCCACGGAATATTAGCTTGGGGTGGTTTGCTG
This sequence comes from Hippodamia convergens, assembly GCA_038502775.1. Taxonomy (NCBI): domain Eukaryota; kingdom Metazoa; phylum Arthropoda; class Insecta; order Coleoptera; family Coccinellidae; genus Hippodamia; species Hippodamia convergens. The sequence goes on from CM076607.1 coordinate 73,500,067, forward strand.
AAGACTTTCGAGAAAAAAATAGAAATAGCCCAAAAGTGGATATTGAAAATAATGCTCAGCAGGCCATATAGGTATCCAAAAAGCGGAGTATATGATATTAGGCAACTATATTTTAGGGCTTTGTTGATTTATCATCACCGGAATATCAGGGAACAGGACCGCATTTCGCATAGCTTTAACACACGGTATAAGCAGGGATCTACATGTGTCCCACAGATCAATAAGTCCATAGGACAGCGGAGTTCTGTGTTTCTGGGTTCGAGGATATATAATATGTTGCCGGGTGTACTTAAGAATATTAGGTCAACGAATAGGTTTGGGAAAGGGGTGAAGGAATTTATAAGGACTAACAACAGATCCTTTATACGCTCACTTGTGGAGGTAAAGAACTAGTTTCTATATTTGTGTATAGTTGTTATCAGAATTGTGAATTCTTACTTGGATGCATTAATAAACTGTGTAATTATATATTACCCCTCGAGCGGTTATCCATGAGGGGAGAATTTTCCATTTATTTGTGTAAATTTTGATGTGGAATATCTAGTGAGAATTTATTGTGTGATTTTATTTTATTCCAAATAAATATTATTATTATTATTATTATTATAATTTTTTCTCACACTTGTTGTCCTTCGTGCATTTTCTGTTCATAAATTTTTTTTCTGTAATTTTTTTAAGGCCACATAACTCAAACTTCACTTTGAATCTTGTTTGGTTCATTATTCAAATTTATTTACATATATTGTTTATTCGCAAAAAAACTATAACACAATGTACGAAGAGACGGCCTATTAGGCGTTTCTGGAGAACTGGGATTATGTTATTGTTTGACATTATTTACCGATCTAAGATATTATTGGAGCCTGACCACTTTCAGTTATACAGGGAGTAAAAAAAATTTCAAACATTTTTTTTTCTTATTTTTTGTTTTTGAATTGGACAGAGTATGCAATCCTGAATACATTCTTACTCGTATAGTTGCATTCGTCAAAATTGTTTACAAAATATCGAGAAAAAACTGAAGAAAAATAAGAGATGAGAGTATTCGGTATCATATTTGTTATTCCTATTCTAAATATCTTAAGCACAAACCGTTTTCACAATTTTGAAGACGAAGATTGTAGAAAAATTGTACATTTGCTGAATTTTGAAAAATTCATCACATGGTGTTCCAAATGTTGGGTCAAAAATTGGGATCAAGATTGACCCATAACTTTCTTTTTTCAAATTGGAACCCTATTTTTTCATGATTGCATTGGAGTGTGCGAAGAAAAATTATGATAATGTTCTATCATGTTGATGCTCCTAAATTTAATAATTCTTGAGTTATTTAGGAAATCTGATTCTATGTTGCACGTAGCGTCAATTTCATTAAACCTGTTCCATATCAACAATGATAAATGAATTAAGAAAAGAGGTGTGTCACTAGTGAGTTATTGAAATAATTTATTTTCTATGACCAAGATCATTGTTGATATGAAACAGATTCTATGAATTTGACGTACGACATGAAATCAGGAAATCCTGAATACCACAAGAATTATTAATTTTAGGAGCATTAACATGTTGGAACATTATCTTAATTTTTCTTTGCACAATCCGACGCAATCATAGAAAAATAGGGTTCTAATTTGTAAAACGAAGTTATGGGCAAATCTTGATCACAATTTTTGACCCAACATCTGGAACACCCTGTGGCGAGTTTTTCAAAATTTTAAAAATGTACAATATTTCCACAGTCTTCGACTTTAAAAATGTGAAAACGGTTTGTGCTCAAGATATCTAGATTAGGAAAAACAAACATAATACCGAATACTCTTATCTCCCTTTTTTCTTCAGTTTTTTCTGGATATTTTGGAAATTATTATGACAAATGCAACGATTCGAATACGAATGTATTCACGATTGAATACTCTATCGAAATGGAAAACAAGAAAATAGAAAAACAAATTTTGAAATTTTATTTTTCATCCCCTGTATAATTGAAAGTTGTCAGGCTGCAAGAATATTCTAGCTCGGTGGATAATATCGAACAATATCATAATCCCCATTATCAGATTCAAAATAGGTCCAGTTCTACAGAAACGCCTAATAAGCCATCGAACTTGGTACATCTGAAAGTAACAGTTTGAATTTATGATACCAGATGGTTTTTTTTTATGACACAGTCCATGCGACGTAACTGAAAAATTTACAACTAGGTACCTACTTCTTGGCGTCGCATCTCTCCCAACACTTGAAGGTAAAAATATTGGGTTAAATATCATTTATTGCCGGCTATACATATATTGCCAAGTACTGATTGCAAACTTGTTTTTTCTAATTCAGATTCCTTCGTATTTCATAACTCTCTCGGAATTATATATTTGATCTGCTTTGAAATTTTATCAACTGCTTTGAACTTTTTGCAACTGCTTTGGAATTTTTTCCAACTACTTTGAAATTTTGCCAACTGCTTTGAAATTTTTTCCAACTGCTTTGAAATTTTTCCAACCGCTTTGAAATTTTTCCAACTGCTCTGAAATTTTTCGAACTCCTTTGAAAATCTTCCGACTGTTTTGAAAATTTGCCACTTCGTTCAACATTGGGGGGGAATCATCCCCCCCATCCCCCCTTCCTTGGGCCCGTCCCTGGTTTCCCCTGAAGTTTAAAAAAAAAATTTAAAAGAATGTTATAAAAATAACTCATATATTGTATAACAAAAATTTCTAAACAGAATATTGTAAATTCTGATATAAAAATAACTAGAAACACATCAATGTGGCAAAAACTTTAAAAATTATGGAACAAAAATTCATGAATCTTTTTCAATTTTTGTGTGGTAACATATCTATCAACTTGTCCATGTCCAAGCTTCTGGCCACTTCTTGTCCAGAGCTGAGTAAGCTCAAGAGTCTGATAGACGTGTTGCGAAAAGCTTGACAGTATATTAAAAAACCCCTGAAAACAGGGTACCACATTTAGTAATTGAGTAAAAATTCAAATTTCGAATGGAATTACTGAAAACTCATCTGTTTTTTTTTATAAATTAGGAGTATTTCTCTATACCTTCTTTGTATAAGTTTTGTTCATTATATCATGGTAAACTCTAGCGAATCGGCAAGTTTAACAGAATGAAATTATTGTGGCCCCATTTGAAGCTTTTAGTTTTGTTTGGGGGCCCTTTTGGTGTTGAGCTCCCCTGCACCGCGAATTCTGAGAGGCCCTCTGATACGCCACTGATTTTTTGTCTTGCAGTGCTGTCTGAAATTATGTAGTTGAATGGGGATTTCCTTTGAAGAATCCCAATGAATACAATAACGCAATGATGTGATCAACATCACGATTCGAACAGATGTTTTATGGCTAACAACCCTTACTAATAATAAAAGCTAATAATTGCTCGTATCTAATGTATGCCAGTATGACAAGGGTCATAAAAATTGCAATCTTCGAGAACTTCTTGATGAGAAAGTGGGAATTCCAATCCATTTGGAATTATTGTGAAAGAATATTTACCTAAAGGGAATTTTAGTACGTGAAAAGAAATTTTGAAAGAGAGAAGCGTTTAGGTCTTTTCAATAACAATAATAAAGGGGAAATTCTTTTGAAATAGGGAATTTCCAAACGTCATTGAGAAAATCTTCGATCCTTTCGGTTCGGAACAATTGATATGACCCGATAGGGCCCCCTGAGCGGTGCTCCTATCGGTCGCGGGGCCCTGGGCACTTGTGCCCTAGGGAAAGAAGGGGCCTGGTTCTCCAGAAACGTCTAATAGGATGTCGAACTTGGTTCTTGATAATAGTGGGTTTCATCAATTTGAAAAAATCCGAAAAAACCCGGTGGGTTTTATAAGGTGGGGAAATTCTATGCCAACACTGCTAGAAGACTTTCTGGCACCAACAGTGGATATTAGGACACAATAGAGTTTTTCATAGAGTACCTCTTATATCCTGTGCTGGATTAAGAAATTAGCTGCATGATATTTGCTTCATTTACCAACTCTTTGGCATAATAATAATTATAATAATAATAATAATAATAATAATAATAATAATGAATGAATGAAGTAGAGAAGACCATACTTACGGCACAGAAGGCTGCAATCCTGGGAACGTGTAGAACTGTCCGGCGTGTGTTAACGAACGATTGAGCTGTTGATTCATGCGAATCCCAGCTTAGTTGGAAACCACCCCACGAAAGTGTGATTAAAAAAAAAAAAAAAAAAAAAAAAAAAAAAAAAAAAAAAAAAAAAAATAATAATAATAATAATAATAATAATAATAAATAATAATAATAATAATATACGGACGGAGTGGTATTTTATCACTGGGGAGTGACGACCCCATGTAAGGGAGTTCTCAAGAGCTTCGGGATTGCAACCCCGAGGACCCTAGCATCACTCCTCGGAGAGGTCAACCTCCTGTCCAAGGAAGATAAGTTTAAGGGTTCCTATAACCAGAAGACAAGCCTCGGAAGCGGCAGGTGGTGGAACTGCACCTGTTCGCGGGACTGTACATCTCCTAGCAGAGAGAAGCGAAGCGAGTGGCGCCTCAATGCGAAATGTAACAACAAGGTCAAGCCCCGGAAATCAGGACATCCAATATGGAGGGATAGAAGACTTGGATCACGCAAGTGATCCCGTCCCTAGCCCGCACCCTCGGACGAGACGTAAGCGCTGGACCAGAGATGACAACAAAGATCTACTGCACGCTTACTATAAGGGAACCGATGTAGAACGAGACAAAACGGGATACAGAGTTCGACTACACGAGGAATGGACTCGTTCAAGACCAGATTTTCCTAGAAGCTCTCAGCAGCTTGCGGACCAGTTGAGTTCTGTCTTCAGACGGAAAGTTTTCTCCAGTGCAGATCTTGAGTACCTAAAGTCCGAAATAAGTAACGAACATCAGGACCACGATCGGAAAAAGAATCATCCCCTAGAGTTTCCGGTCGGTTATCCCAAGGGCGAAGACGAACAAGAAATTCATTTTTACCAAATCAGGATCCGGACCTAATGCATGAAGAACTTCGGAACTTGTTCCAGGAGTATATGTTGAAGTACTGTGGTGTTGAGTTCCAGTTGCGCCCAAAAATACCAAAAATAAATATAACATCAGAACGAAGCAAACAGAAGCAGCAATCAACAGAATATTGCACCGATACCTACCTGAGAGTTTGTAACTTCAGCACACATGCCACCTCGTTTACTGCGCTGCTGCAACCGTGTGTACATATACTGGATTTAAAGTTGAAGAACGGAACCATTTCGCCGGTAAGCAGGAGATACCACCCTGGAAAAGACGACTAGAAGAAAAGATTAAATATACAAGAAAAACCATAGGGGTGTTACATACTTACCTGAATACTGAAAGGCCGTCGATACGAACTAGACGAGCAATTAGTTCAATCGTCTCAAATAGCGGGCTTCGTGATCGCAGTAGAACCGGATTGACAGTTTTTATGGATAGCCTGAAACAAAAAGTAGCTGCATTAGAATGTCGTTTGAGACGTTATAATGAAAGTGAGAGAAAGCGGACACAAAATGAACTATTTTCCTCGAACCAAAAGATTTTCTACAGATCCTTGAACAACGGTATCAGAATGATTATGAAGAACTGGTGGATCCTGATGAAATGTTCAATTTTTGGGCATGGAATATTCACGCGATCATGAAGATCGTTGCCAGAAATGAACACAATACATATAACCGAAGATCTGGTAAGACAAGTGGTTGCTCCGTTAGGAAACTGGAGAGCTTCAGGTGTTGATAAATTGCATGCCTACTGGTGGAAACATCTCACCAATGTCCACGAGACATTATCCGACCAATTTGAGCAGGCAATCCAGGAACCAGGGACTATTCCAGAATTTTTCACAGAGGGAATCACATATATGATACCCAAGAACCAATTTGTCAATAAACCTGAGAACTTTAGACCCATTACATGTCTTCCAACTATTTATAAGATATCTACATCTCTTATCGAAAGAGCCATAACCGATCATCTTGAAACCAATAACATAATGGCTTGGGAGCAGAATGGTGACCGAAAAGGGTCAAGAGGAAGTAAGGAATGGTTGATAATTGATACGGTGATTGGAAGACAAGCATACAAAAACAAAAGAAACATCTCGATCACATGGATCGACTACAGAAAGACTTTTGATTCGGTTCCGCACTCTTGGCTGATAAAATAATGGAGATTCACAAAATCAATCCCACAGTCATACAAGTCCTCAAGCATGTCATGAAAAAATGGAACACAACACTCATAGTAAACACTCTAACAAACGCTTATGAGACGAAACAACTGACGATTCGTCGAGGAATATTTCAGGGAGACGGCTGGAATCCCTTTCTGTTTTGTATGTCCATCAACCCACTCAGTTACATGCTTGAATCTAGTGGATACGGTTACCTAATTTCCAGTAACCCGAGAGTGAGAATCAGTCACCTTCTGCACATGGACGATCTAAAATGCTATGCGAGCAGCCCAGACCAGCTGAATAGCCTGCTTATGCTTGTTACTTCGTTCAGCGAAGCCATCCGTATGGAGTTTGGGGTGGATAAGTACGCGGTCCTACACTGTAAGAGAGGAAAAACCCAAAATTCCGAAAACCTAATTTTAATCGACGAAAATACATCATCTTCACCATTAGAGCTCGGAGAAACGTATAAACACCTAGGTATTCAAGAGGCCCTTACCATAGACGACACCACTATGAAGAAAACTATAGAGACAAGCTTCCTCAAACGACTGAAGATCATCTTGAAGACTAAACTTTACGCGAAAAATAAAATAACCGCTATAAATCATTGGGGTGCACCGGTGCTGGCGAGTACCTTTGGGATTTTGAAATGGTCGCGAACGGATTTAGAGGCCATTGACAGGAAGGTCAGAACATCTATGACAAAATTCAGAATACACCATCCTCACGCGTCGATGATCAGAATGTACCTACCCAGAGAGAGTGGCGGGTCTCTTCAGTGCGGTTGCTGCGCATGAGAACCATTTTCAAGGACCCTTAGATTTTTTCGAAAGACCAAGAAACCATCTCCTTGCAACAATAAAAGCAGCAGATAAGAACCTTTCCCCATTAAATCTAGCAGGACCGCGAATGCCGGTGACATTCTCCAGTCGGGAAACATCTATCTCTCAGTGGAGATCTAAACCCTCACACGGCAGATACCCGTCCAATCTCAATGGGCCAGATGTGGACAAGGAGCTATCACTTTCCTTGCTGAGGAACGGAGAGCTTAGGACTGAGACTGAGGGATTCATGATTGCGATACAGGATCAGCAGATACCAACCAGAAACTTCCTGAAAATAATAGTGAAAGAAAACCTGCGAGACGATCTATGCAGATTATGTCGTGCCTTCCCCGAAACTATACAGCACATCTGTTCGGCCTGTACTTACCTTGCTCCGCGTCATTATCTAGACCGACACAATCGTGTAGCTGGGATTCTCCATCAGGAAATCTGTAAAGAGAGCCCTTTGAATGAGATAGTTGCATACTATAAATACTTACCTGAGACCATTGGAGAATGATGCGGTTAAGGTGTACTGGGACTCGGACATAATTACCCACCGAAACGTTGAACATAACCGACCAGACATCGTGGTATTTTACAAACAAACTACACACGCATATATAATAGACATCACAATACCACTGGATGAAAACTTGCGAGGTTGTAGAAATGACAAAATTTTGAAGTACCAATCACTTTCTCAGGAGTTCAAGTCTGTTTACTGCCTGGGTCGGGTCATGGTTCTTCCAGTTGTACTCACGTGCAACGGTCTAGTGGACCGAAATCTGAAGAGCGCACTGGAGAAGTTGCAGCTACCCTACCCTGAGAGGATAATAGCAACAATGGGCACATTCAGCAGAAAAAGCGCTAACAAAACTGTTTGCGCTACTGATAGGTACCGGTAGCGGAAATCTGTTGACATCGGGCGCATTCAGCAGAAAGAGCGGTAGCAAACTGTCACAACTGTCAGTCACACAACACGTTACCAAAAAGGAGCGCAAGCCAAGTACGTTACTAAAAATGGCGACCGCTACCCAACATGTTACATAGGTAGCTCAACGTTCAGCAGAAGATCATAAGCTCTATTCGGGTTCACACAATTACTGTTCTAAGACTGTCAGGAGTTTGCGCAGTAAATTTGTTCGCGATAGTTAGCGTTCAGGTTTTTTGGGGACTTGTTTTGCGTTCGGGTTTTTACGAATAATCCTGGGATAGTCCGAGAACAGTCCGAAAGCTGTCCCCGCTCTTGGGCAGGTACTGTTTTAGGATTATTCTGGGTGCATCCTTTTCAGGGCTTTACGTGATGGTTGTTGGCCGGAATCTTGATGACATCGGTTATCTTCCTGGAACGGTCCTAGGTATCGAAACGAGTGCGCATCTGTTCGGCGCAGTTTTAGAACGATCCTAGGACTGTCCTGAAAATTGTAACCCGAATAAAGCTATAGAAATTCGGTAACAGTTCCATAACTGTTTTCTCTGCTGAATGCGCCCAATGCAGAAATCGGTCGGCCTCTCGACGTGCTCGATCGTTCGTCAGGTATTGAACCACGACTGAAGTGTTGATGCGATTGCTTCCCGCTTCAGTATGATATTACCACTTCTCTGAGGGAAAAAAATGATAAAAATAATAATAATTATATCCCTCATTTCCAAATACAGCATTTATAACATTTCACAAATTGAATGGAAATGGTGTCAAAAACATCATATTACAAAAGGAAAACAAAATTAAGACCGAAAAAGTAAATAACAGAAATTATATTATTATCTATCTACTTATTATAACGAAGACCATCCTAATCTAAATATTCTTTCATACTATACGGTTCCTTACACATCAAATATTTGTATGAAGCTGTTTTGAATTTGCCAATTTGATGGATGTTTTTTAACTCGACAGGAAGCCCATTGTAAAGGTTGATGCCCATTTATTTTGGACCATTTATTTCCATAATCTGAATATAATTCGAAAAGGAAACAAGTCAAACTAAATAGTAGAACCTCGATTATCCGAGCTATTGTGGACCGAGCCGACCTCGGATAATCGAAAACTCGGATAATACGGACTTTATTAAATAACTCTGGAAAAATACGGTATTTTTAATCAAATTGAGTTTTATTTACGTAAATAGTAACTAAATAAACTGCTCGTCACTCGAAACGTTAAAAGTGAAATTTGGCGTCAACTTTCACTTCTCATAATTTCTAAAATACTGAACGCATTTTAAATTGCAGCCCAGAATTTGAAAGCTATTTTCATCGAATATCGAATCATTTCTTACAGCTCCTTCAAGATTGAAATGCTTCAAAGCCTCCATTTGTAAAACTTTTCAAAAATTAGTCAGTTCGAAACAAAAATGCAAAAAAATTTTTTTTTTCCGAAACCCTGTAGTTATTGGCAAAAACTCAAAAACGTCCCGAGGTATGGTTGCTATTCATAAAATGACCGCATGAAATAAGAGCAACGTGGTCATCGGACAAAATGGCGGGGTGGAGAATTTTTGTTAAACATGCACAAGATTTTGTTTCACCCTGTATCTTTGATCCTGATTCATCTTGAAGGAGCTGTAAGAAATGATTCGATAGTCGATGAAAAGAGCTTTCAAAATCTGGGCTGCAATTTAAAATGCGTTCAGTATTTTAGAAATTATGAGAAGTGTATTGAAAGTATTTACGTTTCGAGTGACGGGCAGTTTAGATGAGTAAATACATATTATATAATGTGTAAAGAATACACAAGTATGAATATATGTTCCTAAACGAATGACAAGCACAGACAACTCGCGGCTCGAGCAAAGGTTGACCATGTGAAATTGAACTATCCTGTGCAATCTAAGCGACTCGGATAATCGCGACTTCGCGACCTCGGATAAAGCGAGCTCGGATAATCGGGGTTCTACTGTACAGGGTGGGCAAAATTGGTGATCCCTGAACGACAACTTTTTAACCGTGAGAGATAGAGGAAAATGAATGACACGTTACGGTGGTGTTTTTTAGAGAAACTGATAATGTCATCAACTGATTTCCTCTATCTTCTTTTGTTTTCGAGTTATAGGACAAAATTGAAATTTGGGCGATTTCAACTTTGGCCATTATCTCCGTTTCTGTTTGTGCTAGGATGTTGAAATGAAAACATTATGAAGGCATTTTTTCATAGCAATGGAGTAGCGTACTTTGTTTTTTCTCAAGAGGTTTCCTTGCTGAGATACAACATAAAGTTGTGTTTTTTCTTATGGACACAATAGTTTGAAATGGCTTAAAAGAATCGCCATTTTTTTTTCCTGTTTCAGAAATATATCATACTTCATACATCGCTCTCAGAATCATTCAGATATCATGAAAAATATAGTTTGTATTTGAAATTTGAATTATTGAGTATTAAGTAGGCTGAATCACAGCATAATATGTATCTACGCATGGTGTCATTATTATTTTGCCATTGAATACTTGATTCAATTCTCCGTGATTTGATCTCTGTTCAGAACAACTGTCAATTATTAGAATTCGAAGTCATTATTGCCGCCAATATGGAAATGTTCGTAAACTACGAGAAATAAGATATGTTAAAATGTTTCATTTTAGCAGCAATAATGACTTCGAATTGACAGTTGTTCTGAAATAAGATCAAACCACGGAGAATTGAATCGCAAAATAATAATGACATCATGCGTAGAGACATATTATTCTGTGAATCAGCCTAGTTAATAATCGATAATTCAAATTTTATAGCCAAACTACATTTTTTCATGATAACTGAATGAATCTGAGGGCGATGTATGATGTATGATATATTTCTGAAACCGGAAAAAAATGGCGGTTCTTTCTAAGCCATTTCAAACTATTTTTTCCATAAGAAAAAACACAACTTCATGTTGTAGCTCAGCAAGGAAACCCCTTGAGAAAAAACAAAGTTCGCTACTGCATTGCTATGAAAAAAGTGCCTTTATAATGTTTTCATTTCAACATCCTATCACAAACAGAGACGGAGATAATGGCCAAAGTTGAAATCGCCCAAATTTCAATTTTGTCCTATAACTCGAAAACAAAAGAAGATTGAGGAATGCAGTTGGTGGCATTATCAGTTTCTCTAAAAAAGACCACCGTAACGTGTCATTCATTTTCCTTTATCTCTCACGGTTAAAACGTTGTAGTTCAAGTATCACCAATTTTGCCCACCCTGTACATATGAAATAACCAAGAAAAAACAGAAGAAAATGACCGATGAGAACGATCAGACTTGGAAATCATAGTTGAAATATTCGGTTATTGAGTATGGTTCAAGCTTTGTCAAAAAAGCGCTTACAGTGTCATTGAACTTCTTTCCTTCCGATATGAACTGAATATTTTTCGGTAGATGGTTATAGAACTTTAGACACATGTACTCTACATTCCTTTGCAACAGCTTTAGAGAATTGTTCGGAAGATGAAAGAAATTCATTCTCCTATAGTGTTATTTGAGTTTCAGTATTGTTCAGAGTAGTGGCCATTTTTTCGCAGAAAAACAAGACATCTGAATATGTAAAGTCCCACCGTTGTTAATGTCCCCTCGACTTTAAACCTCCCACGACATGAAGCTCTAGAAGGCAGCCGAAGCATAACTCTCAATGCGCGTTTTTGAATTATAAATATCTTATTGATATCCGAGCTGTTTTCCCAAATAATAATGCCATACAATAGTATCGAGTGAAAATTTGAAAAATACACGGTCTCGAGTAGGTCCAGGTCAGCTTGCTGAGATAAAAGGCGAAGTGTGCAGAGAACAGAATTCAACCTTCGCTGTAATAGTTCGATGTGTTCCAACCAACATAAATGTTCATCCAAAATCACACCCAAAAATTTTGTAGGGTCTCCTATATTCACGGTGTTATGAAAAAGAGTGATAGTTTCAGGCCTCAACCACCTTGCATGCATTGTAGAAAAAAACACACACTCAGTTTTGTCCACGTTAATGGTGAGATTATTTTGTGAACACCAGTCTGCTATAGATGACAGGGTGTTTTGTGTCATTGTAGTTCCTGTTGGTATATCAGATGAAGACACCAACGTATTTGCATCATCCGCGTACATAGATACATCTACCTTCTCTGAAACGTGGTTTGGGAGCTCATTAATGTTGATTAGAAATAGTATTAGTGCGACAATACCTCCCTGTGGAACACCAACCTTCATGTGCATATCAGAGGATATAAAATTCTTCCCATTAATTTCCATGCTCACCCTCTGTACTCTATTATTTAGATAACTTTGAACCGAGTTCAACTAGTTACCTCTTATTCCGCAACAGAAGAGTTTATGTAAGAGCTTAATGTGATCAAAGCTATCGAAAGCCTTTGAGAGGTCAATGAAGAGACCTATCGGTACTTCTCCTCCATCAAGAACCTCAAGAATCGACCGCGTCAACTCAAAAAGTGCCGTCTCTGTACTTTTGGACTTCACAAACCCATGTTGACATTTTGAAAAAATTCGGGATTTGTGGAAAAAACTCAAAAGCCCACTTACCAAGATCTTTTCAAAAATTTTAGAAAATGACTTTAATAAGCTTATTGGTCTGTAATTACTAGGATCTTCGATATTTCCTTTTTTAAAAAGCGGTCTCACAATAGCTATCTTCAAGGATCCTTGAAAGACTTATTTATGATGCGGGCTAAAGGTTCTGCAATAATAGAGATAGATCTAATAATATAAACAGCAGTGGCAATTAGAATCCCACAACTGCTGAAAACACCCCGACAAGATTCACGAAATAACATTCCAGAAATTTAAAAAAATTGATTGGAAACATGAAAAATAAATTGTTCTCATATTTTTGAAAGGCAAATCTTTTTTTAAAATACAAAAACTATAGCATATTCTGCTCAATTTTGTACAAAGTCCATCAATATGTGCTTTCCAGTTCAAACGGTCGTCAAGTTGAATTTACCTTTGGAGGTCATATTCACATTTTTCGAATAAATTCAAATTTATTTTTGTTATTGAATTAAGAAATGATTTTTACTCATTGATTTCTGAAACCTTTCTTTTCAGCGAGGCTCTTGTAAGTTTGAATTTGGATAACAATTATCCAATGATACATAATACTTCAGTATCGGATACTCAAAAGAATCCAAGTTGCACAACATTACCCCGAACTGTTCCGAGCTTCATTATAACTGGGACTTGACGCTCTCGATCAAACTGACCTCTAAAAAGTAGTGGAATTTGCAAAAAAAAATTTCGATACACATATCATAAGAAACCACTGTTTTCAAAAGAAATATGCATACAAGATGGTTACTTTTCCAATGGAACTTTCTTGTTCATCTGGATCATAAAAATAAATAGTTCAATTTTAATGATCTTCTCTTCGGAACCGAAAATTTAATACAAATACAGCTGGCGTGGTGAAAAAAAAAGGTGTCCAAAACCGTTATTCTTGAAATAGATGAATCCACTTGCTTACTTTTCACCTTGTGAGAGTCATAGCTGCAATCTCATCCTACGAGATACAACACCGTATTGTGTCTAAGCAAAATTTTTTTTGGTTTGCTACAAATATTGTATACTCTGTTTGCCGGGTCAACTCAGAAGTAACAGAGGATCATGTAAAAGCCTTTTTACTAACACAGTTTTGTGAAACTAGATTCACGAAGGAAAAAGGGCCTCGCAATGTGTAAGGCCGCTCCTTCCAAGATCTTTTCTTTCACAATGGCACTTCTCAAAGGTTAAACTAGCACAACAAATTATTTTTTCATAAGCTCCCATATACATTTCATTTAGCAATAATGACAATACCATATGCAAGCTGAAGAAGTACCTTTAGAGTTTTTTTACGTCTTTCATATTCTCACTGCACAGATTTTCTACACTACTCACACTAAGTGGCGCATTGATCACATTCACAGATATAATCGAGATTAAATTCGTTGGTAAAACTCAGCGTAGCAGAAATTGAAGGGGTCGCAGCACACGCCCACACAAAAAACTAAAAGTATGAATAACCATTTGCAGATCTTTAACTTTGCCGATCTGTATCCAGGAGGAACACCGAATGAGCAATTTACGATACCAGCTCACTCAAATGAGAATAGTAACAACATGAACGATTCTCATTAATTATACTGGGGTCTGCCTACCTCAACTAACTGTTATGTAACCCTTTTCGATGTTCAACAATACACACGCCAGTGTGCTTGGTGTGTCAAAGCTTCCTATGTGAATTCATTGAAACGACGAATTTAATTGTTCGTGCAGCATGAGGTTGCCTATCCTGCTCAGCGAATTCGAAATCTATATCACTGCATGACGGAAATTGTCGTTTTTTCAAGCAACAGCTCAAAGCGTGTGCTATAGGTGTTACAATCATCCTTGTTTCAATTCGAAAAGAGTTATATTAGTCCTTTAGAGTATGAGATTGTGTGCTGGAGCGAATCGAAGTGCCGATCCCGCTATGATTTTTCATCTAGCAGAATTTTGACAAAGAATCAAATTATAGAAGACAGATTTATCGTGAAAGCCAGACTATATTGTTATAAGAATCTAAAACCAGGCTTTCAAGCCAAAGTCTATCAGGTATTCATAATAATAATAATAATATATCTCTCTATTAAGTAATGATACCATTTACAACATACGAATAATATAATGTAATATTTAACTTAACATTTGCTGTGCAGCTGCCGGAGACATCTTCAGCCTAAAATTATAAGTTGGCAGATTGTTGCTGCGATTTGACGACAACTAACCTCCGGGTTCTGAAGGCTCTTGATCAACAGATTCTGTGAAAAGCACAATGTTATGTGATCGAACAGGTTGGAATTTTCAATTGATCTCATTTTTATGAAAGGAGAAAAGTTCAGACATTAGATCTTGTACAAAAGTGAGTTGTTGTAACATCGTTAACAATTTCTCCATACGTATTATGAAGACTGAAAGAACATTGATATTCATTTCGAAGATATTTTAAATTTTCGTTCCAATAAATTATTCAATATACCGCTGGTTTTATTGGGTTAGGGAACGTGAAAAAAAAAAGAAACCACTTCATGTGCTGGCCAACGTTTCGCAAATTTATGTAAAAATGAAAAGTGTCATTTCCTTCAAAAAACTACTTTCCATTTTCCGTTCTACCTTTCATTTGATTTCAACTGAGAGAATGCCTTGATTTGTCACTTATTAATAAATGTCATTACGTATTTAAAATTTTGTAAATTGAGAACTCACAGAAATAGCATTGCGTCGTAACGCGAGTTACGAAAAATAGTGTTTCCCAACGTGTTTCACACAATATTTTTTCTAATTTTGAATAGGGTGTGACTATTTGAATTCAAATTGAAAGTATCAAAACGTCCCTACAAGCGTCAAGTGAATTCGGAGATACATATTCATTTTTCACTTCGTTGCTATGGAAGTATCGTTAGTGACAGTGTCGTATTTCATAATTTTGATTGTCAAAAAAGTGGAATATCATAATCGCTTCTTTATTCGCAAATAATTCCTTGAAAGTGTTTCAAAGTAGAAGAAAATATACAGCAATGTCTGATTCAGAGAACGACGTACCGAGCGACATCGAGGAAGCAGCGCAATCTGCGTTATCTACAATTATTCCTAAGAAGTCGAGGAGCAAGTATGATTTGTCCTATGCCAAATTCTGTTCATGGTGTGAACAAAAACGGATTACTCATTTGAACGAAAAAGTTTTGCTAGCGTATTTTCGAGAAAGAAAAGGAATGAAGAGTTCGACCTTATGGAGCTTATATTAGATGTTAAGAACCGAATTGTGCTTTTTTTTTGTATCATTCTTTATTCAGCAATCAGATACAATAGAATCTATAAGCTAAAGTGTTGACTAAAAGAAAAAATTAAAAACATGAAAAAAAAAAAAAATAAAAAGAACATAAGAGATAAAAGAAAAAAAAAGTATATAAAAGACTGTTGCAGGTTAATGCCCCTCAGCATTACCTGGTTAAACTCGTTAGTTCAATGGGCCATATTTTCTTTAGTCGTTTGTTGGTAACGGGGGTCAGCATGGGATGCATCAGTTGGTTTTGGTGGACTTCTAGTTTCTGGTGATAGCTTTCAGATTTGTTTCGGATTGTCTCTTGAATTTTCGGGATGTTTAGGTCCATGTGTAACGTATGGTTTGTAACAAACCAAGGAGCAGAGACCATTTGTCTCAAAATTTTTGACTGACATCTTTGTATTATGTCAATATTTGATTTGGATGCACAACCCCAAAGTTCAATTCCATACGTCCAAATAGGTTTGATAATACATTTATAAAGGAGGATTTTGTTTTCGATGGAGAGTCTTGATTTATTTCCAATTAGCCATCTCAGTTCATTCATTTTTATTTCTATCTGCTTCTTCTTTTTCACTAGGTGGTGCTTCCAGGTTAATTTTTGCTCAAGATGTATACCGAGGTATTTGACAGAATTAGTTTGTGGTATAGGCACATTGTTCATTGTAACTGGGGGACATAGTTGTTTTCTCAGGGTGAATGTTATTTGAGAAGATTTGGCTTCATTCACTTTCATTTTCCATTTAATCAACCACTGCTTTATCATATTCAGATGAATCTGTATATTGTCCGACGTTTTTCGGGGGTCAGTATCACTTGATAGAATCACAGTGTCGTCTGCAAATGTTCCTATAACAGTTTCATTTGAAGTCGGCAAATCTGAGGTATACAAAAGAAATAGTATCGGACCGAGGACACTACCTTGAGGAACTCCTGCGTTTATTGGAAATTCACTGGATCTTTCAGAATTGAGCGCAGTTTGGAATGTACGTTCACTGAGGTAGGATTTCAGAATGGGGAAGAATGCTGGAGGTAATAATTTTTTTATTTTGAAGAGTAGTCCTGCATGCCAAACCTTATCAAATGCCTGTTTCACATCCAGGAATACACCGTTACAAAATTTTTTATTTTCTAGGGCATCATTTATTATTTGGACAATACGATGGGCTTGTTGGACTGTTGAATGGCCCTCTCTGAATCCGAACTGATGGTTAGGTATTTTTTCAAATAAAAGAGATTCAGAATGTAATTTCTGAAGGATCAATTTTTCAAGGATCTTTGAGATAACAGGCAGTAGGCTTATTGGCCTGTACGAGGAAACATCCGAAGGGTTTTTGCCTGGCTTGGGTACCATAATAATTTTTGCAGTTTTAAACATTTAGGCCAATATCCCGTTCTCAGAACTGCGTTATAGATATCTGTTATAAATGTGAATCCTTTTTTGGGAAGTTCTTTCAGCATTTGGGATGATATTGAGTCGATGCCTGGAGATTTCTTCAATTTGAGTAGCTTGATTTCTTTTATAATTTCTTTTGTTTGGAAACATTTCAAAGTTAATGTTCTTGCTATTGGTTTAGAAAGCTCGTCTTCTACTTCTTGATCGATGAAATCGTCAACAGGTTGGAAGACGGAAAATAGATGTTCAGCGAAAATATTTACTTTTTCTGTATCACTTTTTGCCCATGGCTCATTGCTATTTTTTCGTACAGGGGAATGGAAGTTATTGGTTTGCTTGTTGATTTAATTGCCTTCCAAATGGAGTTATCTGTCCTTGATAAATTTCTGATATAGTGTTCCATATCTTCATTTCTCAAGCTTCTGAGTCTAGCTTTTAATATTTTGCAGAGGTCATTGTAAATTTTTCTGTCCGTTGGCGTATGAGTTCGTTGCCATTTCGATCTTGCTCTTCTTTTCTCTGATACTAGTATCTTTATCTCTAAGGGAATATCTTTAGATATTTTCTGCGTTTTAATTTCCCTTGTAGAATTTCTAGCAGCGGTCTGTAGTTTTTCTATAAAGTCTTTCATGGCTCTTTCAATGTCTTCGGCTTTTTGTAGCCTGAGATTTAACTCTATGGAATTTACAAGAATCTTTCGATACTCATTCCAATCTGTTTTATTGTTGTGTAATGTTGGCGCGGTTTCTCTCGTTTGGACAGTGGTTCCGACTGTCAGGATTATTGGGGAATGATCCGACGACAAATCGTAGCTTGCTTTGATATCCGTATATGAGTGGTTTATCCCATTCATGACAAAAAAATCTAGAAGATCTGGAATTTTTTGTGGATCTGTAGGCCAATATGTTGGACTACCTGAACTAGAATATGTGAATTTGCATGTTTCAATTGCTTTCAACATTTCTCTGCCTCTGGTTGTTGTGAGTCTTGAACCGAATTTAATATTTTTACTATTGTAATCTCCGCCAGCAATAAATCTGTTACCAAGGGTTCTGAAATATGCAGTATATTGATGTTCCTTCAAATTATGCTTAGGTGGGCAATAGACGGCTGATATGGTTAGAGGAAAAGGTAAGGATTTTACCTGGATTGTTGTTGCTTGTAAATGATCTTCCTGGAATTTCAGTTCTTCATGGTGTTGGATTGTATTTTTAACTAGGATGGCTGTTCCTCCATGTGCTCTTCCGTTTGGATGATTTGTATTGTATGTAGTATAATTATGAATTTTGAAGTATGTTTTTTCAGTGAAATGCGTTTCGCTTATCAAAAAGATATCAATATAGTTATTAGCGAGAAATGTTGACACTTCATCTTTATGCTGGACCAATCCATTGGCGTTCCATAAAGCTAATCTTAGAAATTTATTCATTAATGAACCAATTTATTTATCACGGTTGAGAGCATGTTCATCATCATGTTGTTTTGTTGAATTAATTGGTTGAACATGCTTTTGAATTCACCTAGGAATGTTGCCAAAGTATCATTTATTGAATTGGTATGGTTACTTTTTTCATTTTTTGTTGCTTCAGCGTATGATTTATATTGATGAGCTTTTTCCTTGTATTTTTCTCCTTCATTTTTGTTTTTCGTCTTCTCAATATTTTGTAAGTCTATAATGGGAGTGTCAAGATGTACGTTTTTCCGTTGGGGTGTCCCACTTGTGTATTTATCTTCTTTTTTCTTGAGGTTCTGGTAGTATTCACATCCTTTGTAATTTGCTGTGTGATTTTTTCCACATAATACACATCTGGCAGGGGTTTCCTTCGATTTTTTACACAATGTAGAATCGTGATTTTCGCCGCACTTTACACAAGCGAATGGTCTGTTGCAATAGGACTTCGAGTGTCCATATAATTGGCACCTTGTACATTGTATTATGTAGTTTCTTGATTTGTGCGGAGGTTCTATTCGAATAAAGACGTTTTGCAGTCTATCAACTTTGTAAATATCTTTGTTGTTATCTGATGGCTCTAAATCAACAAAGAATAAATTGAGTGGTTCATTAGAACGTCGGCTTCTAGCATTAAAAATGTTTCTGGCTTTGTGACCTAACTTATTCAATTCTGTAGATATGTCACTAGTTGGGATGGAATGGTGGAGGTTTTTTATCACTACGCGATACGAACGTTCTTCTTTGAGTTGGTACGTGTGATGAATAATATTTTCTTCTACTAAAAATTTGGTAAGACTTCTGTAGTGGTCCGGAGTGTCACAATTTATTTTAATTATATTATTTTTGAGACTTTTGGTTGTATAATTTTTTTCGCTTAGACAGGTAGCGAGTTTAGAGGCCATCTGAAGATAATTTATCACTCCATATATAAATATGGGAGGAGGTTTTATCACCTTCGGAGATGATTCTTCGTTGTTTTCGTCGACGCTGAGTACTCTAAAAGTGTTGGAAGTTGCAGTTGGTTGGGCTAAGTCAGGTTCTGATGTTTTTCGTCTTTTGATACCTTTTACAATTTGCCATGGATTTTCTTCATGGGTATTTTCACAAGTAGCATTCGTCATATTTTTTTTTCAAGAGAGAGTGAGTCTCCTCAACACCTCTTTTTAGTTTTGCTTCACTTTTACACTTTCACTTTCGTCACGAACACTTGGGTTGCGGAGAAATTCACTGCAGGTAAAACTTTTAGGAGCTCAGAAGGGCAGGTCCGTTCACCTCGGAGTTCTACAACCGAATTAGTCCGAATTGTGCTTGAAGAGAAATATTGATATCATATTACAGTTACCTGAATATTAAATGTATTGATCTTCATAATATGTAATACATGAAGGAAGTAAGGAAGTACATAGATCAAGTAGTTTAGTCTCACAACGATTCTGTGTTTTTCACAATCAATGGCGAAATTTACTTTGTCCACGACTACCCTATAAACTATACATTACGAATGAGCTTTCAGAATCATTACGATAGTCATTTTACAACCCGTGTATAATAGGTGTTGAATAATGAATCATTATTCAACAGGTTTGAAGTCATTATCAAACGGTTTGAAAAAAGTTGCTATAAATTATTCCATCCAACAAATCTCGCCCTGGATTCGAACCTGGGACCACCGCGTGGAAGGCGAGGAATTTCACCCCCACACCGATCTGGCGATGCGGAGAAGTAGTGAATAGATCCATATGATGTATTTTCTATGATGTTTCATATTCGATTTAGTTTGACAGATTGAAAAATATTTGAAACGTCAGTGTTGAAAAAATTGCGTCTCATAAATTGTAATTTTTCTTGAATTTATCATGGAAATCGAAAGTGATGAAGAAATGTTGTGTACTCCACCGGAAATAAGAGATGTTGCAAAAATTACAACATTGAACCTTTTGCCGGAAAAATCAAGAAATCTCTATCTAAAAGTATTTAACAACTTCATGGACTGGAGAGCAGCGAACAAAATCCAATCATTTTCTGAGGCAGTTTTATTGGCATATTTCTCGAAGTTATCAGTTCACTATAAACCATCAACATTATGGTCACATTATTCCATGCTGAAGACTACTCTCAACATAAATGAAGGCATCGATATCGAAAACTATAAAAAACTGCGTTCACTTTTGAAAAGGAAATCAGAAGGCTTTCGGCCGAAAAAGGCTAGAGTATTTTCTTGCCATGAAATCAAAAAATTTATTTCTGAAGCATGTGATGAAAAGTATCTTGCAATGAAGGTAAAGAACTAGCTATATTGAAGAAGTTTTTTGATTTATATTCATAAAATATTTTTCTTTGTTATTAGGTTACAATGATAATGGGAGTTATGGGTGCATGCCGAGCAAATGAATTGTATAACATGAAAATACAGGACACAAAAGACATTGGATGCCCAATACCAAAACAAAAATCAGTAGAAAATTCACTATTAATGAGGATTTTTACTCGATTTGCAAAAAATACATAGACCTACGTCCAGCACATGTAACTTCTGATGTATTTTTTTTGAACTATCAAAATGGAAAATGCACTTCACAAAGGATTGGTATAAACAAATTCACGAAAATGGGAAAGCAAATAGCTGAGTTTCTGAAGCTGCCAAATTGTAATGACTATTCTGGACTGGACATAGCTTCCGCAGATCTTCTGCAACCATACTCGTCGATGCTGGTGGGGATATAACAACACTAAAGCGACACGGGGGCTGGAAATCTACGAATGTAGCCGAGGGATACATAGAAGATTCAATGAAAAACAACTTAGACACAGCTCAGAAAATATCCTCAACATCAACCCAACAACTGAAGTCCAAATTGGAAATTTGAATCAAATAGGAACGACCGATCAAAACATTGATTTATCTATAAATTCAATGCCTTCGTTAATTTTCAATAATTGTTCTGTTACTATTAATATAAATAAATAAATCCAAAATTATCCAATTCATTTTTATTAGGGTGAAAGAAATGAATGGAATCGATGTCAAGTGAAATTTTGACGTTTATCGTGAGCTTAGAATTTTCAGTGAACACTGAAAATTGTGTCAACGCTATTGATAACTATTGTCATTGTTGAAATTGCAGATGAATTCGAATTTCACCGAGGAAGTCGTGGACAAAGTATAGTATTCTTTTCGCACATAATTACTATTATTCACTGGGGTGAATTGTGACACTCGCCTGACGGCTCGTGTCGCAAACTTCAGCCTCGTGAATAATAGTAATCATTATGTGCTCATCGAATAATATACTATTTCATCACCAGTTGCGAAAAGTTCTACTTTTCGTAACTAGTTACGAAAAGTAAGACGTTTCATAACGTCGATGAGTTTTGAAAAGTGTCACTTTATATGTCAAAATTAGAAAAATTGATTTTTATTCTTGTAAATCAAAAACGTAGGCTATCTGGTTGATATTCGAAAGACTATATTCAGGTTTCGAACAATAATGACTACATCCATGAAAATCTGCATAGCTTCTGAAACATCAAATACTGATGCGAAGAAAAATATATTCAAGTTCAAATGGATTGAGACTACGGGAACGGAGATATATTATGAAATACCAGAAGACAAACAGAATTCATATGACCATCAAGAACTTTTTGCTGTACCGAAGGTGAAAATTATTTTCCGTACGTGTGTTATTTCCTTAATTCCGGAATTGAAACAAGTATTTTTCGATGCAGAAGAAGATGTGATGTTAAGGAATGAGTATATACAAATAACTTATTCACTTGCATAAGTGAGAACAGAATTTTGACGAGAACTAGAAGAATCACAAAATAGAACTGTCAGGCAATACCAAGGAAAATAAAAAGGATTTCAAGTTCCGGTGGTTCATGATGGTTCCGGCAATCTCTGTTCGAATACACTTGAATCGGCGAGTTTTCTCGCTGATACATTTGCTTCCCACTTCTAGAGTGAGACAATCTACAATGTACCTCAAGTAAACTCCCCTCGGTGTCCTCTCGATTTATATCATGTATTTTTTTCTCAAGAACTTGTGGAAAATCATCTGAAGGCTCTGAATGTTTCTTCTGCTGCAGGTGCTGATGGGATCATGTCGCTCTTACTTTCTCGTTGTTCCAGGAGTTTCGCGAAGCCACTCTACCTCCTATTTGAACGATCTTTTCTAACATCTTCTTTACCATCTGACTGGTGATCTGCAATTGTAACTCCGATTCACAAGGGAGGAGATAAGATCTTACCCACCAATTATAGACCTATAAGTTTGATTTCAACAGTGGCCAAAGTATTTGAGCGTATTTTAGCAGATCAAATTCTGGACGTTGCTGATTCTAACCACTTAATCCCAAAAGAACAACACGGTTTCATTCCTGGTCGATCCACCCTCACTAATCTCCTTTCTGCGGTGAACGATTGGAGTAGTGCGCTCGACGAGGAATGTCGATAGATGTCATACATCTGGACTTTTCATAGGCCTTCGACCGTGTTCCTCAAAAACGTTTGCTCAAAAAGTTAGAACACTTTGGGATTCGTGGTCGTTTGTTGATGTGGATAGAGTCGTTTTTGAGCCATAGAACTTTAAAAGTTAGGGTCGGCAGAGATTTCTCGTCGAGAGGGATAGGTGTGCTGAGTGGTGTGCCACAGGGATCGGTGCTTGGACCGATTCTTTTTCTATTTTATACCTCCGTTTTACCTGATATTATTGGGTACAAGTGCCTTTTGTATGCCGATGACACTAAAATAAACGGAGAACCATCTGTACAAATCAATCAGCCACAACTTGATCTCGATACTATCGTTCGGTGGACGAGGGACTGCTTGCTGCCACTGAACAGTGGCAAGTATTGTGTCTTGCATATGGGCAAGAGGAACCCTCGTGTACCATACACACTTGCTGGTAGGCCTTTTAACGCGGCTAAGATGCACATGGACTTAGGATTGATCATTACTCCTAACCTGGACTGGTCTGATCATATTTCATCTGTCAGTGCTAAAGCAAAGATTACATTACTTACATGCTCCAGAAGTCATTTAGTTTCTGCAGCGTCCAGACAATGAGATTGCTATTCGAGAGCTACGTTAGGCCAATTCTAGAGTATGACGGTCCTGCTTGGTAGGTAGCTCTACAGAGTGATAGAAACCTGCTGGAGTCGGTCCAGAGGTGGTGCACGAGGATGTCGTTCTCTGCTCATGGTCGACCCGACTATGCTGCCAGATTACAAGTTTTTGGCTTGAAAACTTTTGAGGAGCGCCGTGCGAGAGGTGACTTGATAGTGACGTACCGTGCTATAAACAATAGGACACCATCATAAACCTGCCAAGGAGCCTTTCCGGACTAGTGCGCGTCAGAACACGTTCATGAACATGTTCAAAAACCGTTACGACCGATGGAAAGTGCTACGTGAATGTGTAATAAAGGGGTTATTTCAATATTAATCATACTGGAGAAAGTTTGAAATAATAGAATACATATTCATAATTTCTAAATGATGGAGTTATGAAATGCTATGAAATGAATTCTTTGAAATATTTTCTTTTCATCAAGTTTCACATACAAGAAGTTATATCAAGAACTTTGCCCTCGTTATCAAAACAAAAGCTTTTATCAAGCCGAACAAACTCAAGATTTCAATCACTACCTGACCCTTCAAATATATCTACTAGAAATACAGCTGTTTATTTCTTTCATGAACCATAAATATGTGTTTTTATTGAAAATGTCATTCCTGTAAAAACACTACTAGAAATACAGCTGTTTATTTCTTTCATGAACCATAAATATGTGTTTTTATTGAAAATGTCAGTCCTGTAAAACAAATACTTTGGCAGTTTATATAAATGCTGGTTTCAGGGATTCAATAATCAGAATCTTTTCGACCCTTGATAGTTCCGTCCTCGATAGTTGGAATTGTCTGTACCTGTAATATACACATCTGGTAGAAGTGAGTATATTTTTTCATTTTTTGATATTACACTTTTCATGAAATCAAATGATTTATTCATTATTACACATTGATATAATTAAAGTCAATAAATTCATATCATTCGGATAAATACTGAAGCTATCGAATGCTTATTTATTTCTATTTGTTTTCAGTTTCGTAAAATTACCTATTTGAAATGTCGACGGAAGCCGAAAACTCCTTTTGCGAATTCGCGAGTATGTATGGATACTCCGAATCGTGTTCACAGTGTAATAAAAGAGCAGATCTCGCATTACAAGAAAATTTGAACGAGAAACAGTGGCAGGAGGACCTCGAGTTCATGATCAGGCCCCTCTTTCGCCTAGGGCACTTTGGGCAAGTGCTCAGGGCCCCGCGATCGATAGGGGCCCCGCTCAGATCAATTGTTCCGAACCGAAAGGATCGAAGATTTCCCCAATGACGTTTGGAAATTCCCCTTTTCATGAAAAATTCCATCATATTATTATAGAACTGATTTTTTCGAAAAGACCTAAACGGTGATCATTCACAATATGTAATTCCAAATGGATTAGAATTCCCAGTCTTTTATCAACAAGTTCTCGTTATGACCCTTGATCATACTGGCATACACTAGAAAAGAGCAATTTCCTTGTGTTATTTGTTGGGGTAGTTAGCCATAAAACATCTGTTCGAATCGGGTTGTAGATCGCATTCTTGTACT
The DNA here is from genome assembly GCA_038502775.1 of Hippodamia convergens. Lineage (NCBI taxonomy): Eukaryota > Metazoa > Arthropoda > Insecta > Coleoptera > Coccinellidae > Hippodamia > Hippodamia convergens. The sequence continues at coordinate 73,525,366 of CM076607.1, forward strand.
CATTGGGAAGCTTCCAAGGAAATCCCCATTTAACTACATACAGACAGCGCTACAAGACAAGAAACCAGTGGCGTATCAGGGGGCCCCGCAGAATTCGCGGTGCAGGGAGGTTCGGTACCAAAGGGGCCCCCAAGCCATACTAAAAGCATCAAATGACGCCCCAACAATTTCATTCTATTGAACTTGCTGGTTCGCGGGATTTTCCTCATGATATAATTAACAAAACTCATATAAAGAAGGTACAATTATCATTCCTTAAAAATAGAGAAATACTCCTAAATTATGAAAAAAACATATGAGTTTTCCAGTATTTCAATTCGAAATTTGAATTATCACTCAAATACTCCATGTGCTACCCTGTTTTCAAGGGTTTTTTGATATGCCGTCAAGCTTTTCGGAACTCTCCTCAAACGTGTCGCAAACACGTCTATCAGACTTTTGAGCATACTCAGCTTTGGACAAGAAGTAGCCAGAAGCTTGGTTATCGACAAGCTGATGGATATGTTTGCACAAAAAAATTAAAAAAGGTGAATGCAATTTTGTTATGAACATTTTTTCAAATTCTTACTACATTGATGTGTTTCTACACCATTTCCAAGTGTAATACAGAAACCGTCCAGTATATTTCAGATTAGTCACTTTAATTTCAGAAAGCGTCAATTGAATTTCAGATTACCCAACTGAATTTCAGAAAACATCAAATGTATTTCGGATTGATATTTTCTGAAATTAAATTGCCAAATCTGAATAACATTTCATGTTTCCTCAAATACAATTGACTAATCTGAAATACAAGTGATGTTTTCCGAATGTCAATTGATTTTTGAATTACAATAATTGGAAATGGTGTAGTTTCTAGTTACTTTCATATCACAACTTACATTATTTTGTTTAGAAATGTTTGTTATTCAATATATAAATTATTTTTATAACATTCTCATTTATAACTTCTCATGAATAAAAGATCTATAGAGGGAGCTCCCGATGGGCGGAGACCAAATTTTGCGCCACGCCACTACAAGAAATTTCAGGGGATTTCAGGGAAAAAAATCCCCTCTCCCTTTCGAGTTGATAATTAAATTATATCACGGTATTAGCATACCGTGTGTATGTGTGTCGTGAATAAACATACTCGGTGGTAGGGAATTCACCAGTATTTGTATTTTGTATGTGGTATTGTGGGTAGGGGCCCCATTATCCTTATGTGCCCAGGGCCTCAAATAGGTTAAAGACGACACTGTTCATGATGAGGTCTCTTGATCCCAAAATCATAATTCACCAAAATATTTTGTTGGTCCCTTCCCATAAATGAATCTGTAATTAGGATAAACAACGACTTGGATCTTCATGGTAAAATATAATTTTGTATGGTTCTTCCCTTATCGGTGAAACTTGAATCCGGTATATTTCATTATCATAATTATAAATTGACGCTCGATGAGCTGTTCTTCAACAATATGAGAATATTGAACGTGGATAATCGAAACTATTAGAAAAATTAAAACCGTGAATCGACTTAGAAGAGAAAAAAAATATCAGTTATTTCAATATCGTCAAGAGAAAATTATGAAAGTGTTTAAATATATAGTTGATTAGGGATGAATCGGAATGAACACGAAGGGATATTCAATATAATTTTTTTTACAAAGTTTGACCGTTTTGTTTTCAACTAGGTAGATAATAGGGTTTCATCCATTTCAAAATTCTCTCAGATGAACAATGAAATTGGGTATAAACCATCTTCTTTATTTTTAACTCTCTGAGAAGGAATTGATGAGATATAGTTTTTCGGCCATTCGGGAAAGTTTTTCCTATGAACCTCATCTGGCTGAAAAATTCATGGATTACTTTCCCAGTCAGCATGCTGAAATTGATCAACTACCTTTAAATCGCTGGATGATTGTAGGAGAAATCATGGGGTATTTAGAAGGAGCTAACGAATTTTTCGGGATAATTGATGTGTGGATTATATTCGAATAAACAACTAGATGAACTGAAGCAGTGGTTCCACGAAAATTCGTGTAAATGGGTCCCCTGTGAAGATCATGTGGATGATTATTTCTACGAATTACAGTACAAACATATAAGGTCAGAGTATAAACTTAGGATTTCTCTCATATCCATATATGTAAGACATTTTAATAGTTTCGTTTTGAGTAATTTTCAAAAGCACTTATTGTTAAAAAATCATATTTCATTAATATTCAATCGAAACCCCCCTTCTTTGGAATATTCGGCCCTTATAGCTTATCTATCAAAACCAGCTAAATTCGATATTCTGAATAAAAATGTTTTTTAGACGAGCTGGCGGGGAGTCCGTTTGAATTTAATATTAATGATATTAGGGTCATTGTAGAAAAATCTTTATTTGTTGGTATTAGTTCAATTCGGATATCTTATCGTGCAATATAGTTTCTTATAGTGCCCTCTCTTTGCGATATTAACCTGTGAAATGTATCTATTAATGTCAACTAGAATTTGTTTTTCAATAGTAGACGATCTAGCAAAGATATAATGTTTTCGCAATATTTTTCGTCTTTGAATGACTGTTATGAATGATGGTAATTATTTGTACTTTGCTGAGTTTCTTTTCTATCAAACCTTTCTGAACACAAATGATATTCATTAAAAGAAAAATTGCCTACTGAAAATGTTAGCTTCAGTCGTTAAATTAGAGCTAGCTGTTTTTATATACGTAATGGACATGAGAATCCTACAAATTCTTCGTCTATTCAAGTTCAAGTATGCTTCCTATGATAAATGTTTTCAGTGAAACGTTTTCCCAGACGGCACCCTATATTCCCGGAATATTCCTCCAATCTGCCATTAAGCCAATAGATATTGCAATATGCGAGGCATATGCAAAAAATATATCAAATAAGTATATCTGCTCTCAAAGGAATATTCCAGATATATGCCATCCCAGATATGACTGGTATATGCTATGGGAATATCCATATGATATGTGTTCAGAATATTATTTAATAGTATTTATTTTAATATATATATATATATATATATATATATATATATATATATATATATATATATATGAATCTTCATGGAATATTACAAACGTTACAAAACCCTTTTTGAACGATAATTTTTCAAAGTGTAGGTACTACCACTACCTTGATTTTGTTTTTGTTCCGAACTCATCAATAACTGATGAGTTTGGTATTTTCCAGTAAACTGTTGAAGAACTACAAACTTTCTATATAGATTATATTTTCAAGGAATCGCAGTTATAATGAAGGTTGGATTCAAGTTAAAAAAATAACACTTTCATTCGCTTAATAATTTGATCTTACTTATTAAACTGAGTAAACAATGGAATCAATGATTTGTAATTTATTTATATGATTTATACAATGAAATGAAAAAGTAGGCAACAAATTAAACGTTTTCATTTGTGAAAAATGGACATTCTATACTATATCGACTGAGAGTCGAGTGACTTTTTATATAATTGAAATGTTCGAGATGAAATAGAAAAAGAGGTCCATTATGATTTTGATCTTATAGGAAAGAGATCAAATATATATTTTCAATAAATGGAAAAACAATATAATATGATATTCGAGCAGATATGTAAAAAGGTCGTAGACAAGTTGTCCTTTATTCAGTCGCCATATTGTTACGTCACGACTTTTTCAGTCCAAATATTCATATTTTTGATTTGTGGTCTTGGATTGAGGTTATTTGTGTTCTGTGGTTAGCAGTTTGGCGTTCCAAAATGGTGGTCACGTCACACATTAAATTGTGTGTGGAGTTGAAAATATGTTATTGTTTGAGTATTATGTGATAAATAGTTTGTGATGCAGCCAAGCACATGATAAGAGATTAGACAGACCGACAAGTGCATGACTGAAGGAGCGTGAATATCAAATCGGCGTTGGTAGGTACTGTTATGGTTCCTTTTATTTATCTTTAAAATTTTTTTTGAATTTAATTTGGGTTTTAAGGAACCAAAATTATAAAAAAATATAGAATTTTGAATTTTGAAAATTTACCTAGCCTAGACTCTATCTCAATTGAGGGTTCAAAAATTTTATTTCAATTAAAATTGAAAGATTTTGATTTGAATTTTAAAATATTATAATTTAAATTATATCAAATACAATGAACTCTCAATAACTAATTAATATTAAATTTGATTTCAATATCAACTATTCTAATAATAATCAAGAATAATAATCTAATTCTATGGTTGATTTTTGTTCAGTGTTCATAAAACTAGGTTAACTTTTAGGTTATTTAATTTTTATGAGTTAACTCACTTATCTCACTTTCGGATTTCACAGTCTGCTTGAAGACACTAATCTCTTGAATGTTTATTTACAGTAATATATTCTTCAGATTACTGGTCCAATGTCTTTATTTCTTGTTTTTGTAAGTCCGTATCAACTGTCACCATTCTTCATATTACCATTTCCATTCATATACTAATCACACTATATTATATTGGTAAATCATTCACCATTTATCCATTTCTTCATCTATATCATATAGTTTTTATTTTTCCATCCTTCTCGATTCCCAATTTTTTTTACTTCCCCCCTTCAATTCTTTTTCGTCTCCCTCTGGTTTCACTCCTCAAAAGTCCTTACTCTCTAGATTTCTTAACACTAATACATAATACAATAACATAGAATTTATTTACATTTTTCTTATCAAAATCTTTCAATTTTAGCCTCATCAAGAAATCAGCAATTTAATTCAATGAATTTGGAAATCGAATAACTACAATCGAAGACTATAATTTTGAATTGAAATCATCTCGGGAATGTAAACAATAAATTTAAATGTTGCAACTTTTGAATTTTGATTCATGTACTTGCAATTATGTTGTGATATAGTTTCATTCAGGGCCCGCTTGCTAGTTTCTCAAAGTGATGGAAACGCCCAATTCTTTTGTGACTGTGAAATCCGAAAGTGAGATAAGTGAGTTAACTCATAAAAATTAAATAACCTAAAAGTTAACCTAGTTTTATGAACACTGAACAAAAATCAACCATAGAACTAGATTATTATTCTTGATTATTATTAGAATAGTTTGATATTGAAATCAAATTCAATATTAATTAGTTATTGAGAGTTTATTGTATTTGATATAATTTAAATTATAATATTTTAAAATTCAAATCAAAATCTTTCAATTTTAATTGAAATACAATTTTTGAACCCTCAATTGAGATAGAGTCTAGGTCAGGTAAATTTTCAAAATTCGAAATTCTATTTATAATTTTGGTTCCTTGAAATTCAAATTAAAATAAAAAAATTTTAAAGATAAATTAATGGAACCATAACAGTACTCTTATATTTGGAATGCTTGAAAAAGTTTTACGTAATAAGTCAATCACTTTGGGTATACCAGTGCTTCAGCTTTGGTTATGTATATTTACGTTTTTTTCAGGTCAAAGAATTGAGGACTTAACTGTGAGGAAGTGATAGAAAGGATATTTCCCAACGAAAAGAACCTAAAAAAATTGTGCAATGTTCTCAAAAGTATAGTATATATAATTTCAGTGATCATAAAACCCATTTTATGTTTTATTAATTTTTCAGAGGTTCTTGAACAGAATGAAAATACTAAATTTGTTACTGAAAAATGGCTCCACGTTGTGCATATAGCTTAACCAAAATTTTGCTTCCAATCCAAACGTAACAACTACAAGAGCATGAGTGGAGGAGCTTTTCCGGTGTAAGTCTCAGCCAAGCTGTATATCGTAATTTTGTTCCTGCCAGCAAAAAGACTGTACAGGTCGAAAATATTAGTGGCATCGGTAAGGATTTAGGCCCCAAAAATCAAAAAGAGGGATCATCTTCGAGAAGGAAGGTTGCCTCGATATAAATTGCCAACACTGCCTACTAAAATTCAAAGTAAGTTTATAAATATTAAATAATCAGAACAGATTCCACTATTACTATAGCAGTAGACAGCCTCTTATCTTGAAAATCACTGTTTTTTTTTCAGGGCCAAAACTTGCTCTGAAATAGGTACCGAGAGAAGGAAAAAGGCGAGGAAGACCAAAAGCTACCTGGATGAGCGGCATACAGAAGACAATGTCTGAGAGACTGGGAGAATGGGTGTGGATAGAAGGGGCTGGAGACTGGGAATTCAAAGGTCTAGGACGTTATAAACACGGATATCTATATCAGCACCCCAAAGGTAAATTGTGTCAAGTCACAATATCAAAATTAGACAAATGAGAGATTTTTCAGTTCGATAATTGTTTCAAAGAATGTGTACTGCCATTACTTGGCGTCTTCATATACCTAGGGAGTCAAAAATGTGTTCCACTAGCTAGAATTTACCAATGTGATTCCAATATTGTAGATAGGTGTCTGAAAAAATGTGACTTAACACACTTTACCTCTGAGGTGCTGATATAGTTATAAGGTCGGTTTCACAAAACTTTGTTAGTACTGTTAAATTAACTGGAGCCACCATGATTCGTGGAAATTTCAAAACGAGTAATTCGATTGGTTCTAATTTATGTGAGGTTTTTTAATCGCACAATTAAAGTTTTGTGAAACCGAATCATAATCTGCTAGTGCACAAACCAAATATTTATATCATTTAAAATATTACCTCATTGTGTTTTCCCTATTTTTTAGTTTAATTCATCAAATGTTAATTTTTACTCATTCGGAGTTTATGGGTCGGTTTCACAAAACTTTTATTGTACCGTTAAATTAATTGGAGCCACCGTGATTCGTTGAATTTTCAAAATGAGTGATTCGATTGGTTCGAATTCACGTAAGGTTTTTGTAATCGTACAATTAAAGCTTTGTGAAACCCGCCCTATATGTTTTGTTTTGTAAAATACCTAGTTGATTTATATTTTTACTTTATGTTCATTTTTATAATTATTGTGATAATTTTGTTAATGATTGTTATTGTACAAAATATTCTTAAAACTAATAAATTTTTCTGAAACAATCTAATCAATGCATTATTATTCAGTACCGCTACAAAAATTTACATATATTTATATATATATATACAAAGATATTACCAGCATATGGCATGGACAAATCAGGAGATAAAAAGATATTGCCAGCATATATGTAAGGGAGATTTTTATAGATGAATATGTATGGCATATGCCATGGATATATTTTGGAAGATCATATGATATTCCTGGCAGATGTTTCATGGTGACCTTGGGTATTCCTGCTATCTGCCAAGCTTATGCCCTGGGAGATATGGAATATGTTTGGAATATTCCAATATGCCAGCGGTATATTCACTGAATATGAATGGAATATTTCTGTGCCGTCTGGGTTCTGACAACGCATTGAACACGATTCATTCTAGACCAAAATTGTAAATCCTTACAAAATAGCACCGAATTTGTGAGTGGTTGCCATGCTCCTACTGTCTACTCAATTGATGAAGCGCGTCGAGACTTGTTCATTAAGTCAAGGCCATGCTACGATTATTCAGCATCGCAAATCGTAAAATTTGATAGCATAAAAATATTATTTTGAATTCAACATAAACCAACCAAATCGGGGTCTCTTGTGTTTCTACCCTGATAGCATTTCGACGCCTATAATATGCGTATCAAGAATGTATGTTCAAATTATCTTCCTCATATTTTGAGATATTCAGTTTGATACGATCATTTAAGAGTGCATATACACCCACCGGCGAACTGCAGTCCGTGACTGCAGGAACGTAGAACTACAGTTTTGTTATCACTACACATGCACAGATAATCGATAAGTCCCGGCCGACAGTTTTGGCAAATCGTTTGAAAAACTGCCGTGTGTAGAGCAATCAGGTCTTACGATTCAACTGTATCGTGTGTAGTGCGCTACAGACCTCGACTGTCAGTTCAAATCGATAGTCCTGGGACTGCAGGCCCCCGGATCGTGTATAGGGACCATAACTGTGTTTCGTCTTAGTGTAAAAATGGTTGAAGAATTAATTAATGAGACGGTGCTATTCACCTCTCTTTACATAACCACTCTGTAATTTATTTACCGTTTTGTGCTGTTAAATATAAGTATGTACTTTTAGATGAATATTCAGTCGGTGAAATAGCATTCAAAATAGTCAATCAGTTGATAATGCTAAATGAGCGGCGTTACACCAGCAGGGCACCTCAAGGGATTTTCAAAATTTTTGTGTCATCGTTTTGCTCTCGTTTTGCTCCGTTTTGATCACTACTCAGTTTATTTTGCTCACCTGTGTTTTTTTTCTCACCCCGGCGAGTGGGGTATCTACGTTTTGCTTTCGTTTTGCTCTCTTGAAATCTTCAATTAGTTTTCCTCTGGGTTTTTTCGTTACCGAAATATAGATAATTCAAAGTGCCCTGCTGCTGTAACATCACATACACTAAGAGAACACCTGAATGAATATTTCCGATACTGGTGTCATTCGAAAGCTCTCGTTTTGCGTCGTTCTGCTCACTAGTCTGTTCGTTTTGCTCACTCATACGTTGAGAGATTTTCGAAAAAAACAAAAAATTTTTTTCTCACCACGGCGAGTGGGGTATCTACGTTTTGCTTCCGTTTTGCTATCTTGAAATCTTCAATTAGTTTTCCTCTGGGTTTTTTCGTTACCGATATATAGATAATTCAAAGTGCCCTGCTGCTGTAACATCACCTACACCAAGAGAACACCTGAACGGATATTTCTGATATTGGTGTCATTCGAAAGCTCTCGTTTTGCGTCGTTTTGCTCACCAGTCTGTTCGTTTTGCTCACTTATACGTTGGGAGATTTTCGAAAAAAACAAAAAGTTTTTTGTCTCTCCCCGGCGAGTGGGTTAGCTACGTTTTGCTCCCGTTTCGCTCTCTTCAAATCTGCAATTAGTTTTCTTCTGCGTTTTTTCGCAGTTCAAAGTGCCCTGCTGCTGTTATATCACCTACACTAGGAGAACACCTGAACGGATATTTCCGATATTGGTGTCATTCGAAAGCTCTCGTTTTGCGACGATTTGCTCACCAGCCTGTTCGTTTTGCTCACTTATACTTTGAGAGATTTTCGAAAAAAACAAAAAAAATTTCGTCTCACCCTAACAAGAATGATATCTTCGTTTTGCTCTCTTTTTGTTCTTCTGAAATCTCCAATTATATCGATATATCCGTTATATATCAACTTTCTGATATTCATTCTTTTTAACAATTTTTCAAGTTTTTCCTTGAAAAAAATCAATCACATCGAACGCATTTAGAAGTTCATTTACCAAATTTATTGGAAAAACTAAACAAGATTCTCAAAAACAGAAAATAGCAAAAATAAAAGAGTTAGTTGGTTAATAAGTTTATAAAAGGTTCGTCATTGGAATCATTTGGAATTTCCTGTGCAGATGCATCTCATATCCATTTAAAATTGCGACCACTGCAAGCTTCAACTGTAGAGGTGAACGCATGCGTTGTGTTCAAACATTTGAACAAAAAAAGAGCACAACGAATAGAGCAATGATGATTTCACGGCGAAGTTATAAAATCACCATCTGATCTGAAGATATTCTAGAACGAAGTATGGGATTCCCTGCAAATGCGTTGCTTCTTCGATCGTACAAACGCTAGGTATGTCGGTAAATACCCTGTTACAGCTGACGTAGGCATAGGCCCTCGAATCGCGATTGATTGTGAAATTTATACGCAGAGTCAAAATTTTCGGTAAATTTATAAATATCCATGACATATATCAATGCTTATAAACATCGATATAAATCATGATAAATATCGGCGATATATATCGGTCGAACCCTGATAACTTGAAATGCATGCAATGATTTTTTCTTTACGTTTGGGAGTATAAAATAACAGATGATAAAGATGTCTTCGTTGAAACAAATTGTAAAAAATTTCAGAAAGCTTCGTGATATTCAGCTGGTCAGACGTTCAACTTTCCTCAGAAAGTTTTGTTTTTCAATGTTAACAATTTTGTGAATATTTCATAATATATCTGAAATACTGTTTGTTCAACTAGTGATTTTAAAGAGTGAGTATTATCCATTATTATTGAAATTATATAAGTAACGCTCATTTCTTTTTTTGTGATAACTTAGTATCAATTGCGAAAATGCCACGCACTGCAAGTATCCCAGCAGACGATATACTTACTATTTTCGAAGAAAATAGGCATTTATTCGACTTATGGGATTCATATCCTGGCCCTTCAAATCCGCTCTGGCGGAATCTTGCAAATTTGATAGCTCATGTGTACATAACCTCACCGAAGAGGATTTATGGTTGGTTTACACATAACAGATTTGGATTTAATGACTTGTTCTTCAAAGAACCGACAGTGGATGTAGACCAATCTCCTGTCAGTACATATGACTCGACTCAGTTTTCTGATGACTCTGACAGGGAATTAAGTTTTGAAAGCTTTTTAAATATTGAAATAGAACTGAATGAATGTGAATGGAGAAAATTATCTCCTGAGTGGGTAGTGCATAAGGATAAACGACTAGGCACTAGACGTCGGCTTGTTCTTCCAAAGAAAGTCTGGTCTCATACCATAAGTCAAAAATTCTATGGTGAAACGAAGCTTCCTTGTTGCTTGTCCCTCAAAGAGAATCATATATCAGCTGATGATTGTGGTGCGTACATCACATTCACCGGCTCTTGCCGATATTGTAAGAGCCAGTTGGTGGGGAAAATTGTTGACAAACCAGATTCCGCAAAAATCAACCCTGTAATTATTGACATGAAATACGTTGGACACTTTAAGAAAAAGCACCCAGAAATGAAGAGATGAATATCTGGCGAGTTAAAGAGTAAGATCGAGAACGACTTGAAGAGCGAAAGCTCGACGTATATCCAGAAGAAAATGGCGGATGACCAAATGACAGATGGAAACATTGTATCTCCTAATGTCCCGAAAATGTCAACTCTGAGAACTGTAAAGTCAAGAATGCTTGCTAAACAAAGAGTGGACAAGAATCCTATCCAAAGTCTCTACAAGCTGAAGTATTCCGGAAATTATTCTGATAGAATAGACGATATTGGTCATCTACGCAAATAAAGATATATAACAATTATATTAAAGCTCTCGGTAATCAATCCCAAATATCTATTGATGCAACGGGTGGAGTGGTTAAAAAATTTATTCGGCCGAATGGAGATACAAGTCATAGTATTCTACTTTATGACATTTCTTTTCATAATTGAGTGAATAACAAAATCATATCTGTGGGGGACATGGTATCCGAAAGGCACGATACCTGCAGCATCAGTTATTTTTCACAATGTTGGCGTAAAACAGGGGCAGCAACACCCAAGACTATTGTTTGTGACATGTCTCTGGCTTTGATGGCAGGATGTGTTCAAGCCTTTACTCAATTTACGTAGATACCATATTCGCCGGGGTGAGACAAAAAAATTTTTGTGCGGGTAAGGTGCCCTACTGGTGTAATATTACACCAGCAGGGCACTTTGAATTGTCTAAAGCTCAATGTACACAGGTGAGCAAAATAAACTGAGTAGTGAGCAAAACGGAGCAAAACGAGAGCAAAACGATGACACAAACATTTTTAAAATCCCTTGAGGTGCCCTGTTGGTGTAACGCCGCTTTGTAAATGTTCATATGTAACATATTTGAAAAATTATAAATATTCCTGAAATGTGACATAAACCTTTATTTAAACCGAATTTTTCATTCTCATTCCACGAGAGCAGGTTAAAAACCTGAAAATTCTAACCCCCCTAATAACACATGCTTAAAACTCTGAATAAATTATAAGTATATATATAACAGAATTCAGTGCTTGTTTACTAATCACATTATATTTATGTAGCAGTAATCATCTAGAAATATGTACCCTCTCTACGACATAGGGTTATTGCTCAGAACTCCCGCGCAGATGGCTGTGTCAGCTCTATGTGAATGTAACAGAAATCATCTACTAATTCTTCATGGTACTGTGGCTTAGTGGTAGGAATCCTTGACACTCACCCAGTTGACCGGGGTTCGAATCCCACGATGGTGTTTTAAAAAAAAATAACATCGCGGCTCTATGATAAGTATATCAAACAGAAATCACATTAAAATTTTCATGGTTCTGTGACGACATTGGATAGAACGCTGGATTTCCACGCAGATGCCACAGTTGCCGTAGGTTCGAATCCCACGGCCAGCCCTTTAAAAAAAAATATGGCGGCCAAGAATAGAATGAAACAACAATATCTTCTCTCTCTCTTTCCTGGCACGCGTGTCGGAATACCACACAGGAATAAATTATGCAAATTAAGTTCCCGCGATAGCTTTTATTTTCCCAGTCTCATGTGTAAGGTTACCTACTTATGTCAGTCTTTCTGACAGGAATTTTGAGTTTCTTTTTTATTTGATCTTTACCATGTTCTTTCATTGTTTGAACCATTTTCTCTGTCGGTTCAAGTACTATTTTCTCTATAGTTTCAATTTTCAGTTCTTCTCTGATCTGTTTTTTGCTGATATAAGACACCAAGTGCCGTTCTGATTACTCTGTTCAGAGTACTTCGAAGTTCATTTTTTCTTTAGCTTCCTACGTTACGCCTGATATGTAGGTGCGGCATATGTCATGCTTAGCATGAGTACTTATATTATTTTTTGGATCCTATTATAAAATACCCATACATACCCACTCCTCAACGGGGGAATAATCATTCATTTTGTTGTTCTGTTCTTTTTCTATTTTCCTTAATTTGTTTGTTCAATTTCATCTAATAAAGATGATAGATTTGATCTAATAAAAATACGACCTCCAGATATTTCGCTTGCTTACTACATGCGATCCTTTGATGTTTTTGTTTATTCAATATGTCTTGTCGATCCAAATAGTATAGCAACGGTTTTGTTTGCGTTCACCTTAATTATCCATTTCTTGAAATATTCTGATATACCATACCTGTCTCAAAGCGTTCTTCATAAGACAGGAGCAGTATATCGTCTGCAAATTGAACTCATCTGCTTCTCGTTTCTGGTATATCCGACATGTTTATATTGAAAAGTAACAGACTGTATGAATTTTATTAATTTCACTGGAAAAATCTGTTCCTTCCCTTTGCGAAAATCAATCCTTGTGAATAGATTCTTTTATGTTTTCTGTTAACCGGGCTGGCTGTTCTTTTGTCGAATGTTCTTTTCAGAATCCAAATTGGTGATCGGGTATCATTTTGTTTGAATCTACCAATTTTTATAATCTTTCATGTCAGTTCCTCTATTAAGCCCCTGCAATAAACTGCGATTTCTCCTGAGTCCTTGTTCAGGGGTCGGTAGACAAAAAAGGTTTTGAACCTTCCCCTGTTTCTTCGATTTTTGTATCTACCACTGCTGATAGTCTATGATGTTTCGTGCCTTGCTTGACAAATGCAGCTGTACCTCCTCCTGTTCCATTTTCTTTATCTCTTCTGTATGTTTCGTTAATTCTTACTTTCAGTTTTTTGGTCTGATTCGGGTAGGTTTCACTCACAAATAATATATTGTGATGTTTATTTAATTGAAAAAAAAACGTTCTGAATATTGAAACTCTTTATTTACCCTTATAAACACCTCTTCACTTTCCTCTGAATAACTACTATGAAGAACTTCGTTGAATGTCCTACCCTGCGCCTGGCACTATACATATGTAGGTACGTGCGGCCGTGGAATTCTCGCGATTGCCAGATAGGACTAGAAAGATCTAGTAACAAAATGTTTCAGATGCCAGTCGAAGGCCTTAAAGACGTCCGCAAATGGGCGTACTCTTCACACTTATCCCTCCTTAAGCCTTTTATGTCCCAGAACAGATTCCATAAATTTTCTGGACCATGGCTAAATCTGCGATCGTCAACATTTCTACAGTTGCCTCTCTGGAGTAAGGAACAGTCAACGGCTTTGCTGGGTTCTTCGATTTGCCTTGGGTTGAAATTGCATTCCAGGATCTGTATACCTGTATTCGGAAAAACTTCCTCAGGCATGCTTCGCATAACCCGCCAATTCAGCTGGTCCAGCCCACAACCGATCTGTGTAACAGATGATTTCCTAACATTGAAGGTCTTTTTTCAAGCCAAGCTGTACTGCTCATGAATATTGTTAGGTGGGCTTCTCATAGGAGTACTGCTTGGTTACTACGTAATAAAGCAACCGACACTCTACCTTAATTCTCAAGCAAACTCCTATTCTGGGCTGCTCTCTCATTAGTTCCTTTTGACGTCCAATTTCATTCCTGAAAACTCTTGATATTCCCCTGCTACTGAGAATTCATAAACTCCTGGAAACCGTAGTTTTCTTCTGCCGGAACCTCGACGAGACGTACTTCTTTTTCGTCAGTACGAGGTCAATCGGTTGAAATTTTAATCTGGGGAGCTTCCGCACTCTACAGCTTCGGTGAAAAATCTCTTCTTCAATCACAAAAACGAGCTCTTTATAAAATACATCAGAGAACCAGATAAATAAAGAGAATTATTCGTTCGGTATCGGAACTATCTTAATCGAATAATGAGAGCAGCAAAGTACAACAATTACAAAGCAAAAATAGAAGTAAGTGAAAGAGGATAAAAAGATTCATGGGGGATACTGAATGTAAACTACAAAATTAAAAACCTGCATACAGTACAAAAATTGTGAAAAAGAATGGTTGCTAATGTTTTCAATGATTAGTACCTGGTTTGATCTTCGGTCGGTTTTTTTTTCATTTGAAAGATTGACTTTTCACGAAGTTTTCACATCGCTTGACTCTCGAAAAGGTGACGTATAGGTAATATGTCATGCATGAAGACCGAAGTGGACCTCAAGTCAACTGCAACAGATTCAAAAGTTTCCCCTTGGGAAATGCAAATCCCACGGAAAATTGGTGACGCTACATGGTGCATCCCTGTCTTGTCTTGTCTGTCTGACGAGTCAAGGACATACCTTTTTGCCGCGTCGTTCACCAGTAACTATTTTTGCCTAACGCTAGATCCTCACACACCGGTTTTCGGTCGGCCGGTTTCATGCCGGTCTTCCAAATCGCACGCTGATTGGTGCCGGCGTAGTGCCAGGTCGCATTCACCAATCAACGTGCGATTTGGAAGACCGGTCTCTGATTCACTGATTCACAATCACTCAAAACTTCGTATGAGTTTGATGTTTCAATCAGTTCACTTTCAAAAGATTTTACACTCTGGTCTTTCTTGGCTTGTCAAGAGATGGTTCTTCCATTTCCTGTTGATTCACTTCAACTTACATATCTTTCGTATTTCAGCTAAAAAATTTGACGGTCAATTGGCCGAATACATCTTGCCAATACGGATTCTCAAACCTAACGGTCAGGACTTTACGTAGTAGATATAGCTTTGGGTGAAAATGTTCTTCACATACGGATTCGTTGTTACAGGAAGAAACTTTTTTCATCATTCTTCTTTATGTATGGTTCGTTATCCGTATATCAGTCCAATTTCGAGGCGAGTTATCGGTTCTGTGAGGCTGTGAGAGGTTAAACGACAGGCAGGGAGCTAACCTAACCTGTCAACACTCCTCCTTTATCCGAACTTACGACCGGCAGCATAACTATTCATCTACTCAATCCACCCAGCAGGCGGAGTTCTGCTATGTTGATGATGCTGTCTTAGTGGCAGAAAATGAGGATAGCCTGCAAAGGCTCCCCTACACATTTAACACGGTCGCAAAATCGCTAGGTTAACAATAGCAGTATCTAAAACGAAATGCGTGACTAGATAAAAAACACCCCTCAGATGTGAGCTGGCGGTAGATGACAGGATAATTCAGCAGGAGATGAAATTCCGTTACTTGGGCATCGAAATTTCGAGCTTTGGTGACCTAGAATCTGAGCCGCATAACTAGATGACATCGTATTTAAAAACAAATATTTGAGAATGGAAGCTATAATATGTATCTATAAGACTGCAATTAGGTTTATATTCACATATGCAGAAGAGACAAGACCTGAAACATCTAGAACACAACAAATAATGGAAGCGACAGAGATGAGAATATATAGTAAGAAGAATAGCCGAAAAATCTTTACGGGGCAGGAAAAGGATCGAAGATATCAGACGAGCTTGCCAGATCTTGAATATTAATGAGTGGGTGCTGGGTAGAAAAATTGAATGGAATGACCATATTATTAGGATGACGGAGAACCGAATAGTGGAGGTAGCCAGAGACAGATCACAGTCAGGAAAGCGAAGCATTGGGCGGCCTAGAAAGCGCTGGAGCGACAATCTACCCGCATAGGGGTTACGATGAGGAACAGGCACATGCCTATTTGGAAGAAGAAGAAGAAACTTCTGCTATCGGAGATTCGTTCTTTTTTTCACAATACTTCAATCTGGTACTTCATAACTCACACAAGGGTGCGCTCTATTCGATACATCTCTACCTACTCGTTGACTGAGGACTTGAGCACTTGGTTCGAATATCTGGCAATTTTTACCAACCGTTCGCGTTCATATGTCGAGCTCTCCTGTAGGCCAATCAAAGAAAGCTCTCAAGTCGTATATGGTGGTGTGATCATCATCTGAATGAATAATGAACCATTTGCTACTGCTTTCCTTTTGTCAACGTTCTATCATGGAGAACATGAATATTCGTTTTTAGATAAGTAATCCACAAAGTAGGAGCTGCAGATTTATTCGACCGCCACTGTCTCCTCATATACTTTGCCACTATAGTGGTATTGAATAAAAGATATAAATCTGCTTAAATGTACTGAAACTTTGTGATTGCTCTTGAAAATGGCCATTTTTATGAATCAATTGAGCTTAATTTTTGTGATCAATTCATTGACATTTTTCACAAATGTCATAAATGATCCATTAAATCCTGTGAGAATCCCCTCGAGTTTTTTGCTTAATTCGCTTTTACAATAGAACTTCAATTTATTCTAAGTTTGGGAACGATAATATAATATAATATAATGTATAAAGTTCGCCAATTGATACTTAGGAGCCTAAAGTTTCATATTTTCTCTCAGAGAAATTATAACGCACGTAAAGCAAGGGAGTAAGTAGAAATATTTTATCTTCATAGAATTGCTATACTCTGAAGAATGTATTAAAAAATACAATACAATTTCAGTTTTTATGAGGAAGGAAAATCCGACAAAATATTCAATCTTCTCAAAAATCCAGATACCAACCTACTTCTCATGCCGAAATTCATAAGTGTAAGTTAAAATATTTCCAAGGAATTTATTTGTTGGAGTGGTTTTTCTAGGAATTAGATTCTTTGGGTTTGAAAATTGATGATCCAAGAATGGCCAAAATGTTCAACCAAATCGAAGAATACAAAAAATTGAATGGGACAAGTTATTACAAAGGTATCACTGCAGAAACGTTCAAAGAGTAAGTTCCTTCCTAATAACTGCTTCGTCAATATTTCGAATCTATTCCTTCACATTCTATATTATATTGCTCGGTGAAAAAATATATAGAATGTGACTACTACACATTTAATTGTACTAATACAATCTCCGACATATTGGTAATGCCATGCCAAGCCGATCTCGGGCATATTTCAGTTCAATATTGCCTTTAAGAGATTCTGCTGTATTATTTCTGCATTTGTTTCGTATTCGTCCAGACATACGCAAGACAGAATCCGACCAACTGAAGCGATGAGCTGAGTCATGAGTTGTTCAACGAGGATGATTTCATTTCATTTTTTTTCGAATTTTATGGCAAATCAATAAATTTCCATTAATTTACGGAAATCCATTGGGAGGTGGTTAAGTGAGAAGGTTAGTCTTATTCCTGAGTGAGGAATAAGACTTACCTTCTCATTTTTAATAAATTGTCGTACAACTCCTCGTCAAAATTCCATTCAGTGAATAAAAATGTCCAATTGAACACGAAACATGAAAGTTGAAACGTAAAACACGAAATATGAAATACGATCCAGCTGGTGTGATATACAGGGTGTTTCCTAATTGAATGTTAATATTTATGGGGGTGATTTTTGGGCCCATTTTAAGAAAAAAGCTTCATATTCACAAGTATCCTAAACGACTTCCCTTTTCAGATACAGGGTGGTAAATTCTTCAAAAATAAAAAATAAATGACTTATTTTTAATACATATCTACAATTTGATTCCTTCAACTTTTTTTAATCCGACGCACGGGTTTCATCTGAAAAAAAAAATTTACCTATATCCCTGCATGGTAATATTGTCAATGATATTGTAATGGTCATGCAGAAAAACGGTATTTATTTTTTTAAGCGAAAATCGGATTGAAAAATTCAAGTGATCAACTTTGGCAAGAAATGATTGGGAATTTCAAAAATAATTTTAATTTCAGAAAAAATTTGTGGCGTACCATCAATGTCTGCCAAAATAGTCAGGTCAAATTACGTACGAACGCCACTGGTGGAAATTAAGAGCTTGTGCATGCACTTGAGACAGAATATAGATTTGATTTTTCCAATGTAAAAATTCTAGACAAGGAAAATAATTGATTCAGACGTACTTTTGAAGAAATGATCTTGTTTAGAATTTCTATATTATAATTCTCCCAGATCGATGCTCAAAGTGTAGTCATAGTAACACACTGACTTTTCGAGAGAATAAATTATTACGCAGTGACAAGCGTGAGACATTGTAATATTCAAATACAGTCCACTACTCAAAAAAGTGTTTGTTTATCCACAAGTACTGTGCAGCGGTACACAAGGGCAAATAAACTCATTCAATAACAAGATACATCAAAAACATATTTGGTCCAGATCGAGCCGGATGTGAATGAAGTTTGATACGACGACATTTGGCAAGAAAGCAGAGCATTGAAAAGTATCTCCCGCCAGAAAGTAAAGAGCAACAAAAAAAGCTTCTATGTGAAGTTGTGAAGAAACATTGAGGTCCGCTCATATCAAGTAAATCATCCTTTCCTTGAATCCATTCCTTAATTCATAACAAGCTTCGATAAATTTAACGTTCTCGATTCATTTGTTGTGCACTTATCAATTACATTAACTTTCGCTAGGAGAGTTTTCAACTCAATAATTTGGCATCGAATTCAGTAAAATGGAGAAATTGAGTGAATTGAGACAGAAGGGGAATCATAAAAGCACACAATTCACCAGATTAGAAAATTTCTTAAATGATGAAGCTAATCATAATAAAATAGAAATATTGAAAGGCGGGTTAGAGAGAGATCACAAATATTTCGACCATTTGAGAACATCCAGAACGAAATCGAAGGTTTAGATAGTGCGGAAGAGCTTGTTAGAGAAGACGTAGAAAACACATTTTTAATCTAATTGGACTAGCTAAAAACATCAAATCATCAGAATGTTCAGCGATTTCAAACGTTGATCCCTTGAAAAATGTTAACTTACCCCGTTTGAATCTCCCAGTGTTTTCCGGAAATTTCGATGGTTGGCTCCCTTTCCACGATGAGTTCGTGAATTTGATACATAATAATAAAACTTTGACGAATATGCAGAAATTCTTCTATTTGAGATCATCTTTGAGAGACGAACCTCTAAGGCTAATTCAATGTTACTAGGTCTCAAACGAAAATTATCTGATCGCGTATGATCTTTTAGTAGAACGATATCAGAGAAACAGAAGAATTGTTGATAGTCACGTCAATGCTCTACTGGAGATTCCGTGCGCCACAAAAGAATCGGCTCAAATGCTTCGCGTAATAACTGATGGGTTTTATCGGCACGTTAACATTCTAAAGAAAATGAATTTACCGGTAAAAGAATGGGATGCATTTCTTGTGTGTTTGATAACAAGTAAACTCGATAATACAACACAACGGGATTGGGATTACTCGTTGAATGATGAAAACAAAATTCCAGAATTCCAAGAAATGTTGAAATTCTTGAACAAAAAGTGTTGTAGTTTGGAAACCACAAGAAAAACGACTCAAAGGGCTATTCAGAAACCTATAAAAGGGGACAGACAACACACTTTCGTCGCGAAAAATCAAAGTTTAAAGTGCAACTTTTGCGAAAAGGGTCATTTAATATTCAATTGCTCTGAATTTTTGAAGTTGTCAACATCGGAGAAATATGAAGCGGCAAAATCAAAACATTTATGTTTCAATTGTTTGAGAACAGGTCATAACAGTTAGGAATGTAGGTCTTCACATTGCAAAAAATGCAATAGAAAACACAGTCCGCTTCTACACCTTAATGTTGAACCTTTCAAAAATTGTTCAGAAATTCCTCAAGCAATTGAATCGTCGCCAATTTCAAGTACCCAAGACAATAACATAATAGCTCATTACTCAATTTCAATGAGAGCACAAGTATCTAAGCCCTTAGATACTACTAGATTTATCTACTGCAAAACTGATTATTCTCGACGCAGACAGAAATCCTCATATTTGTAAAGCATCATCGGATACAGGTAGTCAGAGCAACATTATATCCAGTAGACTAGCGAAAATTTTGAAACTTCAATTAGAGAATTTTGTACTGCCTCTCGTAGGAGTGAATTCAGCAAGTTACAAAAATTACCCATAGAACCCGGGCAACAGTCATTTCGTGCCATAGTGAATTCACCGAAAACATATCATTTCTCGTATTGCATAACATTACTGAAAGACTCCCATCGACAACATTCGACAGGAAACTTATTTCCATTCCATCGAATATTCAACTGGCGGATCCACATTTTAATATATCCGAGAAAATTGATCTATTGCTAGGCGTTAACATCTTTTATGAATTGATTCGTCCTAAACAGATCAAACTGAATGACTCCTTGCTTCTACAAGAGAGTGCATTAGGCTGGATATTGGCGGGAACACTAGCTTTGAGTTTTTCAAATAATCCAGTTAGATGTCACTTATCGGTGAATGAGATATCAAATGACGAGTTAAACAATGAGTTGAGAAAATTTTGGGAACTTGAAGAACTCCCAAAAGAGAAATGTATATCGGACAAACAACAATCTGCTGAAGATTTCTTCACAAAAACAACGAAACGAGAAGAAAATGGTCGATTCATCGTCAGATTACCATTTTTGAAACAAATCCTTGATTATGGAGATTCATGTACCGTAGCAGAAAAGAGATATAATTCACTCGAAATTAAGTTTTCTAGAGATGATGAATTGAAGCAAACCTACAGTGAATTTATGCAAGAATATATTAATTTGGGACACATGACATCGAGAGGTATTTTTAGAAAAGAATTGATCTCACAACCCTATTTTTTATTACCGCACCATTCACTAATAAAACATGAGAGCACAACAACTAAGTGTCGAATGGTTTCAAGGGCGGTCCTAAGGGGGGGGGGGGTAGAGGGGGGTAATTACCCCCCCCAGAACACCTCAACCATTTCAAATTTTTTGATCCATTCATGAAATGAAACAAATATATAATACTTATTATGATTAACTAAAAATTCAATGAAAAACAAGTACCATTTCAAAACTATTTGACCCATTGGGTCTTATCGGCCCAGTAGTCGTTAAGTCGAAGGTATTCCTGCAAAAACTGTGGCAATTCAATCTCACATGGGATGAGCCCCTGTCGTTGGAATTGTCATCAATATGGTTCAGTTATGTAAGAGAATTAGAAGGTATCAAAGATATAAGTAAGGGTAGATAGAACGTTATTATTAGAAAATGCGGTAACAATAGAATTGCATGGATTCAGCGATGCATCCGAGGCGGCATACGGTGCGTGTATCTATCTGGTTTCCTCAAACTCTGCGGGTACACGAAAAAGTGCCTTGTAATGTGCGAAATCCAAGGTGGCCCCCCATAAACCTTGCACGATACCGCGATTAGAATTATCAGCAGCAACATTGCTGGCCAATTAAGCTCATTCCGTAGTAAAAATTCTGAACATACCCTTTGATAAATTGCTCAAGATGGCTCAAGATTGAACCATATAGGTTGAAAAAATTTGTGGCGAATAGATTTTCTATAATCCAAGCTAAGACATCAGTTCAACATTGGAAATACGTAAATACTAGAGAAAATCCAGCGGACATAATATCCCGGGGAGCAACTCTACTTGAATTAAAGAATTCACATATTTGGTGTACAAATCCTGATTTGAAACCGGGATACGATGTACTGCCTGAGCTGAAGCAAGAAATACAGATCACTTTAAAGGTAACCAAAACTGATCTTTAATTGATAAACAATTATTCGAACTTGGCAAAATTGCAAAGAGTAGTTGCCTACTGTATTAGATTCAAGGTTCACGCTTTAACTAAGGTTAAGAGTCCCAGCAACACTCTCACAGTCAAGGAGTTAGATCATGCAGCTACATTGCTCTTACGTATGGTTCAGAATCAAGAATTTCAGGTAGAAATTAATATTCTTAAAAAAGGTGATAGCCTACCAAATAATAGTTGAAACTACATCCTTTCTTAGATAAGAATAATATGTTGCGCGTAGGTGGAAGATTGAAACATTCTCGCGTTGACTTCGCGCAAAGGCATCCTATTATTCTACCGAAGGCAAACAGATTAACAAATCTTATAATTGAGCACGAGCACAAAAAGCACCTGCACTTGGGTGTGCAAAATTTATTTATCGGTGATCAGACTTGCTTATTGGCCGATAGACGGGAAAAACCAAGTAAAAGCAGTTTTAAGAAACTGTATATGCTGCTTTAGAAATAACCCAAAACCTACTGAATTCATTATGGGAGACCTACCTAGCGCTCGCGTGATTGCCAGTAGACCGTTTTCGAAATGCGGTGTGGATTTTGCTGGTCCAATTTTAACGCTACGTTCCGAGCGAGTGAGTACGGTACAGGCGTGTCTCGATTGTGTGATATTTCAAAGTATAATAGTGTGATTAATCCGTCAAATTTCAATAAAATTTGACGACATGACTAATAAAACCCGAAGTGCTTCGGAAATAAAATCATTATTAATTGATGTTCTGAACAACAGTGAATTTCACAGTTTATTTTCACGAATTGTTGGGGACAACATCGAACATTTAATTAAAACTGAAGTTTCTCACAAGCTAGAAAACGCTACTAAAGAAATAATAGATCTGAAGAACGAAATAATAATTCTGAAAAATGAAATTGTTAAACTGAAAAGTGAAAGATCCAATAGTTTCACTTCAGATCAACCAAAAAAATATATATATATATACAGGGTGAGTCGGGAGGAACGGACCAAACTTCAGGTGTGTATTCTATAGCTCGAAATAATATAAAAAAACTCATATGTTGTTATCCGATATTCATTTGTTCTCAAACTACAGCGTCATTATAAAAAACAACATTTTCTATATTAGAATAGTTTCATTTATAGCATTATTTTAATAAATGCACGAAAATCCCGCCATTAACCTCGAAACACATTCGTCTGCGAAGGGCTCTCGATGCTTTTCTGATTGATTCGTGATTTTCTTTGAAAAGAAATGCCGTATTTCTAATGCGTCGAATTAGAGCATCCCGAGTGTCAACTTTAACTTTGTATACCTCGTTCTTGAAGCAGCCCCACAAACAGTAGTTCAATGGTGTGAGGTTTGGAGATCTTGGAGGCCAACTAATACGACCACAGCGACCAATCCATAGTCCGAGAAACTCTTGATCTGAATATTGGTTGGCCTTATTTAAATATTCTAATTACCCTATAGTTTGAAAACAAATGAGAATCGGATAACAACATATGAGTTTTTTGGAATTATTTCGAACTGCAGAATACACACCTGAAGTTTGGTCCGTTCCTCCCGACTCACCCTGTATATATAAATATCGGTTTAAAACGTGCGATGACGTTGTCCGATGCCTAGATCAGGGACGGGCCCAAGGGGGGGGATGGGGGGGATGATCCCCCCCCAATGTTGAACGAAGTTGGCAAATTTTCAAAGCAGTCGGAAGATCTTAAAAGGAGTTGGAAAAATTTCAAAGCAGTTGGAAAAATTTCAAAGCGGTTGAGAAAATTTCGAAGCAGTTGGACAAAATTTCAAAGCAGTTGGAAAAAATTCCAAAGCAGTTGGAAAAAGTTCAAAGCAGTTGGTAAAATTTCAAAGCAGTTGAAATACATAATTCCGAAAGAGTTATGAAATACGAAGGAATCTGAATTAGAAAAAACAAGTTTGCAATCAGTACTTGGCAATATATGTATAGCAGGCAATAAATGGTATTTAACCCAATATATTTACTATCAAGTGTTGGGAGAGATGCGGCCTCAAGAAGTAGGTACCTAGTTGTAAATTTTTCAGTTACGTCGCATGGATTGTGTCATAAAAAACCATCTGGTATCATAAATTTAAGCTGTTATCTTTCAGATGTACCAAGTTCGACGGCCTATTATATTAGGCGTTTCTGGAGAACTGGACCTATTTCAAATTTGAAAATGGGGATTTTGATATTGTTCGATACTATCTACCGAGCTAGAATATTCTTGCAGCCTGACAACTTTCAGTTATACAGAGGATGAAAAATAAAATTTCAAAAATTTTTTTTCTACTTTTTTGTTTTTCATTTCGATAGAGTATTCAATCGTAAATACATTCGTATTCAAATCGTTGCATTTGTCATAATAATTTCCAGAATATCGAGAAAAAACTGAATAAAAAGGGAGATAAGTGTATTCAGTATTATGTTTGTTTTTCCTAATCTAGATATCTCAAGCACAAACCAGTGTTCCAAATACATATTAGGTCAAAAATTGGGATCAAGATTGGCCCATAACAGTCGTTTTTCAAATTAGAACCCAATTTTTTCATGATTGCGTTGGATAGTGCTAAGAAAAATTAAGATAATGTTCCAACATGTTAATGCTCCTAAAATTAATAATTCTTGTGGTATTCAGGATTTCCTGATTTCATGTCGTACGTAGCGTCAAATTCATATAATCTGTTTCATATCAACAATGATCTTGGTCATAGAAAATGAATTATTCCAATAACTCACTAGTGACACACCTCTTTTCTTAATTCATTTATTATTGTTGATATGGAACAGATTTAATGAATTTGACGCTACATACGACCTAAATAGCTCAAGAATCATCAAATTTAGGAGAATCAACATGATAGAACATTATCATAATTTTTCTTCGCACACTCCAACGCAATAATTAAAAAATAGGGTTCCAATTTGAAAATAGAAACTTATGGGTCAATCTTGATCCCAATTTTTGACCCAACATTTGGATCACCCTGTGACAAATTTTTCAAAATTCAGCAAATGTACAATATTTCTACAATCTTCTACTTCAAAAATGTGAAAACGCTTAGTGCTCAAGATATTTAGAATAGGAATAACAAATATGATACCGAATACTCTTATCTCTCTTTTTCTTCAGTTTTTTCTCGATATTTTGGAAACTATTTTGACGAATGCAACTATACGAGTACGAATGTATTCAGGATTGAATACTCACTCTGTTGAAATACATCATTTTGAATTTTTTTTAATGAAACAAATATTATACCACAATATGTATAACGGTTTCATGTGAATTCAATGTCCAGTTGGAAAATTTTCGATTGATTTCCCCCCCCCAAAAATTTGGCTTCGGCCCGTCCATAGAAGATGTGGTGAGTGATACCTCATTTGAAAGGTTTTTCACAAAAAAACACTACAAGTGCCATGAAAACACCACTTCATTTTCAAATGCTTAGTCAAGAATATTTCGAGAACTAATGCATAAAATGAAAAAACAAATACTATGCTGAAATCAGTATAAAAATACCTTTCAAATGAGGTATCACTTGAGGGTGAGGGTTGTAGTAGCTAGGGTTGAAGCGCTATGCGTCCGTAACCTACATCTTAAGTTGTCCCCCTCGAAACAGAAATCGACCTGTTTCGTTTTCAAATGGCCACCCTGTATAACGGTTTCTTGTTAATTCAATGTACAGTTGGAAAATTTTCGATGGATCCCCCCCCCCAAAAATTTGGATTAGGCCCGTCACTGGCCTAGATTCCATCGTTTGCGATATTCCCATTCTCCTATTTGTAGGTTTCTATCCCTCATTGCTTTTCGTATTCCCTCCATCCAGTTCTTTCTTGGTCTTCCTCTTCGTCTTTTTATGTTTGGTATCCACTCCATTGTTTGTTTTGGCAGTCGTGTTTGTCCCATCCGTTGAACATGTCCATACCAGATCAATTGCTTCCTTTCTATATCATTCATGATTGTGCCTTCTACTCTCATCTGATCACGTACTTCCTGGTTTCTTACTCTTTGCATTCGTGATATTCTGGCTGATCTCCTCAACGCATCCATCTCCGCAGCCTCTATCCTTCTTTTATTTTTTTCTGTAAGTCTCCATGTCTCAGATCCATATGTTAAAATGCTCTTGATCATTGTATTGTAGATACCGAATTTCCGTGTTCTGGTTATGTTTTTGCTCCACAATATTCCATTCAAACAGCCAATCATCTTTTTTGTCTCTGTTACTCTTGATCTTATCTCATTGTCATCTGTACCGCTTGTGTCGAATTTTACTCCCAAATACCTGTATTCCTCGCAAGGTTGTATGCCTTCTGCATCCCCAACGTCCAGTTCGCTCTTTTCATCTCCAATACAAAGGTATTTCGTTTTTTCCAAGTTTATTTCTAGTCCCCAATATTCATATGTTTCTTTCAGTTTACGTGTCATGTATTCCAGATCTTCCTTATCTCCTGCGACTATTACCTGATCATCTGCAAACTGTAAGGTAAAGATGTTCGTGTCATTTAAGGGTATGCCCATTCCAGAACATTTCCGTTTCCATTGCATCAAAGCATGCTTTATATAGATTTTGAATAAAGTGGGTGATATGGTGCATCCCTGTCGCAATCCCTTATTAACGTAAAATGGACTTGACAATTTGTTCCCAATTTTAATTCTAGATGAAGACTGATAATAAAGATTCTTCAATGCGCTAATCAAAGTTTGATTTATATTTGTATTCTGTAGTGTTTCCCATAGCATACACCAAGGTACTGAATCGTATACAAACATAAATTCACAATATAAACAAACACTTTATGACAGCGATGCATCAAGTGGAATCGCGAAAATGGAATCGTTGTCATATGCGGCAGCCATAACTGGTGATCTTCGAGCTCCAGTGTTATCACTACTCCCAGACAATGGAAAGGAAATGGCTCCTAAATCTTCTAAGCCAAAATCTGTCATAGCAACTCTTGTTGATTCTGGTGTAAATAATTCTTCAATGAACAAACTACCGAATGATCAATTCAGGACTGTAACTCGCAAAAGGCGAAGTAGACCGAAAATTCAGGGAATGAATACTACTTCAAATCTCAAGGGGGTTGCCAAGATGACATCTATATATTTAAGTAGGATAGATGCTGCAAGCACGGTTGACAGTGTAAGTGAACACTTAAAAGAAAATGGTTTCCTGAATTTCGATGTCAAATTAGCTAATTCAAAATACCCTGAACTTTACAAGTCATATGTTATAACCGTTCCTGAGACCAAACTCGATGAAGTGAAACAACCTGAACTATGGCCTGAGGGTGCTTGTGTGGGAAATTTTTTATACCATCTGGCGAAAATCAGGGAAAGGAAGGAAATGGACCTGACCAAACCACAAGCGTCAAATCACAAAGTGTAGAGTTAAATGCATCCCGTGATCCTACGATTACAGAATGCAACATCAAAATAGTGCAACTAAACATCCAATGCATTACAAACAAACTAAATAATTTAAATGTTTTCATGGTTGAAGAAAACCCAGACGTCGTTAGCATCGCTGAACATTGGTGTAACATTGGAAATTTCGGGATGATGTCCATACCTGGTTATATACGGGCCGCTTCCTTTTGTAGGCCCACTAGAAAACATGGGGGTACCATGATTTTGGTCAAGACTGGCCTCCAAATTAAAAATTTGGACATTTCCGCATTCTCAGAAGAAATGCAGTGTGAGGTGTGCGGAATTAAACTATTGGTTCATGGTCTCAGAGTGGGTGTCATCAGTGTCTATAGACCACCGTCAGGTGATATTGTCTACTTTTTAGATAAATTAGCTTTCATATTGCAATATTCTTCAAAAATTGTTGATCGACTCATTTTATGCGGCGATTTTAATATCAATCTTCTGAAAACTGACTGTTCGATTAGGAAATTGCTCTTAGATCTTTTTGATTGCTTTGGACTCAGGGTTACCTATCAGGAACCAACCAGAGTATTTACCAATATTTATGGTCATACATCCAGCTCGTTAGTTGATAACATAGTCACTGATAAAGAATTGAGCTCTTGTAAATCTTATGTGGCAGAAACTATTCTTATCGACCACAGAACGCTCGTTTTTGAGTATTTTTTCGTTAATTCAACAAAATATACTGTTTGTCATAGGTCTGAGATGAAATATGTCAGAATAATTTCTACAAATACCTTGAATAGATTCGTTTTAGCACTTTCTAACATACGCTTTGGTGTCATATGTGAGGATTCGGACATTGATACGGCCTTTCAAGTTTTTGTGGATGTTTTGAGGTTTTTGATGGATCTAAGCTTTCCCTTGAAAAAAGTTAACGTTACTGACGATTCTGCTGCATGGATTACTAGAGAAGTAAGAGAAGCTAGCTCCAATTTATAAAATATATACTGGCTCCATGCTAGCTTAAAATCTCAGTAAACTCTGGTTTTATATAAAAAGGCCAAAAAAGATTATAATATTCTATTGAAAAAAACGAAGCTTTTATATTATGAGAGTCTTTTGGAAACGTCACAAGTAAAGTTGCTACAGCTTTCGCTGAACATTTTTCCACAATTGCAGCACTTGGTTTGCAAGATTGTTATGGCACTGTTATATCGCAGTTATGTACAGCGGCCCCAATGCTGAACCCTACTTTTTATTTCCACCCAGTTCTTGTGAATGAAGTCATTGACAACATCAGAAACTTAAAGAATAAGAAAAGCGTAGGAACTGATTACATCTCTTCCAAAATTCTGAAGGTCTCAGATGAATATATTGCTAAGCACATCGCAGATCTCGTAAACCTATCGGTATCATCTGGAATATTTCCATCAATTCTTAAAACATCCATTGTCATTTCAGTGTTCAAGAAGAATGACGTTAACGATATTGCAAACTATCGACCTATATCGATACTTAGTGTTTGGTCAAAAGTAATAGAGAGAATTGTCTTCACGCGTATTGTTGGTTTCACTGATAAATTCAATATAATACCTGACTACCAGCACGGATTTCGATCCGGTCACTCTACTGAGACAGCTGCATTATCGTTTGTGGAATTTATATATGAGTGCTTGGATAAGGGTCTGATGGTGGCAGGATTGTTTTTTGACTTGTCCAATGCTTTTGACGTACTTTCTTTCAAATTTATGATATTCAAGTTCTATAATCTTGGCTTTCGAGGCGTCTTCTTAGACTGACTTCAAAGTTTCATTTCGGGTAGGACGATGAAGGTTCGTGTTCAGGATGCTTGGTCATGTGAATATAATATCACTTCAGGAGTTCCTCAAGGTTCAGTATTGGGACCACTTTTGTTCATTCTATTTATAACTGACTTATCCAGTTACATTAACGGTAGTAAGTTTATTTTATTTGCGGATGATACTTCTGTTGCCGTGTCAGCAGAATGTTTTGATGAGCTTACATCCTCCTGTAGCAATCTTGTCCAGGAGTTTTCTGACTGGTGCCAGCGTAATTCTCTCATTGTCAACCTTAAAAAAACTAATTGTTTCTACTTCGGAACCACCAATATTATTAGAGAGCAACTCATAATCAGTTGTCCGCGAGCATTAATAAAATCACAGGACTGCATAAAATTTTTAGGTGTATATGTTGATAAGTGTATAAATTGGTGCCATCATGTTGACACACTATATAAAAAACTTAATAGTGCATATTATGCAATTAATCGTATTAAGGATTCTTTTCCTATCAAATCGCTCTTAAACATCTACTATAGCCTGGCTTACAGTCATATAGCCTATAATATTCTACTCTGGGGGTCTTCCCCCGACGCAGGTAGAGTATTTATAGCACAGAAAAGAATCCTCAGACTGATATTTAATTGTGATCCACTATCATCATGCAAACCTTTGTTCATTAAAAATGATATTTTAACTGCACCCTGCATATATATTTATAAATGCCTCCTGTTTATAAAGAATAAACAAGATAACTTGGCAACCCTATCTAGTTATCATAAATATGATACTAGAAATACCAACACTTTGTCCTTGCCAAGACACCGAACCAGTAAGTTCGAAAATTCTCCTACTTACAGGGGTATGAAATTGTTCAACCATCTACCTAACTGTATAAAATTAATGAATAATGTTAATTTTAGGAAATCTATCCGTGAGTTATTGTTGAGAAAATGTTACTATAGTGTGAGTGAATATTTAGGAGATAGTTTAATTACCTAGGTTGTAAAATAGTTGACTTGTCCTATACATCTATATGTCTGAATGGGCCAATAAATGCATTATTATTATTATTATTATATTAATCAAAGAAAAATTCACGCGAAACACTCAAATGATCAAAACGTATGTTTGCATATTTGTTTGTTTTGATACACGAGCCTGTCATTTTGAATTAGTTAGCGATCTCAGTACACCAAGTTTCCTTAATGCACTGAAGAGATTCATATCGAGGAGAGGCAAACCTTCAGAAATAACATCTGACAATGGCACAAATTTCGTAGGTGCCAATAATCATTTTTTAGAACTACAATCCTATTAATGATGATGAACATAATCAAGCAGTTCACAATTTTTTAAGTAAGGATAGAATCAAATGGAATTTCATACCATCACTCTCATCTCATATGGGGGGATTATGGGAGGCGGCTGTAAAGTCTGCGAAATATCATCTCAAAAAAACAATAGGCAATCATTCATTGACGTACGAAGAAATGCACACTATTCTGGTTCAAGTCGAAGCTTGTTTGAATTCCCGTCCTTTAACTCCTTTATGCCATGATCCCAACGATCTCTCACCCCTCACTCCTTCACACTTTTTGATTGGCGACTCATTGGTTGCCCCTCCTCAAGAAGATGTGCGAGAGGTAAAATGTAACCATTTGTCAAGATATCACCTCGTACAACAGATGATGCAAAATTTTTGGGAGCGTTGGTCTAGGGAATACCTAACACAGCTTCAGCATCGCAACAAATGGCAAAGGGACGTCGGCCCACAGCTTCAAGTAGGCAGCTTAGTAGTACTAATGGAAGCGAACCATCCACCACTTTGTTGGCCAATGGGAAGAATTACAGAACTTCATCCTGGAGCAGATGGAATAGTTCGCGTAGTAACTGTACGAGTGAGCAAAAATGGAACGTTATTTAAACGTTCGATAGCGAAGATTTGTGTGCTACCCATTACAGACTCGATCACGAACGATTGTGAAACTAATAATTGAAATGTTATGTAATTTGTATTTGTGTTCATTTGAAGGACTGCATATCATTTATATTCATGTTGAAAGCTGAGATCTTTCAAGGGAGGCGGCATGTTTAGAATTAGAACATTTCTATATTTTAATTCTCCCAGATCGATGCTCAAAGTGTAGACATAGTAACACACTGACTTTTCGAGAAAAGAAATTATTACGCAATGACAAGCGTGAGACAATAGGTAGCTTTACATTAACGATCTTTCACGCGCGAAATCACTCGCGCTTTCGCGCGGTCTGGAGTGGCGCGTGTAAACTATATCAACTACATGTAGACTAACGATCTTTCCTGCGTGACTGGAACGTGACGTGCCAATCGCGCTTATCGAGATGAAATAATCTCGCGGGTAATCGCTAGCGATAGAGTGATCGATTTTCACGCGTCTAATCCCGAGCGAAAGGTTTCCTTACACTATCGTGTATTCGCGCGCGATTGTCAAGGGACGTTCCAGTCGCGCAGGAAAGATCGTTAATGTAAAGGTACCTATTGTAATATTCAAATACAGTCCACTACTCAAAGAAGTGTTTGTTTATCCACAAGAACTGTGCAGCGGTACACAAAGGCAAATACTCTCATTCAATAACAAGATACATCAAAAACAGATCTACATCAAGAAAGACCATAAAGGCTCCCCCAAACCAACGCGGAAATATTCGCCTCGCGAAATTCGCAGCGGATAAAATTAATTTTTTCCAAGATATAAGAAAGTTTTGATATATTATTGATTTCGAACATGTGCTTAAACTGTTTCATTTTCGTAAATGCCTTAAAAACGATTAAAGGCTCCCCCAAACCAACGCGGAAATATTCGCCTCGGGAATTTATCCGCTGCGAATTTCGCGAGGCGAATATTTCCGCGTTGGTCCAATTCCTTACTAGAGCACGAGGCCATGAAACAACATTGGTGACGTCATCATAGGTAGTCCAAGTCAATTCCGAAATGCCAAAATATATTGATCGATTTAGATTTATTTTTTTCAACAGAAAGGAGTAGATAGGATCGTTGTAAACGAAAGTGTTTCGAGGTTATTTGTGATATTTGAAAGATATGATAGATAGTGTTTTTCTCAGTAAAAGCATTGAGATTGAACTCCTTATGTTAGAAATGTAATAGAAGGTTAGTTCATTCATTCATTGAAATTTATGAATAATCATCCATTATAATAAGAAAAAACATTTTAGGAGAAGTGGTATTGCATGCTGGTCATATTATTATCTGTAGAAATTTGAGGAAAAGGATACTTCCAGTAGGAATTGGTGAAAACATAATCAATAATATGGAATTGGCAAAAATATCAGCATATAGTTGTTCTTGTGAAGCTGGTCCTAATATCTATTCAAATATTCGAAAAATAATTGGAAAGTGGAATTAAATACATACTTTGATCCAAGCAAAATAACAAGATTCATATAGTTGCAGTTCCCAGAAGGTCTAATCAAGCCTTGAAGGCTTTATTTCAAATAATAATATTGATACCCTGATGCACAAACATAATAATAATAATAATAATAATAATCGTCTTTATTGGGCGAAAGTTTAGCTTAAGCTATTCTTACACTTTAACCCATAATGTAACAACATATCCCTTAATATCTAACAAAAATATCAATAATTATGATTAACAAAAAAGAAAGGAAATTATACAATAATATTCTGTCACTTATGAAACAGTGGAACCCTGGCTGGTCAGTAGTGAATTTTTAATTTTGGTTTTAAAACCATTCAACGATGAAGCTTTTATATCATTATCGATGGAAGTGTAAATATAAGGGGCCTGATATGAGAAAGAACTCTTGAACTTAGTCGTTTTATGGCAAGGAATACTGATGCAAGACGAGCCCCGAACATTGACACTATGAACATTGCGTCTATAGGTTATTTTCTGATGCAGATAAGGGGGTTGTTTCAGCTGAATAATCTTATGAATAAAACAAGAAAGGTGAAGCAGACGGCGGTTTTCCATGTTGACCCAACCGATCGAGTTTATGTGATCTGAGATTCTAACAGATCTCCTCAAATCAAGCACCAAACGGCAACAACGATTCTGAACAGTCTGTATACGACCTGAATCGAAAACATCAAGAAACGGACCATAGACAACATCGCAAAAATTGAAACAAGACAACACGAGCTGATCACAAAGCATCACTCTCAAACCTTTATGGAGAAAGTGACGACTATTATAAATGAGTCTGAGTGATAAATATGCCCTTCTGACACACGCTAAGACATGATCCGAAAATTTGAGCTGAGAATCAACATACAATCCAAGATTTTTAACCGATTTCGAAGGCCTCAGAACTCTGTCCAGAACATTGACAGAAAAACCCTCGAGTTTACGGATAGAATCAGCGCCACCAATCAACAGAAGACAAGACTTAATAGGGCTCAGGTGCAAATTATGATTCCTCGCTCTCAATGCCAACAAACCTAGATCCTCATTAATCTGAGAACATGCCATTGCGGCTCAACCCGGGTTGAAATAAATAAATAAATAAATAAATAAATAAATAAATAAATCTGCAGTGTAAATCAAAAACAGTAGTGGACCCAGAATTGAACCCTGCGGTACCCCCTTCGAGATATGGACACATGATGATCTACTCCCTCCACTCGCACGTGCTGACTTCTATCACGAAGAAATGTTTCGAAAAAATTCAAAACATTTCCGGAAAGTTGATAATACTTCAGCTTAGCAAGCATTAGGTTATGATTAATCGTGTCGAAGGCTTTAGTAAAATCCAAAAGAACCTGTGCAGTAACCATACCATTGTCCCAGTCATGCAAAACGTCATCAAGTATATGACTGAGTGCTGAAGCAACCCCGTGATTTGCTCTGAAACCTGACTGATGCATCGGTAAGATATTATTCGATGAGCAGAAATTATAAACCCATCTCTCTAATATTTTGGATAGAAACGGCAAAATACTTATGGGCCGAAGATCTTCTGCAGACTTAGGATTTTAGCCAGGGGACAAACGACTGCGGTCTTCCAAGATGTAGGGTAGAAACCAAGTTCCAGGCTGCTATTTATAACATTTGTGAGTGGTGGCAATAAATCTGTTAAACAATATTAAATCATGATTTTAGAAATTCCATCATCACCCACTGCATTTGAGCTAAAGTTGCAAACAATATCTGAAATCTCCTCAAGACTGGCGAATCGAAAATAAGAGAATGATTCAACATCGTCACCGAAAATAGCGTTATTTTAAAATGATGTTAGTGCAGAACAGTCTTCGTTTAATTTATCAGTTACCGACAAAAAGCTCCTATTTATTCTCTCAACATCTTCTAGCAAGTTAGGGGGTATAGTATTTATATTGTTAGGTGCAACATTCAAAGTTCTGAGCCGCCTCCATAAGTTTCTTGAGTCAGTACCAGGTCCAGATATAAAATCTAAGTATGCCTTTTTCTCTCTTCTGATAGCACTCAATGTATAGTTTCTGAGTTTTTTGTATGCTTTGAAATCTTTCTCCAACCCAGTGACTTTGTAGCGACCAAGCGCCTTACCTCTCTCAGACATCAAAATCTTGACAACGTCAGTAATCCATGGCGCTTTCTTTTTTGTCACTCGCACCCTCCTCACTGGAGCATGCTGGTTGAACAAATTGACCACCTGAGTATTCAAGAAACTGACTTTGAAATCAACAGAATAACTTGAAAAGAGTGGGTGCCAATCAACAAGCCTGAGATCTCTTCTGAAATCATCTTCCGAAAAAAAGCGAAAATCCCTGAACACAACAAATACATCACAAAATGTCAACCTATGATCCGAAATACACTCTGAATCCAGCGTACCACAAGAAACCACATTCATAGCACCCGATACGAAAATCTGATCGATTATAGTAGACGAAATTGAACTTATTCTAGTAGCTTCACGAATACAGGGTTTGAGATCAAAACTTCCCATTAGATTACAAAATCGTTCAATATATGAACTATTCGCATCTTCAAAATTCAGGTTGAAATCGCCCATGCAAAAAATATGATCAACAGAAGGAAAAATCTGAGATAACGCGGTCTGAATCAAGTTCATAGAGTTGAAAATACTAGATCTGGGCTGTCTATATACTACACCGAAAGCATAATTTTCATTTTCCACCCTACATCGAATCCAAACTTGTTCCAAGTCTTCAGTGGACTCCGAAAAAATCAAAGTCGATCTGAAACTGTGCCTCACGTAAATTACCACCCCACCTCCCTAGAAATTCTATCACATCGGTAAAATTTATATCCCCGTAACGCAACTAAATTATCAGGTATATCATGATTCAGCCAAGTTTCTGTTACACCAATCAAACCAAAATCATTAGATATCATCAAGTGATCAAAATCAGGAAAGCTAGACAACAAAGAACGAACATTCAAATTTGCAACCTTCAAATTCATAATTCCTAAAATCAAAATATCTGTATAAATAAGGCGATAACAAAATTAATTTCACGATAAAGAAAACACAGATGTCGATCGGATGCGACAGTGCAAACTTATCAATTCATATTATCATGCATAACTTCTACATAACAATATTACATACGTGTGAACAAAACAGGAGCGCATTGAGTAGATTCTATGAGAGGACTAATGATTTTCTAAAATGAATTTTTCTAGGCTATCGATGTTGTTAAACTTGAAGCTTTTATTATTTTTACGGACAAACACATCACCATTACGTTTAGTGTCGTAAATGAATTTCGGGTCACGATAACTGGAAAAGTTCACCATAACTGTTCTTGGATTCTCTGTATTAGGAAGAACTTTTCCAAGTCGATAACATCTTTCGATAGATGATGGCGGTAACTCGATGTCCATGTGGGTTTTCAGCAAAGATAGTACTCTTGTTCTGATATCTGCATCATCATTTTCCGGGATACCCATTATCCTCATCAGTTTTGTTTGATATATGTATTGATATATATGTTATAGTCAACATATTGAGGTGTAACACGAATATA
Organism: Hippodamia convergens; assembly: GCA_038502775.1. NCBI lineage: Eukaryota > Metazoa > Arthropoda > Insecta > Coleoptera > Coccinellidae > Hippodamia > Hippodamia convergens. The sequence continues at coordinate 73,561,588 of CM076607.1, forward strand.
TATTAAAGATATTCTGTAGAAAAGGAACTACTTTCTCTAGCGACTAACTCTCTGAGTTAGCTAAAGTGTTCACGGCCTGGCAGCTGTACGCACACTCTCTTTTATACTACCAAAGGAAAAAACTGTAAATGGGAATTGTTTTTGGTCAAGAAATAATAATATGAAGTTACTCATGGTTAAGACAAGTTAAAGTAACTTCACCCTACCTAGAAGCTCTGTTATATACGATGTATTGTCGAATCAAATTATACTGTCGGAAATTTAAATTATGGACAAGGCAGCAGCCCTCACAATTCTGGCAAACTTCCCATAATTGAAACAATTTTGTCTCAGAGCAATATTTGAATTAGTGTTCATTCTCCCTATTTATCATTTTATTTTTGTGTAGATTCTGAAAATGTGTAGTTAGTCAACTTCATGACGTCATGGTTATCTTTGTGCCCTGTGTGGTAAGTTATGGCGGATGAGTGCAAAGGAAAATGTCAGTCCCTCTCTCTCCGTTTTCAAGTAACTATACAACAAACCAGATTTATCTATTGGTTTACTGGCGTGGTTAACTGTGACGTCATGGTTCTAACTACACCGCGAAGAAATTCGTGTAGTTAACTATGGTATGCTTTGGTTTGGTGTGGTAAGCTCGAGGAAAAATCCCTTTTGATTTTCACAGACGTCTTTGGACTGTGGGTGCATGATGTTTATTCAAGTTGATTTAAAACTATAGTGAAGGAAAATTATTTCATGAATAAACATATTATTATATTTGCTTTTTTATCAGGAAAATATCTGTAGGGATATTTCATTTGATATTTTTGAGTAAAATACAAATATTCAGCTTCATGGAAACTTTTATTTACATTATTGTTACATTTTGATAATTTTCAGCATTTCAATTTTAATGTATATAGAACAAAAGCTGCCCTTCACTGTTTTTCCATTTTTCCAACTATATCAAAAAATTGTGCAGAAACTCAAAAATGTATTGAGAATTGATGGTGATTGGTTCTTTGAATTTATTTCGAAGTCTTTGTCCTTTTAGGGGTGTTTTCACATTAATTATATCACACCATCTGGCAATTAATGCTATGAAAACTGAGGAATCCTTATAAGATGACAAGCATACTTTGGGTCCTAGTTGTTCTAGGGCTGCTACAATGCTGTCATTAAATACTTGCAAAACTAATTTCACATTTTGTCTTTCTATTGAAGAAGGATACAGAGCCTTTAATGATAAAGTTTATCCATATTTTATCAGTTGACCGCTTTCACGCATATGCATTTCTTTTAATGCACCAAATGCAGTTACTTGTTGCATGTTCAATACAATATTTCCTCCATTATAGTCCAAATTAGGGTTTATATGTATTTCATCTACCATTAACGAAACAATTTTGTCATTAGTGTCTAATAAATAAAACTTGCTTTTTATGTACCTACTGTAAGAAATGTTCGTCACATTGTTCATATCTTGGATCTGTGTTAAACTTTGCACAAATTGTTTGAATAGTTCGTGGAGACGGAAGGGTAAGTTTACCAGATCCTCTTAAAAATTTATAACCATGTGGAGATATTTGGAACAGCAAGCAAGAAAATAGCATCATTTCATATGAATATATGCATATCGTTTTTGTCCCAATGGTGAAGAGCTGAAGTTGTTCTCGCACAAATTTTATTGCATCTCTACCACAATTCTCTTGACTATTTTCCATGTCTTCAGATAGATCCTCCAAAATATCATTTATAAAGTTGAGTTTTTCCCTTATTTTGTCACCATTCTTTTGATTAATGTTATTAAAACACAGCACACTGCCGCACAAAATTTTGTCCAGAATATTTATGTCTGTAACATGCACTGGAAATATATGATATTTTTAAATAGTACATTAACCCACAGGTCTTCAGACACATAAACTTTTATTTTTACAACTGGAATTTCGGATGACTCGGCCGAATAGAAAAAAACAGGTTTTTTCTCCTTTAGCCATTATCCAACCTTCTGGAACAGACACTTCTGTAAAAGCCTCAGCTGAAGCTGCAAATGACACAGCTGAATCATATGCTGAACTTGATTTTATACTCTCAGCTATGGCTTTCTCAAGATCTCGGCATTCCATTTTTGATCGCTTGGATTGAGGAGAAACTCTAGTATGGACATCTGATCTGCTCAAATAGGCTGGACAACCAGGCAATTTTGTTGGTATCGCTCCTAAAACAAATGTTAAAAGAGAAATAATTTTGTTAAATTGCACATTTCTACTAGTCTAATCCCCCATATCCAAAGTCCATACTAGCCAAAAAATTTTAAGATGTACCCATAATGAACCACAGTTTATAGTAATAATTAAGTAAAAATAAATACTTACATATTTTTAACCTAGGAAACTTTAATGGTATTTCGACTTTTTGACCTGTGACTTCATGTTTATAGCTTGTGGACTTTTCGATGAATTCTGGTTGGAAATGTAGTTCGCAAACCTAGAAACAAGTTACTTTTCAGAGGCAGGCAAAACAGTTTGATTTTCAATAATTGCTGTTACTAGGAACGAAATCTTTCCCTTTAATGGCATCTAACCAACTTTTCTTAAGTTGCTCGTCTTTGGGAAACCCAAATGCATTTGGGAACAGAGCAACGAAATGGCATGATATCGCCTCGAAAAAACTGAGATATCAGCTAAGAAAAGAACTTAAAAATATCAAAAGTCTCGAAGAAAAAATCAAAATTAAATCTACATAACCTCGAACATGAAATGCAAAGTTTTTAAGAACTAGAGATAAATTTTAGTGAACCAATATAAGCAGGCCTTTTGCCTTACCGGTTATGAACTGATGTAACACCAAAATAAATACAAATATATGAATAAACACTGAAAAACACTCACAATACCGGCAAAACATACACAAATAATGGCGGATGATTGACTACTCACACCCTTCACCCCCCATCAGCTGTCATTCTGTTTCATGGCCTTGTGTTCTAGTAAGGTATTGGTTGGTCAGGGGGAGCCTTAAAGCTTTAAATTTGAGGACTGATACCACATTCCTGAGTTTGACCTACCAGAACTTCTTGAATGATGAACGTAGATAAGATATGTCAGGTCATCTGCACTGAGTTTGTAATTGTTTTAGTATTTCTTCATCTGCTGTTATCATTCAGTTACAATAAGATTCTGAACCCGTCGAATTTGATAAGATTACTCAGACACCTTTTCCTTGTGAATCTACTGATATGAACGAGATTTGAGATTTTCCAACAATTTCATGATAAAACTTTTTAATCAGAGGTGAGGACATGCATCGTGTACAGTATAAATAATATACATACATGATAATTGATTAAGATTTCCATTTTTTCAAAGTATCGTGTATTTATTGTTCATGTTCGTAACTATTGAATTTTAATTGGTTCTGATGTTTCCATATAATATGTTTCTATACAGGGTGAGTCTTTGACTTGTACAGGGTGATTCATTTATCTTGGTAACCCCAATTTTCTCGAAAACGCCCGAATATTTTTTCATTCTGTGAATGGCGTTTTGAACAAGTCAATGTCGACTTGAGATGCGCATAAAAATCTGCGGAATAAATAAAGACGCCAGGCGTCGCGGCGCTATCAAAAATTTTTCTCCAGGGACATACCTTTTTTATCATGTCATTCGAAAGATAATTTTATTTTGACCTTTTTTTTCGAATACAATTTTTATCCATTTCTTACCGTCAGCGATCTGCAGCGTGTTTTATGTTGATTCTATTCCATTTATTTTTTTTTCTGTATTGTGGTAGTATGCCTTGATTTGGAGACATAGATATGATTTTATGCCTTGAATTCAAGGAGGCAAATTTTCTAAACAATCTGCCTCTTCAAATAAGATCAAATATGTGGATACAGTAAGATGGGGCTCCATGTCACAACGCTGCCATTGTGAAGAGATATTGAGATTAAGAATTCGAAAATGAATGGACCCTTAAATTTTATCCAAAGTGACTTATGATGAAATATTGAGATGATATAACTTGTGTAGGGATCATAATGGCTAGATGACTTGAATTTGATTATGTTCCGTAAAATGACGGAGGCTCTGTAACTATTTTTCTATTATTTTATTCATTGAATATTATATCTTATAATAATAAACATTTTTTTTAATAACAAACGAGAAATTTCGAATCATATGTTCTATATACCGGCCATTATGATCCATACATAAGTTATTCCATTACTTTGGTAAAAATAAAAGGGTCCACTTGGGCACATGCGTTTCTTAATTTTCAAATAGTCCAAGTTATTAGAATCAGTTGGTATACCATATATTCGAAGGGACCCCTCAGAAAGTAATCCATGAGCGTTAGGTCTGGCGATATCTGATTCAATCCATTTTTTTCCGAATTCTTGATCTAAATATCTCTTGAGAATGGCAGCGTGGTGGCATGAAGCCCCATCTTGCTGTAGCCACATATTTCATCTTATTTGAAGGGGCACATTGACCTGAAAACTAGCCATCTTGAATTCAAATCACAAAATCACATCTATGTCTCTAAATAAAGGCATACTACCACAATACAGAAAAAAATAAATGGAATAGAATCAATATAAAACACGCTGCAGATCGCTTACGGTTAGAAATCGATAAAAATTGTATTCGAAAAAAACATTCGGAATGAAATTATCTTTCGAATGACATGATAAAAAAGGTATGTCCCTGGAGAAAAAATTTTTGATAGCGCCTCGACGCCTGGCGTCTTTATTTATTCCGCAGATTTTTATGCACATCTCAAGTCGACATTGACTTGTTCAAAACGCCATTCACAGAATGAAAAAATGTTCGGACGTTTTCGAGTAAATTGGGGTTACCAAGATAATTGAATCACCCTGTACATATATTTTAACCGTAGATTCCTGAGGTCAAAAGAAACACATTTTTCCTCTGCCATTTTTTCCAATTCGTCTTGGTTCAAAAGATACAGGCTGTTGAAAATCCATAAAAAAATGTTATTTTCGAATATATCTCGTGAATGATCTCATCGAATGAAATGACTTTTGGAATATAGTTTTTCAGAAGTGTTATGAATCTGTCCCGTATACAAAATTCCACCAACCTCCGCCAGTTTCACTATTATGACCATTACATGCCAAGAATACACCAGAAATTCAAAGAATCTAATTGTAAACAGTAAATTTAATGTGATTGGATGAATATATAACCATTTCGTAATATAAAAGTATTCTTCATATTTTCTTGTAAAATGCGCCGTTTACGAGTAATTCGATATTGAAAGAAGAAAAAATTCTGAGAAATCCAAAATATTGGGTATCTTGGCTGAATGCAACTCTTTTAAAAATTTTCACAGAGTATATTTTTGCTACGTTCTCACGTTGAAAATTTTCACGAATAAATCCGAGAATTTGTGTTCTGGAATTATAAGGTTATGAATGATAAGAGAACTTGAGAATGGAGTAATACGAGGAATAAGTTCACCTTTAGTTCTTCAATTTAAATCCTTTTTGATTCAGCAAATTTCCATACCACTTTCGAAATATTGCTTTAGGTGCATTACAGTTTTTTGAGGTGGGTTGTTCGCCAGGAGCCCTGCCTTCCCACATTCATTAAGAGTCAAAAATCGATTTCAAGCGAATAACCGGTTATCATTGGTAATTACCAACTTCATTCAAGCGCTTTTGGTCATTCAGACAGGTCATTCATTTGAGTAAGGGCTATAACCAAGAGCAAAACCAACAATAACTGCGGTATTTACCGGTTATTCGCTTGAAATCGATTAAAGTAAATGCTCGAAATGTCCACCATTTGCATTCAAACTTGCGCGAGCTCTTCTGAGGAGAGAGTGTCTCATATTTTCAAGGGGATTAGGTTGATCTCGAATATGATTCGCCGCACTTGCCACACGCGATCGCAATTCGTACACATTATTCACGACACTGCCAAAAACAAGTTGTTTTACGAAACCCCACAGAAAAAAATCACACGGATTCAAGTCTGGTGATCTTGAGCCATTCTGTAACGGCTCTGGAACTATGAGATGGAGCTCCATCTTGCTGTAGTCACATATTTTGAACAACAATAAGTAGCACTCCTCCAATGCGTAGTCCAAATCATTCTGCAGAAAGTTGAGATACTCATCTGCTGTCAACTGTCTCATCCATTCTCCTATTTCTGACCTGGCGGTTATCCAACATGTTGGGAGAAAAAGTTCCATGGTCGAGTAAGAGTCGAGAACAATCTTCACGAAAGTTCTTTCATTTGGAAGTAATCTATGTGGAAACTGTAGTCCATAAGCTTCTCTTGCTCTTCTGGCTATTTTTTTTCATTAGTAAAATAGCATTATAACATATCTACCATTTCTTGGTTAGAAAACATTTTGAAGATTTACACTGATACTCTGCAATAACCGAATAAACGACTTATTTCAAAATCACGATACCATGAATTTCGAATTTCAATTATTTTGTATCATTCTATGCGCATGACAGACCAACATAGAACAGTCGCGAATATTCTGTTATCACAGTTTAAATAGTTTAATTTTTATTTCATTATAAAATGTATTAAACATAATAATGAAAATGTCCCGGATTTTTAAGTCGAGTTTCACATCATTTATTCTGAAGTGTTTCCATATTACAGAAGTGGATGATTCGAAGAAAAGCTAGGTTAGGTCTTTATGAAGGCAGTTTTTAAATTTGAAAGTTTTTAATTCTGTGGTCTATGATTTGAACTTGAACAATGTCAATCATGCAGTGCGAATGCTGAAATCAGGAAAATGAATATTATGCTATATTGGATTCATTAGAAAATTTTGGATTTTTGGCAAAGACAGTTTTCATTAACCATAAAAGAAGCATAATACATTATTATTAGGCGCTGTTATTATCTGAATATGTTCATTATGCTCCTTATTACACTCTGGAGAAGAGTTATACATAAATTGAGGATTACTTCGAATTGTGAGGCTCCACCAAAGCCAGTTCTTTTTCAGAACAATTTTGGCGAAATTCCCAAATTGCCAGAAAAGCATTCATGTCAATTATTTCATTGCAAGGTAGAGTATTTGCGATATGAAAACAGAAAGCAGCAAGATATAATATTTATTAGAAAAACCATCATGGTTCCATTTCATGTGATTTTGCAGATGAAATCTAGAAGAAACTATAGTGTCATTGTTACAGGGGAACACCTCGAACATAAAGCTGATCAAAACAAACATATTCCAAATGAAAATCAGAAAGCTATATGACTTTCATTTCCTACTCTAGCTTGCACAGCATGATTTTTTAACCACTTTCTTCAGAAAATCAAAATTTTTAAAATTCATCCCACAAGATATACATATAACTAAGTACATATACGAGTTGTTTATTCTTAATATTAGGAAAATCCTTAGTTTTTTTTTCAATGAAAGCATTTCTTGGGATTATAAGGTTTCAAATTTGCTGATGATGTGCTAATATTAATGACTGAGCTTTGACACAGCTCTGATTAAAGAGGACATTGTAGAGATGACATATAATAATTTCAAAATGAGGATATTAATTTCAAAAAAGGATTCAGGGAGTTGGAAAATAAAACATCATATTCAATTTTGATTATTTTTATTGGATACTGGTTTATTTTTAATGTGAAATTCAAGTAGAATAAAAAAAGGTTCAATGAACTTTCATGTGAGTTAAGAAGAATCTGCTTGAAGATAATAAATATTCTATTCCTAAAGTACCTACACAATTCCTTATAATTTCATATATCGGGAGAAGACTTAAATATATACATAAAGAATGCAAATAAGAAGCAACTGTAAGATAAAATAATAGTCAATGTCATGATCATATGCAAGTCCTGAAGCATTCACCTGAGTTATAACGTGACTGTTATTATAGAAAAATAAACCTCGAATTTTCTCCATAAAACATTTCTATTCTAAAATGACAGTGGTTATGTCTCCCTCGTCAATTAAATTATGAAGCTACCTTTTCATTTTTGAGCCAACTCAAGTAGAAAAAAAAGTCACGTTCGAGTAAACATGCCATAGTTCCTTGAAAAAAAGTCATAATCAGTCTAAACTCCACCAGCTCAGTAAATATAAAATATATCATCTGAATGTATCAACATCCATCAAGTTATAGGTTCGAGAATAACATTTAAAATTCTTAGTAAAAGGTAAGCTTCTAATTTAGCTATTCATGAATATTTATTTCACATTGTAGAGTCTGGCTTTTACTGATGGTTGAAGTTTTGACTTCATATTATTTGCCTTCACAGTATTCATATTTTGTTAATACATTATTTTTTGTTGAGAAATGTTATTTTGTATTGACAAACTAACATCTTCAGCTCATTTTGTTAACAAGTTTCTACTAAGAAATCACCACACTCACAGGGAAAAAATGAGAAGTTGATTAGAGCCACCGATATTCCTTATAGGTTTTTTCGGCTGAGGTTTTTTCCCCTGGCTGTATAGTATCGTATGATACTAGTGATGATGGTATGGTATGATTCTATAGTATCATACGAAGAATGTTATGACACCCCGTTCTTTTTTCACCTCAGCTTAGGTACTTTTTGTTTCAATATTTATTGTATTATTTTAGCTCTCTTTTTCATAAGAATATATATATATATATATATATATATATATATAACATCTTATATTGTTTTTAGAAAATTCCAAGATGGCGGTTACGTGTGCAAAGTGCTCCAAATCAATCAACAGATACGACGATTCAATATCGTGCTCTCATAACAGTTCCCATATTTTCCATATAAGTTGCGTTGATTTTGTTGAAATATGAATTATTCTATGGTGTTTTATGTTTGGTATTAGTATTAGTAGGCAATGATATAAAAAATAAGTGTGTTGATATAGTTACGTATTTTTGTTATGATATATATATATTCTTATGAAAATAGAGAGCTAAAATAATACAATAAATGTTGAAACAAAAAGTACCTAAGCTGAGGTAAAAAAAGAACGGGGTATCATAACATTCTTCGTATGATACTATAGAATCATACGATACTATCATCACTAGTATCATACGATACTATAGAGCCAGGGAAAAAAAACCTCAGCCGAAAAAACCTGCCACCCCGTAAAAAAAATAACATAAAATATTAAATATCAGGAAAAATCTTGAAAGACATCAGTGTGAGATCATCTTCATGTTATCCGTCGATAGATTCTTCCCAAAACGGCTCACGATTCTTAATCTGAAATGAAAAAAGAAAAAAACAGAAAAGAAACCGAATATTCAGAATAAATCAAATAATTTTGAAATTAACCACCCATTTTAGAAATGCATTCGTTACTTTATGTATGGCCTCGAAACCATCTTGAAATTTATAAATGGGACAACTATTTATAAGATGTTCTATAGTCTCCTCATTTTCCCCACATTCACAACTAGGACTCTCAACCGAATTCCATCGGAAGAGCATGCTATTGCAACGTCCATGGCCTGTTCTAATGCGATTTAGAACAGACCATATTCTCCTGGGAAGGTCAAAACCAGGAACTCTGATGGAAGGATCAGAAATAAGATCTTTATTGAAAAAATTGGATACATTCCATTCAGATTGCCACATTTCTTTGTCGCTTCTATTCATATTAGTCAGAAAATTTGACCAAAAAGGTTTACGCGACTTCAATCTGGGGACCCTATTATCTGGAATATAGGTGAGTATGGGAAAAGAATTTGAAAAGGAATTGAATTTTTTCCAAAAATTCAAAGCTGTTGTCTCTCTGCGACTATGGGGGGGGACAATATTTGAGAGGACTGGTAACCAAGGAGTAGGTGTAGACTTGATAGTACCAGTAATAATCCTCATAGAAAAATTTAGTTGGGCATCAATTTTTTTTACATGAACACTGTTCAACCAAACAGGACAACAATATTCAGCAGCAGAATAAACCAAAGCAAGCGCTGCTGTTCGAAGTATTGTTGCATCAGCGCCCCATGAGGAACCAGCTAGTTTCTGAAGAATATTGTTTCGAGTTTTAAGTTTCAAATGCAGATCATCTAAATGGGCGTTGAAATTTAGAGAGGAATCAAGTTTGATTCCCAGGTATCTAGGATTGAAATTATGTTTTAAGGTAGAAGAACCGAAAGTTACACTCAATTTTCTATATTTCTGGTGATTATTCAAATGAAAACACGAAACTTCGGTTTTATTTTCATTCGGGCACAAACGCCACTTCAAAAAATAATTTTTCATTATGTCCAGATCTGCGGAAAGGGTACTTTCTAATGTTTGAAAATTAGAATGATGAAAAGCCAGAGCAATATCATCAGCATAAATAAATTTCTCCGAAGAAGTAGATGGAATGTCACACAAATATAAATTGAATAGAAGTGGTGCTAAAACTGAACCTTGTGGAAGACCATTATTCAAAGTTTCGAAATTACTACTGTTATTATCGACAAAAACTCGGAACCTTCTGTCGGATAACATATTTTCCAATAGTCTTACCATTTTTCCACATTTCAAATGATTATATAGTTTGAAAATTAATCCATCTTTCCATACTGTATCATATGCAGCTGATAAATCCACAAATGCTGTCCCTGTTTTTAAGTTTTTATTGAACCCTGATTCAATAAATGTGGTGAGGCTAAGAACCTGATCGCAACTATTCCTATTCTTCCTGAAACCGCCCTGACAGTTCTGTAATGTTTCTTCAATAGTTGATTCTATTCTAAATAGAATCAATCTCTCTAAAATTTTGAAAGGGACGCTCAATAAACTAATAGGACGGTAGCTACTCGGATCAGAAGAATTTTTTCGACGTTTCAAAATTGCTACTACCTTAGCTTTGCGAAATTCGGTCGGAAAATTGCCGGAATTCAATATATCATTATAAAAAGATAATAACCAAGATAGGGCTTTTTTTCCTAAATGTTTGATGAATTCTGGATAAATTCCATCAAAACCGGCTGCTTTTCTTGATTTTGTGTTTTTAATCGCTGAAATTAATTCATCCATATTGAATGGGTTAGAAATAACATTCACGGTATTTTTTGATGTCCTAAATTTATGTAATTTCAACTTCATATCTTTGATTTGGGATTTCGATATTTTAACTGAATTAGAGACATTAACAAGACGACGAGCAATCAATTTGGGGTTAATTTTCGAGGATGATATCGCGAGAGGTGCAGCTTCACCTAGTTTTCTCAAAACATCCCATGAACTCCTACTGGAATGTGTAAAATTCATATTTGTGACTACACTATTCCATTTATCCTTCCGACTGGCATTTATTGAGCTCATGAGTTTTTCACTTTTTTCATTTGATGGGGAATTTTGATAATCTTTGTATAATTTTTCAGTTTCCTCTGACCAACCAGGAACATATTCTTTACGAAAACCTCTCGGAATGAACTTTTTAGCTGCAGCTTTAACTACGCCCACGAATCTAGAATAATTATCATAAGACGGTCTAATCCATCTTATGTCACTATCGACTTTATTCCCAAAATTGACCCAATTAGCCTTACTGAAATTCCAACGGGGTTTGTCCAAACATGGAGCAAAAAGAACCTCATCACCTAAAGTCAATAACATTGGCCTATGCTGACTATGCATGAATGTTGAAGAGAAGAAATATACGTTATTTTAAAAGTTCTTCATAACTCTTCAACTCCTCCAACCATATACCTTAAAAGGTTATGGGCCCAGAGGCATAAGAGTTATTAAGTCTGAATAAATTCAAAAGCATTGATCAAATTTAAAATCAAAAAAAAACTTCAAAAAAGTTCTAGAAGAAAGAAGAAGGAATTAGAAGAAATGTCGACGGCATCAATTGTACCTTTTCCACAACTCACAAACAACAATTATAGTAATTGGAGATTCAGAGTGGAAATTATTTTGGAAAAAGAAGGTGTCAAAAGTGTCTTAGATATGAAAAAGGAACAACTTGACAACTTGTCAGCTGATGACAAGACTGAATATCAAAAAAATGATACAAAAGCTAGATGCATTATAGTACAATGTATCACTGATAAGCATTTGGAATATATTAAAGATGCTGCAACGGCTCAAGAGATGTTGAATAATTTAAAGAAGAGCTATCCTAAACGTAGCAGAGGTGGACCAAGAGGAAGAAATTACACTCAAAGAAGACAAGCAAATTTTTCAAACCAAGAAAAATCAACAGATACAAACAAGCAGGAGATTTCATTCATCGTTTTAAGCAGTAACACAAAGCAATCTAAGAGAAGTTTAAATGATTTTGTGTTGGATTCTGGATGCACACAGCATATGGTAATGGGGGAAATGGAAAAATTCATGTCAGAAATTGAAGATGTTGAAATGGTTAAGATTGGAACAGCAAAAGACAGCCAGATTTTATATGCCAATAGAAAAGGAACGTTGAGAGGTGTATGTCAGGGTAAAGAAATTAAAATAGTTGCTTTGATTGTGCCAGGTATGTCACATAATTTGATTTCTGTATCCAAATTATTAAATCAAAATTTCAATATTATATTTAATAACTGGCAAGGTAAAAAGCAGGCTTTGTTGAGTAAGAATGAATCTAATTTTTACTGTAATTCAGTTAATGACTTATTTCTATTAAGTGTTGATTTTAGAAAAGAAAATAATGAAGGGAATAAATCGAATTTGTATGTAGGTAGCAATCAGGATAAAAAGATTTGGCATAAGAGATTAGGACATTTAAATAGGTATAGCTTAAGTAAATTAGGTTTACCTATAGATAAAGATATTTGTAGTACATGTATTGAAGGTAAAAGCACTAGAAAACCATTTTATAGAGTAGAAAAACGAACAGCCAAAATTGGTCAGTTGATTCATTCTGATGTTATGGGTCCTTCTCAAACACCTACTCCAGAAGGTTATAAATACTTTCAAGTCCTAATTGATGATTATTCTCATTTTTTGAATGTGAAGCTATTAAAAAATAAAAACGAGGCTGAACAAAATATAATTGACTTTATAAAGTTGATTAAAACACAACACGGATTGAAAACACAGCGAATACGAGTTGACAATGGTGGAGAATTCATATCAAATCAGTTTAAATATTTTTGTAGGCAAAAAGGTATTGAGATAGAATACACGATGCCATATACTCCGCAGGAAAATGGTGTGTCAGAACGCATGAACCGAACAATCATGAACAAAGTAAGAGTAAAATTTGCAGAAACAAAGCTACCAAGAGAATTATGGGGTGAAGCAGTCCTATGTTCAGCATATGAAATAAACAGATCACCTACAGAAGCCAATCATGGAGAAACACCGTCTCTACGTTGGTATGGTAAGAATGATTTATCTAAATTGAGAGTTTTTGGGAGCCAGACTTGGGCTATAATTTTGCCAAGACAAAGTAAATTTGAAAGGTTATTGCGGATCAGGATATAGATTGTGGGATTTTGAAAATAATAAAATTATCTGTTCAAGAGATGTCAGATTTAATGAGGCACAGCTTGATTACGAGGAAATAACTCAGATTACAAAAAATGATGATCAACAGAGAATAATGCAGGTTGTTCAAGAGAAAACTTATTCACAAGAAGTCATAAATGAGATTGAAACAGATATACAGGACGAAAGTGGTACAGAAGAGACTAACCAAAATGACATAGAAAAAACAAGCTCAGAAACTTCTAGGAAATATATTCCAAGAATTGCAACTACTAGTAGAGGTAGACAAATCACTAAGCCTAAACATTTAGATGATTATGAAACCTACACAGCATATTGTTGGATCACAGGAAGCGAAGAAGATCCTATAGAATACAAAAGAGCAATAGAGGACAAAGTATGGCAAAAAGCAGTTCAGAAAGAATTAGATTCACTTGAAAATTTGAAAACATGGGAAGAAACAGATTTACCAGGAAAGAAAAGAGCAATTCAACCAAAATGGGATTTTAGAACGAAGGAAGATGAAACTAAGAAGGCTAGAATTGTAGCAAAAGGATTTCAGATAAAGGAGGAGGATGAAATTGTATTGCATTGTCTTCAGCAGAAGCTGAGTATATAGCAGCAGCTGCATCTGCTCAAGATTTGATGTATTTAAAAGGAATTTTGAAAGACTTTCGATTGTGTCAAAGGGACACTTTTATCATGTGATAATAAAAGTTCGATAATGATGTCTAAAAGTAATGAAAATTCTTAAGGGACTAGGCATATTGATATTAAACACCACTATTTAAGAGATTTGGTTTTGAGAAAAGACATTATTAGCATTGAATATGTCTCAACTGGTCAAACTTTGGCAGGTATCTTAACAAAAGCTTTGAGTAAGGACAAATTTATTCATTTAAGAAACAACATTTCCATTATATAAGATATATTACTGGCTTATATTTATTGCAATTTTCATGTACATTTCAAATTGAGGAGGAGTGTTGAAATATGAATTATTCTATGGTGTTTTATGTTTGGTATTAGTATTAGTAGGCAATGATATAAAAAATAAGTGTGTTGATATAGTTACGTATTTTTGTTATGATGAATGTTGAAGAGAAGAAATATACGTTATTTTAAAAGTTCTTCATAACTCTTCAACTCCTCCAACCATATACTTTAATAGATTTAACTGTGGAAAGCTTGGAACAGTTAAAAAAGTCCAGTGGAGCAGAGAAATGGCTTTGTCATCTTTGCCAGTTGAACATTGGTCATAATACATTGGAGAACTATGATTTGAGTCAGGAGAGATTAAACACCCTGATAGGTGATGTAGTCATCAAAACAATAAAAGAATCTTTTGAACCAATATTTGATACTCTGAAATTGGAAATTCATAACCTCAAAACTGAAGTTATGGAACTGAAGTCTGAAAATATGAAACTGATACAGAAGATCCTAAATAATGAACCAACGTCTTATGCAAGTAAGTTAACTGGAAATAAAAAATTGAAACATTCAAATGATGTTTCAATGGACAATAATTCATCCAAAAAAAGATCTACTTCCAAAAATGCAATTGAAACGTTGGTAAATGTGCCCAAACCGCGTAATAATGCGACAATGACTGAAAAAGAAGTCGTGGTACTGGAAAACACACAAATTGGAACACAAAATATAGTACTTACATCTGAAAGTATTGATAATCATTCGACAACCACACTAGCTGATTCTCTTGAAGATTGTTCAAAAATAAAATCAAGCTTATCAAATGCAGATGACAAATTTGTTCTTGTCAAAAATAAAAGAAATTCTAGGCGATCAAACAAATCCATCTTGGGTACATGTAAGAGTGATGAAATAACCATTAAATCAGCACCCAAATTGAAACACTTACACGTCTGCAAACTTCATCCAGACATGGAGGAAGAAGCTATTGTCCATCACCTTGGTAAAAATGGTATAATGGATGTTAAATGTATCAAACTTCGTTCTAACAGACCAGAAGAGTATTCCTCATTTGAAGTTTCAGTGTCAGAGTCCAATTTTGAAGCGCTGAAAAATCCCGAAATATGGCCTGAAGGAGTTAGACTGAACAATTTTTTATTACGTCTAATGAGGAACAAAATGAAAAATTGAAAAGAAATAAATACACACTAGTACACCAAAATGTACAATCTATTGGAAATTGTTTCAATCAACTTGATTTGTTTGTAAACAGAATAAACGCAACATTTGTGACAGTTACTGAGCATTGGAAGAGTGAGGATGAACTACTTGTTTTCAAACTAACCGATTATGAACTAATATCATTCTTTTCACGTGAAAGTGGTAGCCATGGAGGCTGCGCGATTTATTGTAGGAGTGGTATTATCTGTAAAGAGCGTACCGATCTTATATCATCCATTCCTTTTGTATTTGAATGTTCAGCAATTGAAGCGAACATTTTTAATGATACTAAGATTATTATTATTTGTATATATCGACCGAGTTCTAATGCAGCCTCGGGAATAGACATTTTCTTTGAGAAAATTTATAACATTTTGAAGTCACTAACAAGAGCATGTTGTAAATATATAATTTCAGGGGATTTCAATATAGATATTTTGTCAAAAACTAAAATTGCTGAAAATTTTATATCCATTGTCGAAGGCTTCAATGCCAAATTCATGATAAATGAGCCAACAAGAATAACTTCAACTACTTCTACATGCATTGATAATATTATAACTAATATTCACGACAAAACATTTGCGAGAATTTTCAACGAGCATATTTCTGATCACACAGCTCAGGCAATTTATTTCTCTGTGATTTCTACTAATGTTAATAGGAAGAAAAAAATTCGAAGGATTAATGAATCAACCATTGAGACATTGGTAACATCATTGTCTCTGGTGGACTGGAGTTTTATTGAATCTGATTTTTCCTCTAGTGTGAATTCACTGTGGAATGATTTTCATGGCGTCTACCAGTCCATATTCGAAAAATCTTTTCCTTATGTTTACGTCTGGGAGAATAATGTAAACAGAGTCCGTATAACACCAGAGGTTCAAAATTTGAAAAACTATCTTGATGTTCTATTTGTTTTATCACGACGTAATTCAGATTTGATTGAAAAATATAAAAGAATTAAATTTCTCTATGATAAAGAAGTTCAAAAAATGAGTCAAAATCACTATAGATGTTTAATATCGCAGAGTAAAAATAAGACCAAAACATCCTGGAATATTCTCAATAGGCTAACTAAAAAAAATTGCACAAAAAAGAATTTATTCAATGTTGAAAATCCAGAAATCCTTGCTGATGATTTCAACCAGTTTTTTGTGAATCTTAGTCCGCGGTCGCTGTCAACGGATGATGATCAAGATTCAATTCCGAACACCAGGAATCTTCATGGGAAATCATTCTACATTTTTCCGATAACTGAACAAGAATTAACGAAAGTTGTTTTAGCAATGAAAAATACGAGCTCTTATGGTTATGATGGTATTCCTATTGTGGTCATAAAAAAATCTGTTCACCTGATAGCTAAGCCTCTTGCACACATTGTATATCGTTCTTTTTGTGAAGGCGAATTTCCAATTGCCTTGAAACAGGCTATTATTAAACCACTTCATAAGAAGGGAAGTGTTGACGATATGAACAATTTTCGACCGATAAGTTTACTCTCATCCTTTTCAAAAATATTTGAGAAAATTCTGGTTAACAGAATGCTTTCTTTTATGAATAAGTTTGGAATTTTTTCTAAGAGCCAACACGGTTTTTTAAAGAAAAGAAGCACAACTACTGCCATCTACGAGTTGACATGTGATATAATTGAGGCTTTGGAGGGAGGTGAGGTTCCTATTGGACTTTTTGTAGACCTTTCCAAGGCTTTCGATAGCGTGAATCATGATAAACTTCTGACGAAACTTTGCTCTTATGGAATAAGAGATCGTCAACTTATGTTTTTTAGTAGTTACTTGAGGGACAGAAGTCAGAGAGTACGTATAGACTGTGGTTCCGCTGTGTAAATGTCGAAACAGGTTACTCGTACTATGGGAGTTCCCCAAGGGAGTACTTTGGGGCCGCTTTTATTCATTTTATATATAAATGACCTTACCAATTCCATCTCCGATCCTATGGAAACCGGTCTCAAATTCCTACTATTTGCAGATGATGCAAATGCTCTCATCAGAAAAAAAGATATTGAGTCTAGTATTGAAAGAACAAGGTCTGTTTATGATGAAATTCATAAATGGTGCAATGAAAACGATCTAATTCTGAATGAGAATAAAACTGAATGTGTCATCTTCAAAACCATTCAGAGAAAATATCAATATCCCCAAATGTTGAATATTACCAATTCTAATAGCGTAGTAGCGACGTCAACAAAATTTTTAGGAGTCACAATTGATTGCCATCTCAATTGGTACGAGCATATTGATTCACTTAGTAAAAAACTTAACGCAGTTTTATATATGATAAGAGTGTTATCTCGTCAAGTAGACAAAGAGCTAATAAGATCAATATATTTTGCAAATTTTGAATCTCTTCTCCGCTATGGTCTCATCATTTGGGGTGGAAGCTCCGATTTGAACAAAATTTTTGTGTTACAAAAATATGCGCTTAGGACTATGTTTGGTTTGGGATATCGGGAGTCATGCCGAGGTCATTTCAAAGGTAATAACATTCTCACTCTTCCAGGGCTCTATGTTCTGGAATGCTTGTTGTTCGTGAGGAAAAATACTCAATATTTTGATGATGCGACGAATAGGAATAAAACAAGACGTACTGTTCCTTTTATATATCCGAAACATGGTATGACACTGACTGAAAAAAACACCAAATATATGTGTATAAGACTTTTCAATTGTTTGCCGAAGTGTTTCATTAATATTAGTACTGTAAATAAGTTCAAATGTGAAATATGTAAATTAATTTTGAATATGGAGCCTTATTCTGTTAGAGAATTCCTGGAATTTCCATTTGAAAACTGTGTACAATCACTGATTTGATGGTATATTTTTCGTTTTTTCTTTTGACGTTTTCTCCTTTCTTTTGTGAACAAATGATTTTGAGAATAAACTTTATATTATTTTTATTATTATTATATATATATATATATATATATATTCAATTAATCGGATTTATGTTAGAATTTTTGATCGGACAATGAGAATTTTGTGAAACCAGCCTTGATATTTGGAAATATTAAATCTCACATGTAATAATTGATGGTTTACAGTTATTTGCTGCCATACCTCTGTGAATAAAGTAAATAAATAAACAGTAACATGTAACTATGTATGATTGTTTTCGAAAATACCTAGTAAGGGCTGCTTCATTTCAAACATAACGTGTTAATAATAATGTCAATGTTCTTCTAATTAAATTAATACATTTGAGTAATTTGGTGTGAAATTGTTTTATTTGTCGAAAACCGAGCGCTTTCGGCCTAAGTAAAAGGCCATCTTCAGGGTTTTCCCGTCCAAGAAACCATCACAAACATACAGGCGAAAACGGTCATCACAGCATTTAATGGACAAGATTCACAAAAGGGTGAATTTAAGACAAATTATCGGTTCCGAATATATTTATATTATAGATGATATATTATGATATATATATATTATATATGACCGTTTTCGCATGTATGTTTGTGATGGTTTCTTGGACGGGAAAACGATCATTTCATTTTATATACGGTTTTATTGAAAGTTTTGCTCTTTTAGTCTCAGTGTCTGAAAAAAAACCATAGCTGTAAATTCGGTAAATACGACGACTTCGGTCAAGAAATGAGCTTTAAATTAGTAAACGAACTTACTTTTGAATTAGCTGTTCTATTAATACGTTTAATTCGGCACCTTCCTCTTTTAACTTCGTTTTCGAAAAACAAACAACAACACATATTTGACATTTGATCCGTGCTCTGCCTCTGTCTGAATGACAACTGGCAACAGTGCGAACAAGTGTAGGTCGGAAACGTTCACAGATTATATGACATTTGTTCACACAGAAACCAGATCTATGATCTATGATTTGTTTATTTATGGAAATGAAAGGTTATGTTTGTATCTGATAATACTTGTAGAAATTGTTATAAATGATTACATACCGAAGATGAATCTCAAAATTCTCAAAGCTGATATGGGTGACAGAAAGCTGAATTCTTCATTCTAGAAAATGAAATAGAAATCAAGAGAAGAATATTCAACATTTGTCGCCAACGAAATTTGAATGAAGGTGTTCATTGTATTATAAATTCGGTAATTATTTATAGTTAAATTATTATTTAAGTTAAATAATTCTGCTTTATCTTTCGTCGAATGGGATTGAAAAAGTGTGATTACACTTGTCTTTATAATACAGTTGTTATTGTATGCAGGATATCTATGCTTTCCAGGGGTGGCATAGCTCATTATAAAAAATTAAAATGGCTATATCTTTTCATGTAGGCTGAATCGGAAAAAAATGGTAAAGGAAAAAAGTGTTTCTTTTGACCTCAGGAATCTACGGTTACGATATATGTACAAGTCAAAGACTCACCCTGTATTGTGAAGTTTTCACAGATTAAATTGAATATCGTTTTTGTCTGTTTTTCTGCTTGAGAAAGGCCACAAATTGGCCGAAACGTCGCACAGAAGATTAAATAAATTTCGAAATTCACATTGTTCCTGGAGACCGATAATTCCTTTTCAAGTTATTGAAAAAAAGGGATAAATTAAAAAATGCCTCTTGATTCATAGTACATGAATGACAAATTTCATTAAATTATCTTAAGTGGTATGGTAGATATTAACAATAAATGATCTATTTTTGAAAACTTTATCACCCTGTATCTCAAAAGGTAAGACGTTAAGGACATATGTTCATATAAAGTTTGTTTCTTGAAATGGGTCCAAAAATCCCCTACATAAATATTGACATCCAATTAGAAAACACCCTGTATATACCGGAGGAACCGAATGATGACTACATTTCCTCACTTTCCCAATTTGGACCTCCATGAAGACTCTTATTAAAAAATTATTAAATTGTCTGTGGTGTTGAAAAGATTAATATTGTTTGAGTAATACGTGATCAGTGACGGATACAGATGGGGGGCTCAGGGGTCGCGCCACCCCCCCCCCTCCAGGAGCGTACATAAAGACAATAATTGTAATTTCATAACCATAAGAGTAAAAATAGTTCAAGATTTTTTTACGCTCCCCCCTTGAGTTTTTTCTGTATCCACTGCTGAACGTGATTAATAGTTTGTGATACAGCGTGTCCGATGTGTCGATGCGAACATCCAAGCACAAAAAAAAAAAGATTGAGACAGACAAAAATTATGACCCTTTGACGTTCATCATATTGATGTTTAAGGAAAAGATACACTTAGGGATTCGCGAGGATGGGAATATCGGATAGACTAATGTTCGAAAATTGTTTAGTTCCTTTTTTTTAATTTGAACCAGAGCAAGTATACTTGGCAACGTTGATCGACCGGTCCACATATTGGTGAAAATGTGGAACGGTGTACCAGAAACCTAATTCCAGCAAAGCGTTGGCTTAAATGGTGGAACGAACCGAAGTTGATATATATATATATATATATATATATATATTCTTATGAAAAAGGGAGCTAAAATAATACAATAAATGTTCAAACAAAAAGTACCTAAGCTGAGGTAAAAAAAGAACGGGGTATCATAACATTCTTCGTATGATACTATAGAATCATACGATACTATCAACACAAGTATCATACGATACTATACAGCCAGGGGAAAAAACCTCAGCCGAAAAAACCTGCCTCCCCGTAAACAAACAAAAAGTACCTAAGCTGAGGTAAAAAAAGAACGGGGTATCATAACATTCTTCGTATGATACTATAGAATCATACGATACTATCAACACAAGTATCATACGATACTATACAGCCAGGGGAAAAAACCTCAGCCGAAAAAACCTGCCTCCCCGTAAACAAAATAACATAAAATATCAAATATCAGGAAAATCTTGAAAGACATCAGTGTGATCATCTTCATGTTATCCGTCGATGGGCTCGGATACACAGATTCTTCCCAAAACGACTCGTAATTCTTAATCTGAAATGAAAAAAGACAAAAGCAGAAAAGAAACCGATTATTCAGAATAAATCGAATGCATTTTGGAAATGCATTTGCTACTTTAAAAAATATCAACATTAAGATTTCTTGGCCAAATAATGTTCGGAGGTTTATAAATATTTATGACAGGAATTTCACAAAATTTGAAAGAAATGAAAAAAAAAACTCCATCAATTTCCTCTTTCCGAATCTGTTGAAAGTTACGAAACTGATAATTTATCAACATAACAAGCTAAACTTGTAAAAAATCAATTAATACATAACCTTTCAACTGTCCTCTTTCACGAGGATTTTTTTTTTCTGTTGCCGTGTGGGTTTCTTGCAGAAGAATCTCTTTGATACCATGTTCATCAGCTAATTTGGAGAGGTGATCACACCTGTCCTTCGAAATTCCTTAGATATTCAAATTCAAAATCCACAAATTGTTGCTCTCTGGTCGTGAGGGTTTTTTCAAACCGGATACGACCTTCCAGGTGATGATTTTTCGGCACTTCAGATGTTTGAAGACCGCTACGGGACCCCAATGAAAGGCAATCATCTCCCATAGATAAACCAAACATGTTATAACACAAGAAAACAGAATATTTTTCAGGACGAAAAACTAAGACATATTACGAGAATTGTCATTCTGACAATAATAATAAGGTATGTCTGTGTCTATAAATGCCGAACGAAATTCTATTGTTCAGACGTTTAATTTTGAGATCCAGGAAAGATATTTGAGAATTTTTTTTTCACTTCCATACTAAAGTTGAACTTCAGGTGTAATTTGTTAATCCAACATAGAAAATCATTCAATTCGCTTCACTTTCCTGTCCAACAAACTATCACGTCATTAACGTTTCTGTGCCAAAAGAATATATTCTCCTTATAAGGATTTTCGTATCACAAATCAGCTTTCCCTCAAAAAAGACATAAAAATTTCTGCGAATCTCGGAAATAGAGGGTTACCCATTCCAAGACCATCCTCCATTCAGATAACAATGATAGTAACATAGTGGTTTACTGTGTGAAGAAACCTGTGTTTAGGCAATTTTCTGTTAGGCACCACATTCATCACATTGGGCCCTCTTACATTACATCTTCTTCATGTTCTAATCGAGGATGATGCTGTAATACCGCTGTATACCGTCCTATTGCTGCTATCCTTCGATGGCAGCATATTCTCACTCAGGCTATGTCCAGATATGGCGTAAAACGCCCGATTCGAGATCCCTGCGATTTCTCGCGTAGCACTTGCGAAAATAAAGAGTTGAAGTGCTTCCATGAACGTAGACTTTATAATTGACATATACACATGCGCATTCGTCAGTTTTTAACGTCATCGTTAGAGTCAACTTAACGGCCGACTAAACTAGCGTCTTCGCACGTATACCCTAAACGCCAACGTACGTTATACGAACGTTAAACGAATCTGCCCGATGAGTTGCGAACGTTTGGGTTTTCATATAACTTTTCCTAACCTTTTACATGGCAGCACTTCAACTCTCTTT
This sequence comes from Hippodamia convergens, assembly GCA_038502775.1. NCBI lineage: Eukaryota > Metazoa > Arthropoda > Insecta > Coleoptera > Coccinellidae > Hippodamia > Hippodamia convergens. The sequence goes on from CM076607.1 coordinate 73,584,547, forward strand.
TCACTGGAGCACGTGAACGTTACATTGGACGTTATTTCTCACGTTAACGTACACGTTCGGGCTTACGTGCTGTGCGCACAGCCAGGCCAAATATAGTACATTTGATAGAATTATAGTACCATAATTTGAAAACAAGGAAATTTATTTTATTCTTACCATTTAAATAGCTCAATGAAGAAAAAGAAATTTAGAGGGACAAATTCATACATGGCTCAAACATCTCACAATTCATTAATTAGGAATTATTTCAAATCGAGTTCTAGCTCAGCAGCAGAATCTTCTAGAGGAATACAAATAATTTCAGTTTTACTTTTTCTTGACGTGATTGAACATATTATTACAGGCACATTTGTGTTGTTGGTTCAAACAAAAAGCAAGATCCTGAGAAGTGAACAAAAAACAGGCTTGGTTATTAATTTGTTTTTCTGTGCCGTTTTTTGAATATTCTTTCACGTTGAGAATCAGAATGTGATATGAACAGAATATTAAAATTGAATTCGTTTCTGTCCTATGATTCTCCGATTCTACTCGCGAAGGAAAGATAAATAATAGCGATGATTGAAATATTCTTGGAAAGAAACCCAACCATACGGGACAAAACGAGTGCAAAATTAAAAAGACGGATAGATGGCGTATTGTGACACAGAATATTCAACAGAATATTGAGTATCAAGAAAATATATAAAAGACGAAGTGGAGGTACTCAAATCGTTTTTTGAAGTAAGCTCAAATACTAAGGCAAAATGAAACATCTGTCCATCATAAGAATTCCACATCTGGTATTATGACTCATCCAAATCGAGTTTCTGTTTGAAATTTACCGAGAGTTGAGAAATCCAGAAATCTGTGTTTTAAAATACATTCGGATTCGATATTTTGCGAGGGTGCCACATTACGGCAGTGAATTGATAGACGATGGATGCGAGGGGAAGGAGGACTGAAAACACATTGGTTGGGTATCTCTTCCCAAGAATAAATACTTCAATCAACGATTTTAGTAGATTCCTATAATTTTCATCCACATGCTTTTTTCAGTTCGATTTCTATATGGCGAAAGCAGTTCTGAACAATGTCTTGACAACTATATTGAGTTTTCCATTTAATATTGTTTATGAAACTATATACAATCAAAGCTTTTACTGAAATTTTCGAATTTTTACTGCTGAAATTTTGTCAGATATATATTATCAAGTTATAGAACAAAGAGCGTACTATATCCACTTCTAAATTTTTCAGTATCTAATGTAGCAAATATCGTACAAATAATATAATTAAAGTACGGTTGGCAACTCTATTATTGCACTCGCGTGTCGTGTGCATGTGGACGGCATCTACTGTGCTCTAGCATGATACCAAAGATTATAGAGTATCAAGATAGGAAACGACCCTATATCTCCAGTACTAAGACCGACAACGATTTTCGATTAAGTCAACACGCGACAGACTAGATGGCGCTGTTAACTAAATTTGTCGATACAGATTTCGGCATTCCACGAAGAGCGCGAAATTTGAATGAAATCATACGTATTAAATTGAATTTCGACTTTGGCCCAGAATATAACATCCTGAGCGACAAAACAAAAAGCAATGCTCTTTCTTGCTCTGCTCAGGATTTTATTTTTCACTCGGACTTCAACTCAATTCATATAAATAAAACACGCCGTTAAATTTGTTATGTTTTTATTTGAGATAAACACATTTCGAGAATATCGTACAGCAGTATCAGAGCAATTTAAAATAAACTACCAATTCAAGAATAGTTATTTATGATACAAGATCAGAAAGCATTGATATTCTTACACGAGTTCAAAATTCAAGAACGAGTCATCTTTATGAGGATTTGACACATACTTAGAGAAAAACATATTAGTTACAGAATAATCAGAACCACAATTATAGAGGTGTTCAGGATGTTATCCGATCCCATTCAACGACATACCTGCATCGCATACAGGATCAGGTATGAAAGCTTGGAATAGGAATAATTTCCGTTCAGTATTCAGTATTTCTTTATGAAACAATATTTAAATTGAATAATGAATGAACAAAGAAGACATCAAAAAATAATAACATATCAACTCATGAGTGCAAATTAATTCCGTTATAACCTACAGTATATCCAGCAATAGATGGTCGCATTCAGCAGACGTAGCACAAAGCGATATAGCGGTATAGGTCGGAACCATATTGAACGCATGTGACAGACAGATAACTTTTTGATTATCTAATCAATTTACTTATTGCTAATTTATTACTGGATATGAGGGGCTGACCTTTAAAGGAGTGACGGATCACTTTCATCCTATTAATTTTGCACCGCAGAGAGTTGATTGTAGCCTTCATCCTCTTGATTTTGTCATAGTGGACTCTTATATAGATGATTTTTCCCCTTTTTTTCAGTTTCACTCAAAGAAATAGCTGAAAAACCGGAAAATTAGGTCATTCAATAATTTGAATGAAAATAATCTCGAATTTACATTTACAAGCTAGAATGTATTCATGAAAATGATTAAGTTTCAAAACTTATTGTGAATGAAGTCAGTAAGACATTTAAGAAACATTTGAAGATGAAGCTATGAGGTTAATGGAGAGACTTACAGTTATTATTTGAGCATTCACTAGGATTTGCCATATTCTTCTTCTATCGATGCCTATCCTCTGTGGATGTTGGCAATCATGTCAGCTTACAGCTGTCCTGAATATTTGAATGGTAGTCATCTTTGTCCATTGCCTGATATTCTGCATCCATGATGTTCGTTGGCGCCCTGGAGACAGTCTTCCTTCTATCTTGCCTTGTAAAATCAGTTGAAGCAGTTGATATTTTTCATTACGTAATACATGTCCCAGATACGACACTTTCCTGATTTTAATGCACTACAGTATTTCCAGATCCTTCTGCATCCGTTTCATGACAGTATCATTCCTGACATGGTAGATGTACGAAATCCTGAGCATTCGGCAATTCTCAATTTGTGGTGCAGCATCTGTTTTGGAAGCTCTAGATGTTGGAATTTCTGTAAAAGGAGAAGTTTTAATGAACGAATTCAATGTCAGACATGTGTTTTTATTATATTAATATTCGCTTAGACTCACCGACAGAATTTATTGCAGCATTCATTTTCGTTCGAACAAGGCCCCTTCAGGAATGGAATGCTTCCTGGATGGTAATTGTACCTGATTTGTTCTGGAGAAAAATGCTCACTGCATACTGTGTAACAATTATTGAGATCGATATCGTCTCGCCCTGAAAATTCTATCCATTTCTGAGCACTGAAAATAAAAGGAATGAATAACACAGTTACAGAAGTCGTGTTTCATTACTTACATTTCCATTTTCTTTGGTAATGTGAAAAATGCTAATCCTTCTGTTATTGAAACAGTCCTTCACCATACAACACGATCCAGAATTCATCTTAAAGTTGAAGAATAATAAATAATAATATAAGTAAATACCGAACAAACACACGACAGCAAAAACCAAGCAAACTTCGAAACTAGTCATTCAACAAGCAAGATGGCCGATTGGCGCCTTGACAGCCACGAAGCTAGCACGTAATCAATCACGTGCTAAATTTTAGTCAACACGTGACTCTTCAGATGGCGCTGAAAACCGTTGTCGCCTCGTTTCCCATCTTTATACTTTATAATCTTTGCATGATACAAGGAATACAAGATATGATCTTGCTGTGACGTCACCTGGAGAGTAAACAATCCCGACAAATTCAAACATCTGTCATTTGCAAGATTTGTTATGGCTTTTCTCAGAAATAATGTTATAAAATAAGTTATCGTCGCTAACTTTTGAAAGATATGGAGGTATTTTTACAGTTCTTTCTTATTTTTTGTTCTGAAACGGCCACGACTACAATTTTTTTCAGCAAATTTCAAATATGAGATGTAAAGTAGCTTTGTGTACCAACGATAATCAGCGCAAAATGTTCGATCAGAATACCATATTCTGTTGATTTCCAAGACACCCAGAAATCACGAAAATCTGGGATAATGGCTGTAAACAAAATGACGAAGTTATTTCTTCAATCAGCAGAATATGTTCGAACATTTTTCAGGAAACAGTTATGTTATAGATTTGCAGTTTAAGCCCACAAGATCGTCATCAAAACAGTGTCATTTTTTGAAAGAAGATGCAATACTTACATTAAATCTTTTTTTCCGAAATAATCATTGAGTAACAAAAATTAACATAATGTTGACAGAAGCCTCGATAGAAGCATACGTTACAAATTGGTTCATATCAAATTCTTTGGTTTCTAGGTGAGTAATTAGAAAATTAGGGGATTGAATCATTACGAAATTGTAACAATATTCATTTGTAGTGATAACTTAAATGCTGATGATTGATGAAGTCCAGAATTCATCATCACGAATACCTATCTATGAAATTGAGGTGTTATCATCATCACCCCCACAAATCAAGGAAGTTGGGTACGAATGCTCAGAATAGGAAAAGGTATATGCAAATTCCAGATTTATAGAATATGCTGTTTTCAGAAGGATACGTAAAAAAATCTTTTATGATGTCACATCAGATTCATATGCCGATATCATGAGCGGGTGGAAATAAATTGAATGTAGTTCACAAAATATCTTCTGAATCATTGAATGGGAGTGGGTCAGAAAGGCAAAAGCTCAAGCTTGCTACAAAAAAAACTTTTTTCACATTCAAATGTGATTAGCTGTTATTGGATTGAAAAATAAGAACTACAATCCAAGAAGACAACATGTGTTTATCTTTGAAGAGAACAGAAGGACGAACTTATTTTCTAAATGAAACATGATTTTATTTTCATTAATTCATTCAATATTGTATATGTAAATATTGATATTGTTGCTTACAAATTGTGGAATTTTTCAATTTTGTGCATTTTGTATAGTTGTGATTCTGAACTTGGAAACAATAGTTTTAGGAAATTCTTGTCTGTCGGTATTATTCGTTTGATAATTTTTAATTTATTTTCCATTTTTTAATTGAAATGTTTAATACATTTATTCTTACAATGCAGTTCAAGTGTTGGGCGTTGGGAGCCTGTAGTCCGAAACATTTTTTAATTGTGTCAATCTTCTTACAGCAATATAGGAAAATATCAAAATATATTTGTTCTTTCTTCTGTTCCTTTGTCTTTGACTACAATAATCCTGAATTACTTATTTTAGATAATAAAAATAGAAAATTCTTGAAAGCTTTTCATGATACGTCTTATGTACTACTTTATCGACAAAGTCAACAGGCAATCCACCGAGGTCCTTCAGCCGGTCTCATATATTTTCATGCTATTTTTAACAATTAATTATCTTAAAGACTGATTTGGTCAGTGCAATAAAATATCTCAGAAAACAAAGTTTCTCAAAAATAAGCCAGATTTAAATAAATTCATTTGTATTAAAGACCGATATTTTGATGACAATATCAAATTCAATTACAATAATGGCTGAGAATTCATTACATTCATTTATCAGTGGCTAAATGAATATAACATTGAGTGGAGAATAATATGTACATCATAAATTCAGAGTATTCTTCAAATTAAAAAATTTGTCGTTCGAAATCAGACAAATGAATCACAAAATATGAATAAATACTTGCTTCATTCCTGGCTAAATCAATTCTATTACAAAATTTGCCTCAAAAACACGCTTATCTATTAAAAACCCATGAAAAACAAAATAATAACAGTTCTTTATTGGCCATCGAACTTAGGTCCTTCAGTCTCATGAAAAATATAATTCAAATGAAACCAGAATTTTTGTGTTTAAAATCTGGAATGATTCTCAAAATATTATTAAATTATTGCTATGTTCTTAGCTTAATCAATTCAATTAGAAAAGTTGCCTCAAAAGAACGTATATCTGATAACAAATCTCTATGAAGACACAATTCGCATTATGTTAAAACACGAAGTTGTTTGAAATTCAATTTACGCGCCAGAGAATACTCTCCAGATGACGCGGTGCGCAAACTGGTCTCATTTTCGTTTGCCGGAAGATCATATCTTGTATTCCTTGTATCATGGTGCTCTAGTATCTCGACACGCGCGTTTCTCACCGCATCTGGACAAGCTATGTTTAGTTAGATGATCGCGCGACTACAGATCAATCGGAGAACGATCTATTCGGTCGGTCAATTTCGATGGAGTAAAGCGATTTAAAGTTAGGTTATGTTATGCAGGCCGTGGATCAAATAAATAGCCCCAACGATAGATAACTATCGATAACTCGACTCAACAATCTGTACCGTTCGTTTATTTCAAATAAATCTGTATGATTTGTGGTCACGTGACTAAAAAATCCGTCGCCGTCGGCTCTCGGATTGTATTGTCGAACGCGCCAACAGAGTAGTCATATACAAATGTTCACATTATCGCGCGTTAATTATACGCATTATATGACCACTCTGTATCTCTAGTCGCGCGAGATGTGGATATCGCGTACACGAGCGATCATCTGAACTTAACATTTGGTTGAATCTGTAAACTTCGGGTCTACTTCTTCGTTAAGTATTCTTGGATTAATAAAAAAAAATATTGTGACTTCAGGCTAACTAAATCAAGCATTCAAATGGTCAGTCGTGCTTTCGAAAGTGAACTGGTGATTCCTAATTGGCAGGAGTTTCAGAAGCAGATTGAGGAAATTTTCAAAATATGTGAGTCGAATAAAGAGGGAGAGGTGAGTTAAAATTGTTGCCATCTTACCACATGACCGAAAAAATTCTCCTACACTCCATATAGGTAAAGTTTCTATCGGTTGTCTGAATTTTTGCTATGTTGTGAACTCGAACCATCAACCGAATAACAAAACTATTTTTGGGCTGAATCCAATACTACTTATGACTAATTTGGAAGATATTGTTGTAAACATTTTGTTAGATTCATTTTTTTAAGGAACAAATGATATTTCTCTTGATTACACGTCACTCATAAAAAATATCAGTCTATACATAGGTTTCTAAAAGGATAATAGGAAGTAGGACAGCCAATGAGATACAACTTTTTAACAGAGCAACGTTTCGTCCATATATTCAGACTTCTTCACAGCTAGAATATAAGCGACCATTACAGAATATACGAAAAACTTATTGTGGGGCCTCACCATTAAATCTTCTGGTCGAATATTTACAATTAAAATAATAAATTAGCACGGACATCACAGTTGAGAATATAAAATTGAAAATGAACACAAAACACAATAAATGGCAATTTGATATATTTATGTATGCTAAGATTGATAACATCACAATTACGGTATAGGTTGAACGCGAAACAAGGTACATATGTTCACGTTATTCTTTCTTTTAGTCGGCCTCTATGCATTTTGTACAAAATTAAAATATTAGAATATACCTAACTCAAATTCTGTGTATCAGTTCTGTCATTTACAGTGGAGTTAATATTTATATAAATCATCTTACCGATGTATCTCTTATAATAAATGTCCTCATAATCCAATATCCGCGCATTTTGAAAATCAAATGTGTGTAATCAGTGGCGGCTTTAGGGGGTGCGTGTGCGAACAGGGCCTCGCGCGCAACATCTGATGTCTGAGTCTGACCCACCAGATCAGTGGGTAGAATGTCGAATCACACAACACAATAAGGGTAGAATTATCTAAGTATTTAGGTACAATGTTTACATATGGCCTGTGAATTCCAGATGTTGGAACCTCATAAAAGTTCAATTGCCCTGTCGACCGTTCTTTGGCCCTCTCTTTGAAATATTCGTTCAATTATCGTCTAAAGTCGCAGTTACACAGTGCGTAGTTTGCCGAACCTGCCTGGACAAACTACGAACCACGCACTGTCTGACATATGTGGTTTGTCGAAGTTCACTGTTTGCGGTGCGTGGCTCGCCGAATCTGCCTGGACAAACTACGAACCACGCACTGTCTGACGTAGGTGGTTTGCTATAGTTCACGGTTTGTGGTGCATGATATTAGTTCCATCGATTGTCGGTAAATTTGTACGAGTCAAAGGAAGCGAACCAACCGGTGTGTCAATTCTCGCAAAAATTCAACTCTTGGAGATAATATTATTTCTCAGGTCCTGTAGAGGGTATCGCAAATTGCTTGATTCGGTACTACTAGACTAGAAAGGTAAAAACGTTGAAAAGAGTTCTGGACTTGATTCTCTTGAAAACACCAGTAGTGAAAACCGTTTCACGATATCTTCATTTTTTTGCAAGATATAACAAAGTTTTGATATATTATCGATTTCGAAGAAGTACCAAAACTATCTCATTTTCGTAAATGTCTAAAAACCATTAAAACTTGTTCCAGTCCGTAATTGATAGGCGATAGGTTCTCTTGAAAGTATTAATTTTTCGTCATCATTTTCTCACGCAGCAGGTTTATAGTTTTTCTATTTAGCTCCATAGATTCATCTTAATAAGTACGCTGTGTTGCAATTCATCTTATTTTGCTCCTTCTCTTCCAGTGTGTTTCCATATGTTTGTCAAATATTAGATATTTTTTTATCAGTCATTAATTGTCTATTGATTTTACTATTTCTTCATCGAACTCAATTTCTTGAGCCTTTGGTTCTACTTACAATAGGCCTCTCATGGCAGTATCCAAATATTTCCTAAAATCCGAGAGATCGTCAATTTCAGGTCCACTATGGGTTCACAAGTTAGATTTCGAGATCTTTAAGCAAACCTCTTGAAGTCACGAATCGAAACGAACAACCTATATTGAAACCCTTTTATCATTATCATTATTATTGAACGATTGAAAATCTTAGAATTCTTTTCTTAACGATTTCATGGCAACTTCGGCTAGAAAAAAGCGAGGAAAAAAGAGGAACTGCAGCGAACTACGCACTAAAGTTCATAGTTCGACAAACAACGCACTTTGTAACCACTCCTTTATGCATGGAATTTATTTCATTGTGAAGAATTAGGAGAAGGAGAGCGCAAAATCTATTTATTTTTCGCATCTGGTGATTAGGGATGACTAAGTATACTTGTTTGTTTTGTTATATTCTGTTTTTTTCTGATAAAAAAGCTTCCATTGTTTTCGGTTCTTCATTTACAGTCAGAGGTCATATTCTCATTTTTCGAATAATATCTAATTTTTTCTCGTTATTAAATAATGAAATGTCATTATCGACAATATGTCCGAAAGCTGCCATCATAGGTTTGTAGCACTTAAACATCATGAGAGCATAATAGAAGAAAAAATTAACTGTAGTTTACCACTTTATCGAAATAGTCCTGAGAACTATTGCCAGTACACCTGTCAAGGTTGGGTCTGCTGAAAGGAGTTTTGCGATGCTAAAAATTATTAAAACATATTTGGGGAATTCCACGACACAAGATAGACATGCAGCCTCTGCTATTCTATCAATCGAAAATGAAGTGGCTTAAATTATTGTGCTTTAATTAAAGATTGAAAAAAACCTAGTCTAAGATCCCAGGGCCCCTGACGGTACATATTTTGAAGTATCGAATTTTTCAGTATAGACAGTCTTATATCTATTAAAGAGTGTGTGCATACTCGCTAGCTTGGCTAGGCGGCCTGTTCACAGGTAGGAGGTAGAAAAGGTACATGACTAACTTTTGTTAAATTCGAAGTACTTTTCTTACATTCGAGATTTTCAATTTTGAATATAATCCGCGGGGGATTATTTCAATACCTTTTGTGGAAAGCCAGATCATTCCTTTCAGCCAAACTTTCTCCCAGACAAAATCGAAATTTTTATTAGGTCCCCAAAAACTATTAAATTTTTTGACAACAAAGTGTATGTTTTCTACATCAAATTATGGAAATGACAATTTATTATTATAATTATTACAGTAATCAAAAAATATAATCTTTTCTATTACTATCTTAATCTTCATTATCAGCTTCATATGAGTTCATCGTCAGCTTTGACTTTCATCCTCGATCCAATCCTGCATTTCAATGTTCAAATCGTCATCATCGTTAGAATCACTGGACACCATTTATGGTTAGCTAACTGACACTCGATGGTTAACTGGTACCTGGAGGTTTACAATGATTTTATTGATAGAGGTTTCGTAACTATGGGTTCTGATCCAAGTTTCTCAAGTTGGTAGAAATGAATAGTCCTTTTGATCTGAATAGTAGGTAGGACGCAGTGACGAATTTATAAGACGTCAATGATACATATGTACAAGTTCAATATAATTAATTTTTATATTTTCGTTTCATAAATATTTTCTCAGGTATGGAAATAGTCTTCCGGGCTTATTGGTAGTGGTCCATTAGGAATAATTTCACCTAACGTTCGCCTAGAACTTCGGTAGGCATCTTCAGAGGATTCTTGGCCATAGTTATACCTCGATCGCTGAATTTCTGACACTGACGTGTTCGAACCGGAAGCGTCATCTGCACCCCGGTTTATGACAGGAAAAGCTGGTGTGTTTACATACGCGATGCTGATTGGCCCAGCGCTCCCGCTTCGTGTCGGCTTGATTTTTGTTTTTTCTAAGGTCGGTAACCAAGCGCTATGCAAGAAAGGGGTCTCTTCCTTTCTGTTTATGTTATTCTTGTGTTTATAAATTTCAATGGCTTCCATGTTCAGCCTTTGATATTGGAATTAATCTCCGCCTTTGAGAAATCTATGTTATGTCCATCTGTTAGCGCATGTTCTGCTAGTGCGGATTTTTCTGTCTGATTCAGTCGACAGCATCGTTCGTTCTCCTCAATTCTCGTATTAATACCTCGCTTTATTGTGGCAATATAGACTTTGCCGCAGTCACAAGGTATCCTGTAAATACCAGCTTGTGAAAGTGGTTCGACTTTGTCTTTGGTTGTTTTGATCATTTGCCCAAGTTTTTCTGTCGGCTTATAAACGGTCTGGATGTTATGCCTTTTCAGTGTTTACCAATTCTATCTGTGACTTCGGGGATGTATGGTAAGATGGCTCTTTCGTCAGGTGTGATTTGTGATGTGTTATCATCACGGATAGAAGTTTTTGTTCTTATTGCCCTCTGAATTTCTTTGGCATTAGAGCCATTGGCGATGAATGCATGCTGTAAATGTTCAAGTTCATCCTCCAGAATTTCCGGCTCGCATTATCGTCGGGCTCTTTCTACGAGAGAGCAGTATGCATTCATCGCCAATGGCTATAATTCCGAAGAAATTCTAAAACATCCACATCAGTAGGGGATTCTACAGCAGCTCCTTCTTCATCATTAACTGGAGGGATCAATTCTTTCTGGTCATATGAATGGCTGTAGCCACAATCATAGCTTGAGCCGCATCTAATTTTACATGCATTTCCATGGCACGGACAGGAAAGCGACGTTTCCACATACCATACTAACTCTTAACGACATTATGTGTACAAATGTGTGATTGTGTGTGAATGAGACTTCAAAAAATGTCCTTGGATTAGCTGAAGGTGTAATTGAATAAGGCTTAATTCTATAGCACTATCTCCTACTAGCACGCTGTGAGGAAAATCCTCTCTTTCGAATGATCTGCACAGTATGGAATTCCGGAATATATGGCTATCATGTGCTGAATCTGGCCATTTTGCAACTATGTTTCTAATTGTTCGAACATTCAAGTAAAAAAATTGTTAATGGTTCCTGAATAGTTCGGCTTAATCAGCTCCTGGCTATTGACTTTTTATGTATGTGCAATCGATACCACCTATAGACCTAGCAAACCTGGCATTTTAATTTCCTTTCTGCTGGACGAGCTATCCAATATTCTGTTTGGTTCAGAATATTCAAAACACATTTTTTTGATATTCTTAATATTAAAAAAATCCTGATCGTTGTTAATTTCGAAAATAATTTGATCTAAGACGCACCACTTTAGGTCTACGACATTCCTCTCCATCAGTGCTATGAGCTTTGATATCAAATCTCATTAAATCAATATCAACAAATCCAGTGAGAAAAATAAATAGATTTTCGGGACCTACTTATAATTTTGATTGTCTGGCAGAATTTCAGGCTCTTGGGAATGATCTGGCTTTCCACAAAACGTATAAAAATAATCCCCCATGGATTATATTCCAAATTGAAGACTTCGAATAAAGGAAAAGTTTTTTTTAAGAAATTCAAAGCGTCTGGGAGAAATTTCGGCCCACAGAAACGGTCTGGCAATATGAAATATTTATTTTTTATAATATTCTGCTTGACATATATAAAAATCAGTACTTCTAATTCAACAAAAGTTAGTTATGTTTTTGTCTACTTTTTCTAACTGCTACCTGTGAAAGGGCCACCTAGCAGAGCTAGCGAGTACGCACACACTCTTGAACACATATAAGACTGTCTAATACTGCAAAATTCGTTATTTCAAAAATAAGTATCGTCTAGGGGCCCTGGGATCTTACCCTAACCGGAAACATCAATTTTACATTTTTCATTTCTGTATTTGTTGATTATGTAAATCTTCCAATGTTAAATATGAAGTATTTTAAAACTCAAATTTTATATATTTGTATAACTTTAGCATTTACCGTCAAACATAACAAATACCCAACTAAACCAAACAACCGAAACCGAAATTACTTTCGCATCACGAAGCAAAAAGGGAATCCGCGCCCGGAGGCCCGGACCCTCGCAATGGGTAATATACAGGGTGAGTCGGGAGGAACGGACCAAACTTCAGGTGTGTATTCTGCAGGTTGAAATAATTCCAAAAAACTCATATGTTGTTATCCGATTCTCATTTGTTTTCAAACTATAGGGTAATTAGAATATTTAAATAAGGTTAACCAATATTCAGATCAAGAGTTTCTCGGACTATGGATTGGTCGTTGTGGTCGTATTAGTTGGCCTCCAAGATCTCCAAACCTCACACCATTGAACTATTGTTTGTGGGACTGGTTCAAGAACGAGGTATACAAAGTTAAAGTTGACTCTCGGGATGCTCTAATTCGACGCATTAGAAATACGGCATTCCTTATTAAAGAAAAGCACGAATCAATCAGAAAAGCACCGAGAGCCCTTCGCAGACGAATGTGTTTCGAGGTTAATGACGGGATTTTCATGCATTTATTAAAATAATGCTATAAATGAAACCGTTTCAATGTAGAAAATGTTGTTTTTTATAATGACGCTATAGTTTGAGAACAAATGAAAATCGGATAACAACATATGAGTTTTTTTATATTATTTCGAGCTATAGAATACACATCTGAAGTTTGGTCCGTTCCTCCCGACTCACCCTGTATAATTGTTCGAAATGACGTGTTGACAGTGCTGTTTTGTCAACTTTATTGCAGTTCTTCGTCTAACAATCATATCTATGTTGTCTGATTCTACTCTAATATCAATAGATATTTTTCCAATGGTACAGATTTTATTTGAAGAAAACTTCAAAAAGGTGAGGGAAAAGCAGTTCAGTAAAAGTCTTCTGACGATTTCCAGAAGCGATACTAACATGAATTTGTTCTGAAAGTTTTTTAATCGAAGAATTTGCCTAGTCATCGTTCCTAAATGAAGACCTGTCATATACACGGACGTTATGAATGTCCAAATATGAAGAACTTCAAATTATTATTTCTCGATTTTTTTCAAATGTAATAGCCTGTATTTTTTCCACAATAATGTAAACAATTGTATACCTTGAATTTTCTCAGAGGTAAGCCTAGGATTATTTTCACTCCTGCATCCAGCAGACACGGAAAATGATTTTGCAACTGAAAATTTCAATCAAGTAATAACATAAAGAAGACTTTTGCTGAACTGCTTTATCCTCACCTTTTTGCAGTTTTCTTCGAATAAAATCTGTACCGTTGGAAGAATGTCTCTTATATTTAGAGTCATGATTGGGGTATTGAAAATATGTGAATATATATGGAGCGATTTGGGAACACCCTGTATATTTGAAAATAATTTCTTGAGATGCAGAAATGATGGTACAAGGGGTCTGCTTTCCAACGAAATATCTAGGAGGTCTGGTTTGGCAGCTATGGAAGAATTTCGCACTATTGCGAGACCCTGTATACCTTCAATAAGCTTTATCAATAGTTTATATGAACTGAAGGCTGGCTTAGAATTTTTCCCTGTCCAATTGCATTCGACAGCAACTTTATGGTCGAGTAGTTTCGCCATGACTCGACGAGTCGTGTCAACGTAGTTCCTTCCACCTATTCTCTTTAGGACATGAATCTGAAATATTTAGTCGACTTCATAAACCTATTATAGTTCTGTTGCCTTTTGAAATTTAAAGGTTCTTATCAAAACTGCATTGTTCAAAAGTACCTCCAATCTTGCATAGTATCAATAGTACTTACATATTTACACAGACGGTAGGGTCGTCTCGATGAACCTGCCATCTCAAAGGACAAGCTAATGTTTACTTCAAATATTAATTTTGTATATATAAGTTTGGGTTGTGAAAACTATTAATGAATAAACATATTATTATTATTATTATTATTATTATTATTATTATTATTATTATTATTATTATTTTTATTATTATTATTATTATTATTATTATTATTATTATTTATATTCATTTTCTTCTCCAAGTCTCTCTTCTAAATTACTTCGCAAGAATGCACCATTACATCAAATACTCTAGGGTTGATATCAAAACTTGATGAAGTTGTCATACTCTGTAAAAGCATTGTAATGACATCTAGTTTTTCATTTACTTCAGATACCATTTTTTGTTGAAATCTACACAGTTCCTCCATAGTTTCTATAAGGAATATAAATTAGTATAAAATGTTATAGGGAAATAACAAAATATAACCATCATCACACTTAATATATGCCTGAGCGAACAAATTTAATATTATTTGGGTATCTTCCTGAATGATATTACTATTAGAACTTGCTGATATTTTGTTCGTATTTATTTAGAGGTTAAAAAAGTTTCACTTAGGAAATAAATAAAATTAAATTATGTACTTACTCATAATCTTGATTAGCTGACATTGCGAATCAGATATTAACACTAGGTAGGTGAATGATGAAAATGGCGTCTGACTACACTGGCGGCGTTTTTCGACTTCACTTTCTCCTTGCTTCTCGTTTCTTCAACTCAATCAAAAGAAATGAGAACTAAACTAACCTAACACTTGACAATATTGACTTTAAAGCGCAGGTCAGGAATATCAATAAAAAGCCGTTGATTTAAATGAGGTGGAATATATTCAACAGGGAAATAACTATCTGCCAGCTTATGATCCCAATCGGCTGTGCCATTGATTTTATCAAAGGATTTTTATTGGCTATTTTTAATGGCATTGCCATCAAATTAAAGTTACTATTTTTTCAATGGCATTTTTCAGTGTTAGGTTTTGCAGGTTACTGTACATTTTGCCAACAAATTATTTTCGATGGCATTTTATTGATGGTGTTGAATTACTTTTAAGGTATTATAAAAATATTGGCAAAGTTTGCCGTCATTTTGCCAACAGTTGCAATGCTCTACCAATGCTGGGCCGACCGAAGTGTGTTTGCTGGGCGAGTTATTTGAACAATTTATCTTCTATGACCAAGGTCATTGTTGATATGAAACAGATTCTATGAATTTGACGATAAGTACGACATGAAATTAGGAAATCCTGAATAACTCAAGAATTATTACTTTTAGGAGCATCAATATGTTAGAACATTATCATCATTTTTCTTCGCAGAATCCAACGCAATCATAAAAAAATAGGGTTCTAATTTGAAAAACGAAAGTTATGGGCCAATCTTGATCCTTATTTTTGCACCAACCTCGGCACCAACTTTTGGAACACCCTGTGACGGGTTATTCAAAATTCTGAAAATGTACAATATTTCCACAGTCTTCGCCTTCAAAAATGTGAAAATGGTTTGTGCTTACGATATCTAGGTTAGGAATAACAAACATAATACCGAATACTCTTATCTTCCTTTTTTCTTCAGTTTTGTCTCCATATTTTGGAAAGTATTTTGACGAATACAACGATTTGAGCACGAATGTATTCAGAATTGCATACTGTTTCAAATTCGGAAACAAAAAAAAATGTTTGAAATTTTTTTTCTCTCCCTGTATTACTGGAAGTGGTCAAGCTCCAAGAATATTTTAGATCGGTAGATAATGTCAAACAGTAATATAATCCCAATTTTCAGATTTCAAATAGGTCCACTTCTCCAGAAACGCCTAATAGGCCGTCGAACTTGGTACACCCTGTATAACTCATATCGCAATCTAGGCAAGATATCTGATAGATCAACTCTGATCTTTATAATTTAGGAATCTTATGTTTTAATCTATGAAATAATGCACCTTTGTATTGTAGAACCCTAATTGAGCCGGAATTTTATTTTTGTTCAATATCAAGTTCAGCTTCAATGATAGTGACGATACAAAAGGCAATTCATAATAGGTAGGTATTTGACTTCATTCATGTTGGGCGGATGCGCGTAAAAGTTATCTACTCTCATAGTATGTGCTATCATCCTATTGATCAAACTAATGGGAAAGTTATTGAGTTCAGTGCTTGTCTTATAATAGTATATTATTCGATGAGCACATAATAGTAATTATGTGCGAATAGAATACTATACTTTGTCCACGACTTCCTCGGTGAAATTCGAATTCATCTGTAATTTTAACAATGACAATAGTTATCAATAGCGTTGACACAATTTTTTGTGTTCACTGAAAATTCTAAGCTCACGATAAACGTCAAAATTTCACTTGACATCGATTCCATTCATTTCTTTCACCCTAATAAAAATGAATTGGATAATTTTGGATTTATTTATTTATATTAATAGTAACAGAACAATTATTGAAAATTAACGAAGGCATTGAATTTATAGATAAATCAATGTTTTGATCGGTCGTTCCTATTTGATTTAAATTTCCAATTTGGACTTCAGTTGTTGCGTTTTGTATAGAGGTGGATATTTTCTGAGCTGTGTCTGATTTGTTTTTCATTGAATCTTCTATGTATCCCTCGGCTACATTCGTAGATTTCCAGCCCCCGTGTCGCTTTAGTGTTGTTATATCCCCACCAGCATCGACGAGTATGGTTGCAGAAGATCTGCGGAAGCTATGTCCAGAATAGTCATTACAATTTGGTAGCTTCAGAAACTCAGCTATTTGCTTTCCCATTTTCGTGAATTTGTTTATACCAATCCTTTGTGAAGTGCATTTTCCATTTTGATAGTTCAAAAAAAATACATCAGAAGTTACATGTGCTGGACGTAGGTCTATGTATTTTTTGCAAATCGAGTAAATATCCTCATTAATAGTAAATTTTCTACTGATTTTTGTTTTGGTATTGGGCACGTTTACCAAGAAAACTGATCCAATGTCTTTTATGTCCTGTATTTTCATTTTATACAATTCATTTGCTCGGCATGCACCCATAACTCCCATTATCATTGTAACCTATTAACAAAGAAAAATATTTCATGAATATAAATCAAAAAACTTCTTCCATATAGCTAGTTCTTTACCTTCATTGCAAGATACTTTTCATCACATGCTTCAGAAATAAATTTTTTGATTTCTTGGCAAGAAAATGCTCTAGCTTTTTTCGGCCGAAAGCCTTCTGATTTCCTTTTCAAAAGTGAACGCAGTTTTTTATAGTTTTCGGTATCGATGCCTTCATTTATGTTGAGAGTAGTCTTCAGCATGGAATAATGTGACCATAATGTTGATGGTTTATAGTGAACTGATAACTTCGAGAAATATGCCAATAAAACTGCCTCAGAAAATGATTGGATTTTGTTCGCTGCTCTCCAGTCCATGAAGTTGTTAAACACTTTTAGGTAGAGATTTCTTGATTTTTCCGGCAAAAGGTTCAATGTTGTAATTTTTGCAACATCTCTTATTTCCGGTGGAGTACACAACATTTCTTCATCACTTTCGATTTCCATGATAAATTCAAGAAAAATTACAATTTATGAGACGCAATTTTTTCAACACTGACGTTTCAAATATTTTTCAATCTGTCAAACTAAATCGAATAATATGAAACATCATAGAAAACACATCATATGGATCTATTCGCTACTTCTCCGCATCGCCAGATCGGTGTGGGGGTGAAATTCCTCGCCTTCCACGCGGTAGTCCCAGGTTCGAATCCAGGGCGAGATTTGTTGGATGGAATAATTTATAGCAACTTTTTTCAAACCGTTTGATAATGACTTCAAACCTGTTGAATAATGACTCATTATTCAACACCTATTATACACGGGTTGTAAAATGACTATCATAATGTTTCTGAAAGCTCATTCGTAATGTACAGATTATAGGGTAGTCGTGGACAAAATTATTATTCTCGTTGTGGATATTTTCTATTAACTTTCTCGGACCCTGATAATGTCACAAGTATTCTGCGCAATGAAAGTTCTCTTCGAGGCCATCCCCAATTCCGTCACATTACAATTCAAGATGACAAACCAAAAAATCAAATTGCCAGTTTGCACGCTCTCAGACGTGAGCTTAAATATCGACAAGGTCGTCGAGAGAAGAACCTAACTATCAAGTATATCAACCATGCACCCACAATTGTATCCCAGCCTCCCCGATCTTCTCTTTCAAAAAACTAAGCGATCTCTGCAACGCCCAATCAATATGCTCGAAATTTTGCGAACTACAAGCTGTCAGTTAACTGAAGAAACCCTACATAATTTTCATTACAGAGACTTGGTTGCACTCGGTTGCACCCCTTAATCAGTGACTCTGTCATTTCTATCCCAGGGTACTCTCCATTTCGAGCTGACAGTCTCGAGACTGTTGGTCATCGTGGAGTTCGTATATATCTGAGTGAGGAAATCTCAAATTCTTTTGCAGTCCATATTCACCGCAACAATTGGCCTGGTATAGACAACTTATTTGTTAAAATTTCAAACCATAGTGCCTCCCTTCTGCTCGGATGTGTATACCGTCCCCATCCGGGCCCTTCCGACACCAAATGTTCTCTGTACTTAACAATGGTCTCAACACATTATCAGAACATACTTATCACCAGAGACTTCGATTGCTCAGATATTGACTGGCCATTAACCCTCTAAGGGCGGAATTATTTTTTTCTTTGTAATACAAGTATATCTCTGAAATTCTTATTTGAAAAGGTTTATTGAACAACTTTAATTCAAGCAGTTTAAAAAAATATATATATATATTTCTCACAAAAAATAATGTTACATATAAGTAACGCTAGCAGTTTTAGGGATACAAAAATTTAGGTCATGTTCACTTTCTATGGAATTTGACATTACACTCCAAGCAGAGTCCCACATCACATTTTAGGCGCATGAAACGTACACTGGATGTACATCCTTCTCCAGCGCAACGACGTCTCTTATTATTGGGGATGGTAGTGAGTAAATGATCCATCCTGTCATATCTCAAATTGTCAGATACTCTGTTATTTGAGGTACTTGACCTAGATGTAGAAGGTCTCCCTGCTTCCTTAGGAACTGAGCCAAATTTGAAGAGATATGCTTGGGCTATTTCTCTCCTAAATTCTAGTTGACTTAGTGGTGGAAGATGTTTGCATCTTTTAGATGTGATCCAAGCGTTCACTACAGCTGCATCAAGGAGCCAAGTGAATATTGACCACCACCACTTTTTTCTACGTAAAGAGATTCTGTACCTGGAAATTTGTTGGTCCATAAAATCTGTGCCACCCATGCATTTATTGTACTCTGTTATAAGTTTTGGTTGGGATACCTGGATGATTTTTTTCTCTGATTGAGAATATCTCTTGGCCTGAGTAACTGGATTGATACCATGACATGTAGATGCTACTATCACTACATTATTATCCATCCATTTAGTGATCAGAATTCCATCTTCTCTGTCAATAGCACTGACTAGATAGATAGATAATATAGCAAATTAAAACTTGTGAAAAGATTATCGAAATAAAACTTGATTGGAAGATGTTTGCAATGTTCTGGAAATTCATCATCATATTTATCAAAGGGGCAGCACATTTTCCAAATTGGACCTCATATTTAGAATTCCCACGTGGATTTTTGCCTTGGTACAAATCAAAATTGATGAGGTAGCCAGAAGTGGAATTTAGACACCACATCTTGTATCCAAACCTGATGGGTTTCCCACGTATAAACTGTTTACAGGAATGCTTTCCAAAATATTTGATCAAGGATTCGTCATAATCCAACTGTTGCTCAGGAATCCAATTATCGATGAACTTACGTTTCAAAAGGTCCATGAGTGGACGTAGTTTCCACATTTTATCTTCCAAATGGGGTTTTGTGTTGTCGCTACAATGCAAATATTTGAGAATCTGCCTGAATCTGTCACGCCTCATAGAATCACATACTAACGCATTTTTCATATCTGCTTTCGAATCCCAGTAATAGTCTCTTCCAGGTAATTCATTATAGCCTGTTACTATCAGAATTGCAATAACGCATTTCATTTCATCTTCACTTATATTCGGATGAGGTTTGTTGCAGAAAAGTGCATATTTATTCGATTCATCAACAAGTAGTTGTATTATATCTTCATCCCAAAAAGATTCAAAAATATCGATGTAACTCATGTTGTCATAACTAGTGTAATCTGGCTGAGGAAATTGTTTAGGCATTTCTTCAAAATCACCCTTCAACCAAGTGATATCTTTCATCCCGGGTCTTTCAAACAAGAATTCTTCTGGTTCGGGTGAACAGGAGGCTACCGGTTGGTTCAGAATTACTCCCGCTTTTTGGGATGGTTGGTTCTGAATTACTTCCGCTTTTTGGGATAGTTGTTGCCCAGAAAGATTATCGAGCATTCCACCACTATCTTCCTCTCCGGAATCTTCATCCGTGAGAATATTCGAATCGGGGGGCTCAATAAATATTTCACGAACATCTATATCATCATCGTACGCCATATGGAGAGCCTCCTCTAACGTCAACCCGCGTCTGAAAGGAACAATTCTTGTCATGAAAAATATCATTTTTGTCCACCATGAACAGCCTGCGTTACTTTTAAGTAACAGCGAAGTTCTGCAGCTTATAAATGAAAAACCCAATTGACTATAATAAAAACAAATACATAGTCACGTAGGTTAACTATTCCACAGTATTATTCTAGAAAATTGTCAATATTTATCGAAGGACAAATTTTTAGTGGTACTTACCCGAGCCGAAAATCCATTTTCGATCAATTATCGATATCACTTCACAAAAAGCATACAATCGCAGCGACGATAGAAAACATACTGATGAATTACTATTATATGTGAGTTGGGCCATCTTCGGGCAGTACGCCGGCCAATGGGCGTTGCACTAAAGTGTTAAATGAAGCTGTGTTGTCGGTTTTTTGACAACACTTGTTTTGTTACATATATGCAACGCTAGCCGTTGAAGGGTTAACAGCGATGCCTTCTCCGAACACTCCCTCCTTTCCGTACGCCGAGTTTGTGTTCAACTCTGGCTGCCAGCAAATGGTGCCCCAGCCAACGAGATTCAGATCAGGAAATGTTCTTTCGCTTCTTGATCTCTTTTTAGTTTCAGATGCCAATATTATCTCTGAAATAGAGTCCTCTGGGAAAAGCGGATCACCTTGTATTGTTGACTGAAATACAACTACTCTTCTTTCCTGTGACCAGAAGAAATTCAAAACGTTGAAGTTCGTCGATTATGATGAAGTTTCAATCCATCTCAATTCTCTCGACTGGTCGAGCCTTTTGGATGACGCTAACATGGATTCGGTGTGGAGGACGTTTCTTGAGAAGTGGAATAGTGGAATAATATTCACAGGAATTTGGACAAAATATATCAATTTAATTTCCTATTAATACATCGCCAACGTTTCGAATCTTTTGTGATTCTTTTTCAAGGCTCGTATTTTCATGGAATTAAATTTGTTCAGTCTAGAGATTTGACCGTTTTGATGTTGAAAGAAAGTCATTATGACTTTCTTTCAACATCAAAACGGTCAAAGAAAGTCATTATGGTCAAATCTCTAGTAAGACTAAACAGATTTAATTCCATGAAAATACGAGCCTTGAAAAATAATCACAAATTAAATTGATATATTTTGTCCAAATTCCTCTGAATATTATTCCACTATTAAAAAGCATGGACGTAACCAGTTATCAGTGTTTTCTTGAGAAGGTTCGTGGGGTCGTTCTGGCAAATGAGCGGACTAGGACGGTTCGTGAGAACCAACTGAAACCGTGGATAGATGAAATGATCATGCATCTCGTGAGGAAAAAGAAATAATTTTGGCGAAAATTCATTCATCACAATTCAGCTGAAAATTATGAATCATCGTTCTTTTTCGAATTTTGTTGCCAAATCTATTCAGCTGAAGAAGGCGTCACATGAAACAAAACTGATGACGTCCAAGAACAAGGAGAAAATGTTCAAATATGTCAGATCCTCAATAAATTCAAAAGTCAGTATCTCCACTATGAGGAACCAGTCCGGTGATATGTATAACAGCCAGAGCGAATTGGCTGATGTTTTATCTGAGATATTTACCTCTGACTTTACTGTGGAGCCTATTGGTGCTGTTCCCTCACTCAATTAAGCCGCAATGAGGAAGACATAGCAGATATTATAATTGACCAGCAAACTACGCGACTTGAAAGTTGATACCGCTCCAGGTAATGATGGAATCACCGAGCGTTTATTTAAAGAATGTGCTGCAGCTTTTCTGTCCCTCTGTACGTTTTGTTCACAAAGTCCATCAACTCATCTCAGATCCCATCCGACTGACTGACTGCTTCAATAACTCCAAAATTAAAAAAGCGGGTCAAACTTGATCCATCCAACTATCGTCCCATAAGTATCCTCCCATCTGTCTCGAAAGTTTTGGAGAGAATAGTGAGCGATCACCTAATGTGATTTTGCTCAAACAACAGGCTGATCCCAATGTCTCAACATGGATTCGTTCCTCAACGTTCCAAGACGACAAATCTCCTCTCGTGCGTAGCTGAGTGGACCAGAGATTTGGATTCTAGTTCTCCAGTTAGAGTGGTGTTATTTTCCTTTCTTCTTTCTAGAAGGTTGAGTATGTTGGGGGCATCTTTTCTATGTTCGGAAACTTTGTCTTTGAGATATCTACCTATTTGCCCTACCTATCTACATATATATGTGGATTGACAGTCAATGCAACAAATCTTGTAAACAACCTGACTCAAAAATTCTTATTGAGTTGCATCATTTATCCTTGTGAATATTTTTTGATTGATGTATGTTATCAGATTGAAAAGCCACGTTAATTTGTAATGGTTCTTATTTGTTCAGATAAACCTTCAACTTAGGTGAGAGCCTGAAATGTTTTGTTTTCATCTATACTTCTTCAACTTGCTGCCTATTGGTTTATATTTGGCCAAGTACTTATATATCTGATTGAGTTTTGTCCGATTCTTATCTCCTATTACTCGATTTTAATCATGTTGTATAATTGTTTGTTTTATGACCGTTATGTCACCTCGTTTTATATCTACCTTTTATTATTATTGTTGTTATTTTTTGTTTTTTTTTTCACAATTCATTTGGAGGTGACGATATAAACCGGGGTGTTGAACACACCAACGATTTAATCTCTAGCCATTATTCGTCTAATCGTTGAGCAAGTAGATAGAATCACTGCTTTTTGCATGAGGCTGATTACTTTCAGGTGTTCCCTGACTCCTATCATTTTCAGAGCACTAGGCAATTCTTTATCTATGAGGCCGTTAGCAGATACAATTACTGGTACAATATTCACCCTTGCGAGACTATGGATTTTTTTAATTTCATCTGCCAAATCGAGTGGCAGTTCAGTCCAGTGAGAACATCTCCTGAAATATAACTCCTGAAGATGCCAGACACTCGAACTGGCGAAACGTCGAGAACTAATCTACGACGACGGCCTAAATGCTCGAAAGAACATGTCACATTAATGCTCTGTTGTTTGTGAGTGTTCTTCTGGTTTCAGCATTTAATTGTGTTCGCATGATTTTTATTAGCCTCTCCTTATATTTATTCCTTATGTTTTCCTTCATTTCGTCCGTATTAGGTGTAAGTGTCTCCTTTACTCCCAAGTATTTATAAGATTCGTTGTCGGCCAGTGCAGGAAATGTTATATTGTTAACAGTTAAGTCTATATTTTTCGTTTCCATGATTTTACCTCTTTTCACAATGAGTGACGAACATTTATCTAGTCCAAATTGCATTTTTATATCATTAGAAAAGATAGCAGTAGTTTCTAAGAGCGAAGATATTTTGTTTTTGTCAGGGGCATATAGCTTAAGGTCATCAACGTAAAACAGATGTGATAAAGTGCAGTTTTGGGTGATCTTATATCCAATTTTGGCCGATTTTATTTGAGTACTCAATGGATTGAGCGCCAGGATGAACCACTTTGGGCTCCATGTGTCTCCTTGGAAGATTCCTTTTTTTATCTGTATGTTATCAGTTTCGATTTTCGTGGTAGACAGGCTGAGTGTTAGTTTTGTTTCCCAATTCTTCATTGTTTGTTCGAGGAACTGTATGATGATTGGATCTATTTTGTAAATTTTTAAAATGTGAAGCAGCCATGAATGCGGAATTGAGTCGTAGGCTTTCTGGTAGTCAATCCATGCTACTGCTATGTTTCTTTTATCTTTTTGTGCTTGTTTAGTTATCACTCTGTCTATTATAAGCTGTTCTTTACAACCCTTGGCTCCTTTTGTGCATCCTTTCTGTTCTTGATGCTCGATGTTCTGTTCTGTGATATGTTTCGTGATCTTTTCGGCTATTGTCTTTGTAATTATCTTATACAATGTATTCAGACATGTAATCGGTCTATAGTTTTTTGGCTCCTGTGTGTTTTCGTTTTTTGGTTTGAGATAGGTTATGCCATGTGATAGTGATGGTGGGACATCTGCTGGGTGTGTTATTAGGTGTTGAATTAGCTGTGCCATTTTCTCGTGTAATGTTGTTAGGTGTTTCCAAAAGTAGTTGTAGATCTTGTCTGGTCCCGGTGCCTTCCAGTTCGGTAGTTGTTTCAGTATTTCTTTCAATTCTTCCGTTGTTATTTCATATGGGATCATGGGCACCATTGCTTCTGTTCTTTTCTCTTCTTCTTCTATCCATTTACTTCTTTTATGTTCTATTGGGGTCGACCATAAAGATTTCCAGTAATTCTCAGTTTCTATTTTCGTCGGTGGTTTCGTTTTTCTTGTCTCCTTCCCTGTATGTTCTAATTTTTGAAAGAATTTCTTCTCGTCTCTTGTAAAGTTCACGTTGTCTTGTCTTCTTCGGTGCGATGTAATATATCTCCTCAGCCTTTTACTCGACGCCATTAACTCTTGTTTGAGTGTGTCAATTATGTCTATTATTTCTGTTGTTCGAGTACCAAGTTTGGTTTTTATTTTATATTTTTTGTATAGTTAATTATGCTTTTGTTTAGGAGCTACTAATGAGTTGTTCATTTGTGTTAGGTCACTGCGTATCTTACCTATTTTATCTTCCAGTCGTTTTTGCCACCCAGGTTTTCCATTTGTGTTTGCTTCATATTTACTATCATTCATACTGCTTCTTCCGGTGTTCTCGATCCCCAGTGTTTCCGCAATTGATATGGCTGTGATGTATGTTATTTCCCTTAGGTCTTCTATTGTTTCAATATCGTTTTTTATTATTATTATTATTATTTTTATTATTATTATTATTATTATTATTATTATTATTATCTTCCGCAATTCTCATGCTTAGGTGTTTGCATGGGTAAAGGTAATGAGGGCTTTCGCAAACTCATTCCTTGTTGACGCTTTTTATTCCTTTATTATTTTCCTCACAATCCTACATGTTTCCATTACCGTTGATTTCTGCATTTCTGTTATCAAATGTGCAGGCAAGTCGTGTTTTTTCAATTCTTTCGGCAGCTCCGATGGTATGAGTCCTGTGACCGAAATTTATTATTATTATTATTATCATTATTATTATTATTATTATTATTATTATTATTATTATTATTATTATTATTATTATTATTATTATTATTATTATTATTATTATTTCCGCATTTCTCATGCTTTGGTGTTTGCATGGGTAAGGGTAATGAGGGCTTTTGCAAACTAATTCCTTGTTGACGTTTTTTATTCCTTTATTATTTTCCTCACAATCCTACATGTTTCCATTACCGTTGATTTCTGCATTTTTGTTATTAAATATGCAGGCAAGTCGTGTGTTTTCAATTCTTTCGGCAGCTCCGATGGTATGAGTCCAGTGACCGAAATGACAATGGGTAATATACAAACCTTTTCCATCTTCCACATTGACTTTATTTCTTCGGCAAGGTCTGTGTATTTCCTGATCTTTTCTGTAATTGTTTTCTGTAGGTTATGATCCAGGGGGTGTGCAATATCAATTAAAGATGTGGTCTTATCAATCTTATTTATTATCACTATGTCCGGTCTATTATTCATGGTTGTTTTGTCTGTTATAATTGCTCTGTCCCAATATACTTTGTATTCCTGATTCTCGTTGACTGGTTCGTTCAGGTGTGTATTTGTAATATGGTTCCTCTATCGTCTTTATTCCAAATTTTTGGATTAAGTATTTATGAAGAATTTTAGCAGAGAGATTGTGTCGGTTTGAATACTCTGTTGTTGCTAAGCTTGGTCATCCTGATGTAATGTGTTGAATTGTTTCTGATGTTGCTTTGCACATTCTGGATTTGTCATTGTCCATGCGGGTCTTCATTATATATTTTTGATAGTTCGGTGTAGGTATGACTTGGTCCTGTATCGCACACATAAAACCTTCTGTTGCTATGTATAATTGTGCTAGTTCAATCCATTTCGTAGAGAGTTCGTGTTGTTTGTTAAGGTGGCACTTGAATCTGCCGTGTAATTGTTTGCCTTTCCATGCTTGTATAAGATTTGTTATCAGTGTGTTCTTGTCTACTTGTTCTATCTGTACGTGTGTGCTGAGTGGGGTGTATCCTTTGTCTGTCCGTTTGATGGCAGCATGTAGTTGTGAATACGTTTCCTTCTGGTTGAAATATGTTTGCAGATTGTGTATTTGAATGTTGTGCGTTGCTTCTATGTTGATAAGGCCTCGTCCTCCTTATTTCCTAGGTAAGTACAACATCTCGATGGTAGAGTTAGGATGTAATGCTCTGTTGTTTGTGAGTGTTCTTCTGGTTAACCTGTCAAATGCCTGTAGGTCTGTTATGGTCACTGTATGACTCCAAATTAGTATGTCAAAATGGGTACTGCCCAGGTGTTGAGAGCTCTTATCTTATTTTTAGCATTAAATTGTGTTCGCATGATTTTGATTAGCCTTTCCTTATATTTATTCCTTATGTTTTCCTTCATTTCGTTCGTATTATGTGTAAGTGTCTCCTCTCGTGTCTCCTTTACTCCCAAGTATTTATATGATTCGTTGTTGGCCAGTGCAGGAATTGTTATATTGTTAACAGTAAAGTCTATATTTTTTGTTTTCATGATTGTATTATTCTCTGGTGAAATGAAATAACTTTGAATTTTTAATAACTCGTTTATTTCACTATACCCGAGCGTCCTTGCTGAACGGTACAAAATGCAATCGTGTGTGTGTGACAACTGTTGACATATATTTTTGAACATAGAATGTCTATGACGCATGGAGCGTATTCGCAGCGCCCCCCATATTATAATAATTACAACTTTTAAGCTTTGTAATCTCGAACTAACACGACAAATATCTTTTTTATGAATCGCCACTAGTGGTTTATGATCTGTTTTGACAAGAACTCTTCTGCTATAAACAAAATGGTGGAATTTTTGCAAAGAAAAGGAAATTGCTAGATACTCCTTCTCAACTTGAGCCCACCTGGATTCTGTGTCTGTGAGACTTCTAGAGCAAAATGCAACTGGTTTTCCGCCTTGCAAGAGACAACCCCCTATTCCTGATTGACTTTCATCGCATTGAATTTCAACTGGTAACTTTGGATCGAAAATTTTTAAAACCGGAATATCTGAGATTAATTTTTTCATTTTCTGAAAAACTTCACTATGATCTTCTGTCCAGATCCATTGTACATTTTTCTTTATTAATGCTCTTAAAGGAGACAACAGTTCAGAATGTTTAGGTATATATCTGGACCAATAGTTGAACATACCAAGTACAGTAAGGAGATCTTTTTTGTTTTTAGGTTCTTCTAGTAATAAAATTGACTTGACATACTCACTGTCAGGTTTGACACCTTCAGCAGAAAAGATTTGTCCCAAATATTTAACTTCCTCTACTTTATATTGAACTTTAGACTTGTTAAACTTTACCCCAAACTTTTTAGCTCTACTAACTACTTCTTTTAGAATTCTATCATGTTCTTCCTCTGACTTTGCTCCTACTATGAAATCATCAAAATAAATTCCAAATGGCAGGTCTCCAAAAATTTTTTCATTCATTCGCTGAAATACTTCAGGACTCACTTTAATACCGAACGGTAGTCTATTGAAACAATATTTCCCAAAAGGTGTTATAAATGTGCATATCTTTCTACTTTCAGAATCTAACTGAACATGATAGAATCCTTCTTTCAGGTCAAGAACTGTGAAAACAGCCTTGTCCTTCAGCTTTAAGGATAACTCCTCCAGAGTGGGTATTGGAAATTGATCCTGACAGATATAACGATTTAACTGAGTAGGATCCAAACAAATTCTTAAAGCTCCTGATGGCTTCTCAACTATGACAATATTATTGACCCAATCTGTTGGCTCTTCTATTTCAGAAATGATACCCCTATTTTCAAGATCAAATAAAGCATCTTTCAGTCTAGCTTTCAATGCTTCAGGTACTCTCCGGCAACCACTACTCACTGGTTGTGAATTTTCCTTCAAAACAATTCTATATGTAAATGTAATTTTACCTGTACCCTCAAAAACATGTTTATTGTGGGATATGAAATCATTTTTTCCTTTTGAACTGATTTCCAGCGTATCAACTTTTCTAACTAATTTTGTCACATCACAAATGTTCAATCCCAAAATAGGCATGCTATTGTTACAATCTACCACTACAAATCTTATTTTATAGATCTTATTTTTGATATAACAATCTAAATTTATATATCCCATTGCATTTACCCTGTTGTTACCATAAGTATTTAAGCTTAATCTACTTTTTACCTCGCTTTTTACTATATAACTCTCTAATTTGAGTTGTTTTACATAGTTCAGTGGCAAACAATTGCAGTTAGCCCCTGTCTCAATTTTGAATTCAATCGATTCACCATTTATACTCACAACTGTTGTCCAAATATCAGAGTTGTTTTTCTATCTAATGCTGTCCAATTCAATGTTATTTATATAAAATTCTGCTTCACTACTGCTGCTCTCTGACTCTTCATCGCATTCAACCTCATGGACTTTGTTCCAGTTCTTTTTGCCTTTGTCCTTGCCTCGTCTCTTCTCTTTTCCATATCTTTGATTTCTGTCCTTTCCTGGGCTGGTTCTACAACAAGAGGCATAATGACTCATTTTTCCACACGCCTTACATGTCTTTCCGAAGGCTGGACATTTCCTGGGTAAATGTCTGATCAAGCACTTGCCGCAGTTGAAGCTTTCTCTCATGTTGTTGTACCCTTGACTTATCGAATCCACTTCGTTACCTCTTATTACCTTCAACTGTCTCTTGCTTGCCTCTGAGGCTCTGCACGTCTCTTCAGCAACCAGCAAAGTAAGATTCTGTATCCTGAGTAACCTTTCCTGTAGTTCACTATCTCTTACTCCTGCCACGATTCTATTCCTGACGAACCGGTCAGTCATCTCCCCAAATTGACATTGCTTTGCTAGCATCTTAATATCTGTGAGAAAATGATCAAAGTCTTCACCTTCTTGTTGGCATCTTGTATTGAATTTGAAGTCATCATACGCTTCATTTCTAAGCGGTTTGCAGTAATTGTCGAATGCCTGTATAACCTCTTTGTACTTTGCTCTGTCTGTTTCCAGAATTGGTAACGTGTTGAACACATCTTGAGCTTCTTCACCAGCAACGTTTAAAAACTTTGACATCATTAGCTTTGCTGTCTAATCCTGATGCTTTCATATTTATTTCAAAACTACTCTTGAATTTTTGGTAGTTTTGTTCAATATTCGTGTCAAACACGAGGTTTTTTGGTGGTTTGAAATTTGCCGACATTTTGTTTTATACGAAATGTTCATTGACGTATCTTTCTTGTAACCATCAAATAGTTTTTCTAATTAAGGGCTTCACTTACTCCTTAATGCGTGGTTTAAACACCTGACACCATGTATTATTCTCTGGTGAAATGAAATAACTTTTAATTTTTAATAACACGTTTATTTCACTATACCCGAGCGTCCTTCCTGAACGGTACAAAATGCAATCGTGTGTGTGTGACAACTGTTGACATATATTTTTGAACATAGAATGTCTATGACGCATGGAGCGTATTCGCAGCGCCCCCCATATTATAACAATTACAACTACTGTAATAATGTACATGTAAAAATGATTTTACCTCTTTTCACAATGAGTGACAAACATTTATCTAGGCCAAATTGCATTTTTATATCATTGGAATAGATAGCAATGGTTTCTAAGAGCGAAGATATTTTGTTTTTGTCAGGGGCATATAGCTCAAGGTCGTCAACGTAAAACAGATGTGATAAAGTGCAGTTTTGGGTGATCTTGTATCCAATTTTGGCCGATTTTATTTGGGTACTCAATGGATTGAGTGCCAGGATAAACCACTCTGGGATCCATGTGTCTCCTTGGAAAATTCCGCTTTTTATCTGGATGTTATCAGTTTCGATTTTCGTGGTGGGCAGGCTGAGTGTTAGTATTGCTTCCCAATTCTTCATTGTTTGTTCGAGGAACTGTATGATGATTGGATCTTTTTTGTAAATTTTTAAAATGTGAAGCATCCATGAATGAGGAATTGAGTCGTAGGCTTTCTGGTAGTCAATCCATGCTACTGCTATGTTTCTTTTATCTCTTTGTGCTTGTTTAGTTATCACCCTGTCTATTATGAGTTGTTCTTTACAACCCTTGGCTCCTTTTGTGCATCCCTTCTGCAGGGGCGGCCTTACCCTTTGCGAGGCCCCGGGCGGGAGGTCTTCGCGAGGTCCTTTTTCCTTCGTGAAGTATGTGATGCGGAAATAAGTCAAGTTTGGTTTAGGTTATTGTCATGTTTGACAAGAAATGCTAGTTTCAAAAAGATATAAAATTTGAGTTTCAATTAAAATATAATAATATAATTTAACATATAAATATAAACATTTAAACATTGAAAGATCTACAAAATTCACAAATACAGAAATGATAAATTCAAAATTCATGTTTGCAGCTTTTCCTTAGACCAACATCTTTAATACCATAATTGACACATAATCAGAGAAAAAATATTCTTATGATTTTAAGCCTAGAAGGACTTCTTTCAGCGGACGCAACTGTAACAGGTGTGGTGGCAATTCTTATATTATATGCATGTTTCTATTGAAAACATTAGTTTCTTACAATATTTGTATCGAAAATTTTTTTGCAAAATCTACCGCATTTCACTTTTTCTGGGAACGCCCGAGCGATAGATGAGCCACTATTGGTCAGTTTGATTGAGGGCATCAAGTCCCAGTTGTATCAAGCCCTAAAGCTCAGAACAGTTCGGGGTAGTGTTGTGCAACTTGGATACTTTTGAGTATCCGATACTGAAGATTTATGTATCGGATAAATTCATTGGATAGTTGGTATCAAAATTTAAACTCAAAAAAAACACACTGAGACTTGGAGGGTAACAGAAAAAAACAGGAGGAAACTGGAAGCAGTAGAAATTGACGTTTTCAGGAGATCCTTAGGAATATCTCGGAGAGATAGAATTAGGAATGAAGAAGTGGAGCTCCGAATGGGTATAGAGGGATCTCCGACAACAGATATCGAAAGAAAACAACTGATTTGGTACGGACACCTCCAGAGAATGCCGACTACAAGAATACCTAAGAGAACTATGGAGTGGATACCGACAGGAAGAAGAAAGAGAGGGAGACCAAGGAAGACTTGGAAGGAAGGAATATCGAGGGCCATGAGTGAGAGAAACATTGCTGAAGATCAATGCAATGATCGTCTGGCTTGGAAATTAGGCATCGGACAACGTCAGAAGACGTTTTGAAACCGACAATATATATAAAACACACCGAAAAGATAGGTTTCAGAAACCAATTAATTCAATTAATTTCTTGATTCAATAACAAGAAAAAATTTGAATGTATTCAAAAAATGTGAATATGACCTCCAAATGTAGAATGAAGAACCAAAATCAATAAAAAATTATCATCAGAAAAAATAGAATATAACAAAATTGAACCCAGCATTCTCATCACCAATAACTAGATTGGAAAAGAAAACAAATTTTGCTCTCCTTCTTTGGTAATTCTCTACAATGAAATGAATTCATGCATAAGACGATAATTGAACGAATATTTCAATAGAACGGACAACGGGGCTATAAATATTTTATGAGGTTCCAACATCTGGGATAGGTAAACATTGTACCTAAATACTTAGATAATTTTTACCCTAATTGTTTTTCGTGATTCTGCATTCTATTCTATCTACTGATCTGGTGGTTCTGACATCTGGTGCTTACCCATTTGGACGTTCCGACAAGGCGCAATATTAAAAAACTACAAAATGTTTTTTTCAATTTTGCTTTGAATTAATGTATTGGTTAACAAACTTTTTTCAAATGCATCCTTATATTCAAGCCTTCATAAATAATTAGGGATCTAAATCATTAACAAAATTTGCTTGGGTTGTTGAGCGCGAGGCCCCACCAAGAGCGAGGCCCCGGTCGATTGCCCCGTTCACCACTTTTATTTGAATCGAAACATGTTGGCGATGGTTTAAGAAAGTGGTTTTATTCCGAGAACCTGACATTCAACCTATGAATAATCAATCATTCAATACCGAAGATCTCAAATCTAAAATGCATTTATATTATTCATGAGATCGTTAATAGCCTATGTTACTTTTTCGAACACGCTGCAAAATTTCTTGATCCGAATGTTTCGCATTAGATCTAGTCCTGGTGCTTTCTAGTTATTCAACACTTCGATTGCTGATGTAACTTTTTCGATTGTGAATTCTTCGTGTCGCATTGGTTCATAATTCTCAGCATTGGAATACAACGGGCACCTCTGTTGAACTGTGTTGGCGAAAACGATAGCTCTACTTTTGTAGAGATGAGTGTATGAAAATGCGGTAGTATCAGAAACCTTACCTTTGTGGTCTGGATTCTAATGTTTGAAATGACGATGAAGGTCCGTCCTTGACCCTTGAAAAAAACGCTGGTGATTCCGTAGAGCAGAGCACAGCAACTTTCACTAACCAGCCTTAAAAGTCTTCAAATGGTTTTTTATCATCAGAAATAATAACAAGAAAAATAGCAGAGAGCAGTGATAATTCTTCTTGCAGGGAGTGTCATTTATGAATTGTGTTGTTTCTTTGGGCTCGAAACAACACTTGAAGATTGAAGGGCAAACTGAACAACCAGACTCAGAAGTTCAAGGGAAGTCTTAACTCCACAGTTTGCCGTGAGGTATATTGATCAAACGTTTGGTGAATGATAATTTTATTCGTTACAGGCTAAGCTTATATACTATTCTAAATTAAACAACATTCGTCACAGGTAACCCACTTACTACCTCGGAGTCAGCGTTTTCCGCTCGATCGTACGAGAATTTCAGCGTTGAATTTATTGGAATTTTCCATCGATAATTATTCGAGGAATATAATTATGAATAATTTGAAAAGAAAATGTTCGAATTTCGAACATTACTCCAAGGGCCAAATGCTATGAATTTTGTTGTAGCGTCGTGGGGGGACTGTGACCCAATGTTGTTATGAGTTCATGATTCCTAATTGTAGTGGTAATATAATCTATGTGAGCCGGGTCAGGAACTGCTGAGATTGTGCTTTGGAAACTTCATTTCACTGTTTCTTAGGTCTCAGTTTTCGCTTCGGCATAAAGTTGGTCGAGATCGAAATTCTGTTGGCGTGGTTGTGGTTTAGGTACAATCTCCTTCAACGGAATTTCTTCTTCTGCTTCAATTTTCGGGGCAGATCGATTGGTTTTTCTAGCATGAAGAAGTGGATGAATATATCTTATCCATACAAATGTTGCAGCTAGTGTGACAGCCACGGAGATTCCTATTACCGTGGTTGTAGTAAGGGGATGTATAAGATGTCTCCAGATATGTGGGCTTCGTTCTTCTTCTTCAACAAGATGCTCTGTTAAATTTGCAGATAAATCTTCCATTGCTTTCTCGGGTTCGATTATGTTTCCGTTAGAGGAGAGGTGATTTAATTTCCATAAACGCAAGGGGATTGGTTTGCTGAATGTTGTAGTTGCTGTCATTTCTTTCGTGAATTTTGCTCGAAGAATTATATTTTTCGTTTTGAGGAGACAGCCCGTTCCAATGTGAATGGTGCCAGTTCCATTGATGGTTAATTCTTCTCGCTTTCCCCCACATAGTTTCGAGACGGAGGTGGATTGATTAGAGATGAACATCCAAGTATTTGGTTTCAATAATTCCTTCCATAATATATCTTGAACTCTCATGCTGACGAATTCACAGTCGAAGCTCTCAGTTTTGTGGTATATGCTTTGGATAACACAGTTAGGATGTTGTTCCATGTTCTTCACCATTCCAGGATTATAAATGTACAATCCCTCTTGTAATTTCACAGCTTCCTTGACTTCGTGTTCATGAATTTCAAAATATTTTTGGCTATTGTATTCTACTGCAAGTAGTCCATCTGATACTTTGGGTGTTATGAATACGTTTTTGCTTTTCTTTAGTGGAACTGGTAATACTTTGATAATGTCATAGCTTTGCCTTTGAATGATAAAGAAAAAGGTGATTATTTTCAGCTGGTTGGTATCATAGGAGACTTCCATTCTGCTGACGGGCTTGAGCAATATGTGCATGTCCGAAGGAATAGTTGTTTCAGCTTTCTGGATTAATCTACCTAATTCACTTGGCGAAAGTAGATCCGTAATGTGACCTTGACCGTGACATATTTTTATGATCTTCGTGTATTTGTTGTTGACTTCTTTTAAGTAGTTGGCCGCTAACTGGTAATTTTGGATAATTTGTAAGTTGATGGTGTTTTCGTCAACATGCTTGTACCATAGGTGCATTTCATTGATAATGGCTATGCCATTGTTGAATTTTATACGAAAATGTTCCAATTTTTGGTTTATTTTTCGCTCGATTTGCTGAACATCATTCATTGTGGATATCATAATTTTCCTCTGATGATCGGTGACGTCTATGATGTGCTGTTGATTTTCTTGAAGGTCGTCTATGTCGTGATAGACTTCGTCGTTGACGCCAAAGATAGATGTCATTAGTTCGCCTAATATTCCCCTTCTGGATCTCGAAGATAGATGTAGGATGCTGTCGATAAGTAGGATATTGTCATACTCCATTTCTGCGATGTGGTGTTGGAATTCGTGACAGTGATTTGTATTTGTCAACTGATGAGCTGTTGTGCATAACCCTTGAAAGTCTTTAACGGTTCTGTTGAGGTTGTTTCTGTCCATTTCAAGTTGACCGAGAGAAAACGGTGTAAGCAGTCTTAGTTCTCCTCCACTTATGTGTGCTTTGCCTAAATGTTCCACGTAGAATCCCGGGGGTAGATTGTGAATTGTGTGGTGTGCTCTTGCGTTTCTGGCATTGGTTAAGCATAGTAACATTGCCATCACCAATGTTTGAATAAGGCCATTTTTATACGAATGTTTGATTTTGACTGTCTCATCGTTTGTTTCGATATCTTGCTCTACTGGAAGTTTGCAGATTTTGGTTATGGGTCTTGTGATGTCTTTTCCATTTCTACATTTGAGCGTAGCCACTCTAACTAGTCCGTCGTTTCCTGGGTGACTCTGTGTCACTCTTCCCAAGGGCCAAGAGTTGGGACTGATATTGTCCTGTTTGATCAACACGATATCGCCTACTTTAATGTTTTCCTTTTTGTCTGTCCACTTGTTCCTGTGCTGTAATCTGGAGAGATATTCCGATGTCCATTTTTTCCAAAAGTCTTGTTTGAGTTTTTGTATTAACCTCCATCTATCCTGCATGCTGAGATGCTTTTCAGTTACATCTGACTCCGGGATTGCCTTGAGGGATTTTCCTATGAGAAAATGTCCAGGAGTCAATATGTCTAATTCATGAGGGTTTTCGGTAATTGGGATGAGAGGACGTGAATTGAGACATGCTTCAATTTGACAAAGAAGTGTACTCATTTCTTCAAAGGTCAACTTGTTGTCTCCTGCAATTCGTCGTAAGTGGAATTTCATAGATTTCACTCCTGCTTCCCATAAACCACCGAAGTGTGGACTTCCAGGTGGTATTCGGTGCCATTTTATAGATTCCTCTGCTAATGCCTTTTCTAGTGTGCCTTCATTTATGGCTTCTAGGTATTCTTTGTCAAGAACATGTTTAGCTCCGATAAAGTTTGTTCCATTATCACTGAATATTGCAGAGCATAATCCACGTCTCGAGGTAAATCTTCTGAAGGCAGCCATAAAACCTTCTGTAGAAAGGTCACTCACTGCTTCCAGATGTATTGCTTTTGTTGCGAGACAGATGAAAATGGCGATGTATCCCTTGAAAGATTTGGATCCTCTACCTCTGGATAATCTCATTTGTATTGGGCCTGCATAATCTATCCCGACATTGGTGAAGGGGTGGGC
The DNA here is from genome assembly GCA_038502775.1 of Hippodamia convergens. Classification (NCBI taxonomy): domain Eukaryota; kingdom Metazoa; phylum Arthropoda; class Insecta; order Coleoptera; family Coccinellidae; genus Hippodamia; species Hippodamia convergens. The sequence goes on from CM076607.1 coordinate 73,621,120, forward strand.
TGGGTTGACTCTTTCTTTTGGTAGATTTCCCATTTTTTGGACGCATGGTGTTGAACGAAATCGGGTACATGTTATGCAATTTCTTATGATGTATTTAACTTTGTTTTTTCCATGCGGAATCCAGTACTCTTGTCTGACTTGATGCAAGGTCAGCTGTGTTCCTCCATGCAGGGTTTCATAGTGCGCATTTCTGACTATTATGTCGGTCAAATGGCATTTTGTTGGTAAAATAATGGGATGTCTTTGGTTGAAGCTCAATGATGAGTTTTGTAATCTACCTCCAACGCGAAGAACTCCTTGTTCATCTATATATGGATCCAAGGTCTTCAGATGATCAGTCTTTTTGATGGTTAGATTGTTGTTTAATCTGTTCAGCTCTTCGTGGAAATATTTTGTCTGAACCATCTTTATGAGTGCCAATTTTGACCATTGAAGTTCGGCTGTTGTAATGAAAGGCGGTAAGCGTTTTGGTGTCGAGTCCGTCTTGATCCTAGGTCTGCAAATATCAATGAACCTTTTGCAATAGGCCATCACCCTTTTTGTCTTTTTCCATGATGAATATTTTGTTAGCAATTCTAGAGGTTCATTTATGTTGGTGGTGAGCACCGTTAGTTCTTCTAATTTATCGTTATTCATTATGATTTCTCTTGGATTCCATTCAATCGTTCTGAATTTACTGAACGTTTTAAGCCATGAAGGTCCATTCCACCATAATGAATTTTTCTGAAGTTTACTTGGAAGTGCCCCTCTAGATAGTAGATCAGCTGGATTCTCCTCCGATTTCACGTAGTCCCATTGAACTTGACCTAGTAATCGACGGATTTCGTTGACTCTGTTGATAACGAAAACGTTTTGCTTACTCGGAGTTTTCCGTAACCAGGCTAACACCACTCTGGAATCTGACCATGCATACAATTTTATGTCGTCGATTTTCAGGGCCGTAACGGTTCGATTCATTAATTTTGCCAACAAGGTAGCGGCACAGAGTTCCAATTGTGGAATGGTCAATTTGGTTTTGATAGGTGCGACCTTCGTTTTGGCTACCAATAATGTCGTTTGGGCATTGTCCTTTGAGATGGTTCTTGTATATATCGCTGCTCCGTAGGCTGATTGCGACGCATCGCAGAATCCGTGTAGTTCAATGGGCTGATCTGGATTATATCGAAACCATCGAGGTAGTTGCAGACATTCTATAATTGGTAATTCTTCTTTGAATTTGTCCCACGCTATCTGGATCTCTGCAGGAATTGCTTCATCCCATTCTTTTCCTGTTTTCCATATGTCCTGCATGATTATTTTCGCTTTGATGACAATTGGGGCCATAAGACCTAATGGTTCAAATATCGAAGCGATTTCAGATAGCACTTGTCTTTTTGTGTTCGTGCTATTTGCAGTTGGTTTAATGATGTATTGGAAGTTATCAGTTAGAGGGGACCATCGTATCCCTAGAATTTTAGTTATATCGTCTCCGTTGTTGAAGTCTTGGGGAGACGCATCATCATTTAATGCTAGATTACATTTCCATTTTCGAATGTTGAATCCTCCCCTTCGTAGAAGCGTTTTCACTTCTTGTTTGATTATTTGTGCATCTTCTTTGTTATGGGCACCAGACAGAAAATCGTCAACGTAGAAATCTTCAAGAATTAGTTTTGCGGTTCTTGGGAATTCTTCAGATTCATCCATAGCTAATTGTCTTTTGTTTTTATGGGAGGGGAAAAGGTGAAACTACATTGCTGATACCAACTTTGAGTTGCGCGTATTTTGAAATTCAAGGTTTGTTTCTTCAACAAACTATAGACAGCTGTTTGTTCATCGTCTGACTTTTTAATTTTCGTTTTTCGAAATCCTTTTGAAAATTATGTCATTCGTCTAACGTCTCTTCATATCGTTTCTATTTTGTTCGTTCTGAAGACATTTCTGACATGGTGGGTTATGTTATTTCCGATGGCTAAGTTCCGTATTGTGAATTTTAGATCCTAAGGCACTAGCTACTGTTACAGTAACCAGTTAGAGTAAACAGTAAATACCCAGATGTAAATATAGTGGAACCTTTATTATTTGAACTGATTGGGAATGAGAGTGGGATTTTGGGACATGACCAAACAAAGAACATAAGAACAGGTGAGTTTATAAAAATTGGAAATAATGGGTGATATTTCAATAGCTATAGGAAATCTTCTTAAGTAAAAACACATAAAATACATGAAATGTTCATTTGTATCCATAGAATATCCATATGATTTAATGTTTGAAAATTATTTCATGCAAATGTTGGCCGAGGCTGCGCCTCATCCTCTAAGTCTGATTTTAGCATACTCTTTCCAACATTTTGGCTGGTATCTCACGAATAAATTTTTCAATGTTGTATTCCAATGTGTCAATCGAAGCGGGCTTGTCACAATAGATAGCCCCACAAAAAAAATTAAAGGAGTTATGTCGCACGGCCTCTTAATTGGTTCGTTGTTCCACGTGCTGTGTGGTATGTGGCACCACGTTGTTGAGTAACAGGGGCCCAAAAAGAGCTGAATCGATAATTGATGGTGATCACTAACACTGACCGATACAGCTGCGATATTTTCCTCAGTTCGCACTGTACGTAAGCGTGTTCAATATAAAACAATGTAAATTTGGTGCGAAATTAAGTCACAATAGCCCGAATAGCCGCTTCAGTGGGTCAATTACTGACCATAAAATGGAAGAAGCACGCTTAATAAAGCACGAATTTTGATAATGAAATTCAATGATTTGCAAGCGTTGTTCATTTGTAAGACAATTCATCAATTTTTTACGGACGAAATCAAAAAATTTACTCCAATTCGGATAATTGAGGTTCATATAATCGAGGTTCTACTGTATTTTAAATTAGTTTCGTTCTATAGGAACCTGGGTATAACTTTGTTGTTCATGATGTCAATTACAAGTGCAAGTTTTTTGAAATAGTTGAGTCGATAAAGTGTTATTCCATTGAGTGGATCTGTTCCTCCACACTCTGCAAAAATTCCTCTCATCTCAGTGTCGAGTTGTTTCGATAGCTTTTTAACATTTTCCTGGTTTTCCTCAGGCTAATATTTTAATAGTCGGATTCCTGCTATCCATAATTTGTCTATCGCTCTTACTGGTAGCGCAGTTTGCCGATTTTTTATAAAAGTGGTAAAAGAAGACAGGTGAACAACTATAATCCAATAAGCGAATTGTCAATTTTTGGTAAGATTTTAGAAAAATTGGGTATAGGATATTTGTTCATGAAACCAAAACATCTATAATCTTCCAACAGCACAACGCGGTCTTTCCACTGAAACTGCTCTTTCTCTTTGCGTTGAGCGTATTGCGCGGTCGGTGGATGCCGGTTTTCAAGTTGATTCGGTTTACACGGACTTCGGCAATGTAAGGCTTTCGATATGTTATTGAGAAGCTTATTGGGGTTTGTGACACTCGTGGTCTTCCAGCGTATAGCACCGTGGACTTTTCAAAAGCTCAATCTTTAACATCACTGTACTATCTTTTAGGTAGATCGGGAGCAGAACGGGAAACCCTGTCCTCAACAGTTATTAATCAACAGTTATTAATCATTAAGATTCTGAATAGTCACTTAACCATTTGGCAGATTAGGCGATTGCCTAGGGGAGCCGCATCAGCTAGGGGCCTCTTGCAGGAGAAGAATTCTGATGATGGTTGAAAAGGGGCCCCAAAAATTGTACTGCCTAAGGGCCAACCAGAGCTTAAAGTATAGAAGGACAAACTTGAGCTTAAACTCACCTCTTATAAGAAATCAAAAAGTCAGCCGCAGTAAAGTCTGCCTTTTCAAAGGAAAATAAAAATGTATTGACATCCCAAAGAAAACAGTGTTTTTGTGTTCTCTCTATTTTTCCAGTCTTTTATTTCGTCGTTGGTATTTAATTATATTTTTATAAGTAAGAGTACCTTTTTCATTGTTAAGTATGGTTATTATTGTTAAGAATGTGGATATTGTATTAGAGATAATGCTCTGCACGCATTCTGAATGAATAAATGAAATGAACAATGAAAAAATATTATGAACATTCTCTAATTAGTCAAATTCAATCCGATTTTCAAGAAAAGTACAAAATATGAAGATGACGTCATACAGCTCAGGGTGTGGCTAGTAAGCTAATGAATCATGCGTCCCCTTCAAACAAAAATCGACCAGTATCGCTATTTTAATCGAATGTGACCAATTCGCCCGCAAATGGCTCTGTTTCATTGCTTTTTCCTGAGACAAGTTGAACATGAGATAACTCCTGGTCACAGGTTCAGTAGTCCCTTGTTCAATTGCTTGATTTTTCTTCTCAACAAATATGAAGTTTATATTCAAAATTTAGATACCGCAGCCCTTGAAACACCATTATATTTAACGGTGTTAAACGCTTCGTCAGAGGCAGAGGTAGGCCATAAACCCCTTCCTGTCTTTCTCACTTATGGCAGTCGTAGCGTCCTGAAATCAAAGTGGGTTCTACAAAACTACCCGGTTTCAATTTTGCCCGTTCTACCCAACGACAAACGACCACTTCTTGAAGTGAATTTGAATAAGTTCAATAAAATAACACATACCGAAACTTTATTTGAGGTGTTATAGGAATAAAAGAATTTTTACGTCGATCAGTCAGTCTTAGAAACTTTCAGTGTTCATAATGGTAAATCACGAATATTGTACCATCTATTTTATCTCAACCAAATATTTGCAGATCCTACTTTAATTTTCATCTTATCGACGGAATATATATTAATAACTCATGGGAATTCATTTTTAATTATACTGTCAAATTTATTGCAAAGTGAATTAAACAAATTATTGATCGATTATTTTCAGGTAGCAACATATATTCCTCAACTTGGACAAGTTGATCCATCAAATTGGGCCCTAAGCGTATGTACGGTCGATGGCCAGAGATTCAGCTTAGGCAATTTCAAAGAATATTTTACTATACAATCAGTTTCCAAGCCATTCACTTACGCTATCGCCTTGGATAATTTAGGGGAAGAGATTGTCCATAAATATGTCGGCAAGGAACCAAGCGGCCGCATGTTTAATGAATTAATCCTGAACCATGAACGTAAGGCCTGTTTTTCAATTTATAAATTATACACAAAATTTGCCTCAAATATATCTCACTCTTCAGAAAAACCTCATAATCCTATGATCAACCCTGGTGCTATTGTTGTCTGTTCACTGATACATTCTATGGTGGATAGTTTTGGAGGAAAACCAAGTTTGGTGTTTGATAACACTAAGCAATATTTCGATGTAAGAAAGTTTCTTCTACAATTAGAGTAAATCAACTTTGATGGACATTTATTTAGAGATTAGCTGGGGGTCTTCATGTCGGATTCAACACATCAGTTTACATATCTGAACAAGAAGCTGCAGACAGAAATTACGCCATTGCTTTCTATCTCAAGGAGCACAAATGTTTTCCGCCGAAGTCAAGACTAGGAGATACTTTGAAGTTTTATTTTCGGGTAAATGACTTTTTACTATATGAATATGTAGTACATACATGGAAAGTGGCATGGAAAAATCTGATAAAATTATGAGAAACTATAACAATATATCGCTTTAAGCTCATGTTGCGGTTGCCTTCCCCACACTTGAATGAAATATTATTAACACATTTGCATTAGAGCAAGGTGGGTCTTAATGTACAAATAAACACACGGGGTACACTATTACAATGCAAATATCGCACCCATCGTAGAAAACTGCAACTCAAAAAATACTGATTTCGAGTTGGGACTGGTAACGTACATGGAATCCCAAATTGCTTTATTTTGAAAGTTTTTGGTACTTCTAGTCTAGATAGGTAAAAATGTTGATAGGAGACCTGGGCTCGATTTTCGTGAAAACACCAGTAGTGGAAACCATTCCAAGATATTTTAATTTGTTTTGAAGATATAACAAAAGTTTGACATTTTATCGATTTCGAAGATGTGCCATAACTATTTCATTCTCGAAAGTATCTGAAAAAGTTTCAACGAGCACTTCTCCTCTGGGACTAACACCCGATTTTCAATTATATTATATATACAGGGTGTACCAAGTTCGACGGCCTATTAGGCGTTTCTGGAGAACTAGACTTATTTGAAATCTGAAAATTGGGATTATGATATTGTTTGACATTATCTACCGAGCTAAAATATTCTTGGAGCCTGACTGTTCTGTTCTTATTTTGTATATATGTTTATTCCCCCTTAATTCATTATCTTAATTGTCACGATGCAATTGTTATGCTTGGATGGTGGTCTCGATATTGAGCTTTGTTTCAACTTTGTCTTGCTGTCATGCGCTAGAAGTTGATATGGCTTATACTGAGGCCAGTTAAAGGAAGAAGAAGAAGACAAGGGCCATCCCCCTTCCGCACTAAGGGCGGACCATCGAGACCCCTAGCCCTTCAACAACGAGACCAGTCCTCTGATACCAGTATTCTGATACCATCCAGAAGAGTCAGTTCATATAATACACAGTACCACGATTCTGCCACGTTGTCCTACCGGTAATGGTAAGTCTATATCATACTTATAGTGTTTTGTCAGCGTATACTAAGTCTTGTGATTCCTGGTACAAACTGTTTCGATTGTGAATTTCATAGAATACCATCACGAACTAGCGAATCTGATGATTTTACGTTCTCTCATTTAATAGCAATTAAAACATGGTCCTTCGAGCCGGATTCTGCTAGGAAGTTTTACTTTGTTATTCATTTCTTTCTATTCAAATTGAGATATTTTGTCTGGGAATAACAATTCTGAAGTAACAGTGTTGAAATATTTGCTTTGTCTAGTCTTCTATTCAGGTATTTCAGTTGTATCGTGATATATCTCTCTTTCTCTTTTTTTTCATAAAAGTGACTCTAATTATTGCTCATAATATATATATATATATATATATATATATATATATATATATATATATATATATATATATATATATATACATATCAGAACGACTCAATTCTCTAAAGGATATCTTACATCGATTTAAGTACCCCTCTCACCGATCTGCTCCATTCTGCGTGCTTATCACCTTGGAGCAACTTCGCGCGCTCGGGAATTTCCAGTATTTCTCTTTCTTTTCTGAAATTCCATCCATTGAGCCAATTTAAGTTTATGATCATATAGTGGTGTGTACCGCTCGAAAGACTTTCCTTTAGTTTTATTTTTCTCCGTTTTTTTTTCATTAGTTCTTTCAATTTAGTTAATAGGCACCTTCAATATGCCTCTCACAATGGAAGAAAAAATCGCTCGCGCTGACGCCCTTAGAGAAATAATTATAAACCAATTAGTGTTGATCGAAACATGCGCGATAAATGCACAACGAGAAGAAAATAATATTACCAAATTCGCGATGGCTTTCATGGGCCTTAAGAAGTTGCAAAAGGATTTTGAAAAACGTCACTTGTCAATTGTGGTCGCTTTAGCCGGGGATTCCGAGAAATTAAATGCTCAGTCCGAAATCATGAACGATTTCTGTGCTAGATGTCTGGAACTAGAAACAATTCATCACACACTCATAGCGGAAAAGCAGATAGATCAACGTTCCAGAATTAACACAACCACGTTTCAAAATACTACATTCAGTAATACGAACGATTGTATCCGCTTACCGCGTATTGAACTGCAAGAATTTTCGGGCAACATCCAGGAATTTCTATCTTTTATTGAACTCTTCGACACCCTGGTACATAACAACGGTAAACTTTCAGACATCGAAAAATTTACCTACCTGATTTCGAAAGTACGTGGTCCTCCTCATGCTTTAATTAGAAATTTACCAATTGTGTCGGCAAACTATGCCATCGCGTACAATTCTTTAAAGGATAGGTACGACAATAAAAGGCTCAGAGCGGTGAATTCCTGGAAGGAATTAGAAGGCTGTCCCAAGATGCAAAGGGGCGATTGTAAATCTTTGCGCCATTTATTGGATACCTTCTCGGAAAATTTAGAAGTTCTAAGAACTACGCGGTACGATGTTGACGGTTGGTGTTTCATTTTGTCAAATATGCTTCTGGATCGTTTGGACCCGAATACAAGGCGAGAGTTTGAGAAAAATCATGCGTCGAACGAAATGCCGAAATATACGGAAGAGATTTCATTTCAACCCAGTGCAAAGCATTAGAAACATTTTCATTATGCACAAAGTCTTCTAGCGAAACAAATAGAACCCAAAGGGATGCACCTAGAACAACCCAACGCAACACATTGCTCGCGAAAACAAAACGCGTCGTAGATAAATCTCCCAAAGTCACCCGATGCAATTTTTGCGAAGGTGAACATCTCATACAAAATTGTTCGGATTTTTTGAATAAAAATGCATCAGAACGTTTCCAAGTTACAAAACAGAAAAAATTATGTGTAAATTGTTTATCCGATAAACATAGTACCCTGAACTGCGTTTCTAAATACCGCTGTAGACAATGCAAAAGGACGCATCACACGTTATTGCATTTCACGGAAAATTCAGAACCGTCAGGAAATGATGCTCCACAACAAGTTAATACAAATCCAACGGTTGCTATGTTTACGAAAGGTGAACACGAGGTACTGTTGTCTACAGCTCTAGTGAGCGTTCGCGATGCTTTCGGCAATATTCAAACCGCGAAAGCTATTTTTGATTCAGGTTCGCAATCATGTTTTGTAACAAAAGGGTTTGCTAATAAATTAGGCCTCAAGAAAATTAATATAGCTGCGACTCTTCACGGCCTCGACAGAATGCATATGCCGGCTAAATCGGGTATACATTGCGTGATCTCCGGCGAAGATTCCGCAGAATTTCAAGCAGATTTCATAATCTTAGAACAGATTTGTGACCCATTGCCTATCACCGGATTCGATCTGAACAAAATTCCATATGTGCGTAACTTAAAATTAGCTGATCCGAACTTCAACAAGAGCGATAAAGTGGACATGCTTTTAGGCGCCGAAATATATCCTCTCATCCTTAGAGAGGGAAAAATCGTGCTAAATGAAAATTCGCCGGTTTGTATACATACTGCATTCGGTTGGGTCGTTATGGGAAAACTCTCCTCTCTTTAAAAGGTTCAATACAACGCGCCACGTCCGATTAAGACCTTTTTCGCGAAATATACAACGAATGATCAACTGAACGATACACTACGACTATTTTGGAAAACCGAAGAAGTTCCAGATGTGAGTGTTAAAAATCCTGAGGACGAATTTTGTGAGAGTTATTTCATTCGAAACATTAAACACGACGAACGTATCGGATTTACGGTCTCGCTACCCTTTAAAATAAACGTTCCCGATTTCGGAGATACACGTTCTATAGCAATGCGGCGATATTTGTCATTAGAAAGACGATTAATGCAAAATCCACAGAGTCGGATTGCCTATACAGATGTAATCAACGAATATCTGAGTAAGGGTCATATGACGAAGGTGGAACCTCCCGCACTTGCTGAACTCAACGGTTTTTTCTATATACCGCACCATGCCGTCCTAAAGACCGATTCCACATCGACACCGCTTAGGGTAGTCATGGACGCGAGCAGTCACTTTCCTGACAAGGTTTCGCTCAATCAGGCACTGTACAGCGGTCCCAAATTACAACGCGATCTAGTTGAAATTCTAATAAACTTTAGACTCCATAAACATGTAATGCTCACGGATATCACACAAATGTTCAGAATGATACAAGTAGATCCCAATCAAAGAAAATATCAACGGATTCTGTGGCGTCCCAATCCAGATGGCCGATCGTGGATTACCAATTGAACGTCCTCGTCTTTGGCATAACGTCATCCCCGTTTCTAGCTATCCGGACGCTTTTGTATCTTGCCGATAAATATCATGATTTTCCGTTAGCATCACAAATTTTACGAACGCAAACATTCGTTGACGATATCACTTTCGGCAGCGATGATCTTGATTCGATTAAAAGCATGCGTGATCAACTTGTCGAACTACTAAGTAAAGGTAAATTCGAACTCAGAAAGTGGGCATCCAATACAGAATCACTTTTGGAAGGATTGCCTAAAGAAAATGTACAGAATATTGACTTTTCTTTCGATTCCGAAAACAATGCTTCCTTGAAAATTCTAGGTTTGAAGTGGTCGCCAGTTAAAGATAATTTTTTCTTCACATTCAAATATCTCGAATTTAACTGTACTAAAAGAACAATGCTCTCGGAATTGGCGCGCACCTTTGATCCGTTGGGAATCTTGACACCCATCACCTTTTTCACTAAGGTACTGATTCAACGGTTGTGGACCTTAGGTTTGGGCTGGGATGAAATACCGCCGAAAGATGTTGTGGAGAAGTGGTTACATTTTAAGAGAGATCTCACAGTGCTTTCTTCTTTTGCGCCAAGGCATTTCGATCTTCGTAATATGGATTCATGTCATCTTATTGGATTCTGTGATGCTTCAGTCGAGGGAACATGTGCGGTCACGTATGTGAGAATCAAATACAAAGATTCGGTGGTGAAATGTCATTTCTTGTTCGCGAAATCGAAAGTCGCCCCATTACAATCGGTTTCTTTACCCAGACTGGAATTGGAGGCTGCAGTTCTTCTATCAAAATTGATTAGATATGTGGAAAAGGTACTCATAGACAAGATATGTTTAACGGACATTCACGCCTTCAGCGACAGTTCCGTGGCTCTTTCGTGGATTAAAAACTCACCACATTCATGGAAAACATATGTCGCGAATAGAGTAGCTTTTATTCAAGAAAGAGTACCGCCTAACAGAGATAACGCAGCGGATTGCGGTTCCAGAGGCATTTTTCCTTCTGAATTGCTGTCACACTCTTTATGGTGGACTGGACCTCGGTTCCTTTTAGAAGAACCAACATCCTGGGTCAAGAAAGTTCCTGAGCACGATCCAGATACGATTGAAACTGAGCGACGAAAAATAACGTTAAACGTGCAAGTGTCACAACCGAATATTTTGGATACGTTTCTTGATAAATATTCAACCCTAAATAAAATTAAATGTGTTCTTGCTTACATTATCCGTTTCAAGAATAGATGCATGAAACGCCAACGTGTCATCCGTGAATCGGTCGACTGCCTCACAGAGGAGGAGTTGCACAACGCCCTTCTTTTGATCATAAGGCACGAGCAACAGAAGTATTTCGGTGATGAAATATTATGTTTAAAAAATAACGAGAGATTACCTAAATCGTTAAGAGTTTTGAACCCCTTTATGGAGAACGACGTATTGAGGGTAGGTGGTAGACTACGTAACGCGGATATGTTGTACAACGAAAAGTTTCCGATACTTATACCAAGAAAGTCAGTCTTGGCCACGTTACTCATCACCGAAATACATGTTAAGAATATGCATGCTGGAATCGAAACGACACTATCCTTACTAAAGAGAAATTATTGGATACTCGGGGCCAAAGGATTAACCAGACGAATCGTTAATAAGTGCTTTCCATCCCACAAATGTTCTCCCGTCAATGGGCAATCTTCCAAATTTTCGGGTAAAACAAGCACGACCCTTCGTTAACACTGGAGTCGACTTAGCCGGTCCTTTCACAATCAAAATGGGTAAAATTCGGACCAACAAGACATTTAAAGCGTGGATATGTTTATTTGTATGTTGCGCAACAAAAGCGATTCATATAGAATTAATATCCGAACTCTCTTCAGAGGCTTTTCTTGCGGGTTTCAGACGGTTCATTGGTAGGCGCGGTCTTTGTAAAAATGTCTATTCGGATTGCGGAACTAATTTCACGGGTTCTGATAAATATCTAAAGAACATCTACGCTAATGTGGCAGAAACAGAAGCCATCCGTTGGCATTTCAACCCGCCTGCAGCGCCACACATGGGAGGTCTCTGGGAAGCAAACATTAAGGTGGTGAAAACACATCTTAAAAGAGTTACGGGATCACAAATATTGACCTATGAAGAAATGAACACGGTGCTGGTCCAGACAGAAGCAGTTCTGAATTCAAGACCGTTAACTCCCATGAGTTCTGACCCGAACGACTTGTCGGTTTTGACACCCGCGCATTTTTTGGTGTCAGAACCATTGACAACCATCCCAGATCCAGATATGTCTGACGTACCCATGAACCGCTTAACCCGTTGGCAGCTGCTAGTACGTATGCGCACAGATTTTTGGAAGCGATGGAAAACGGAATATTTACATACACTCACTCAGAGAGCCAAATGGCACCTTCCGAATAAAGCGGCTCCTAAATTAGGCGATATGGTTTTAGTCAAGTCGGATAACGAGCCACCCCTAGAATGGACCTTAGGAAGGATCAGCCAGTTGAATTACGGCACAGATGGTATCGCACGGGTTGCTTCAGTCACCACTATGAAAGGGGTAATACGTAGACCATTGGTCAAACTTTGCCCCCTGCCCACGAATTGAGCGATTGAAGAATATCTTCCTTTCTTCAAGGGGGGGAGGATGTTCTGTTCTTATTTTGTATATATGTATATATGTTTATTCTCCCTTAATTCATTATCTTAATTGTCACGATGCAATTGTTATGCTTGGATGGTGGTCTCGATATTGAGCTTTGTTTCAACTTTGTCTTGCTGTCATGCGCTAGAAGTTGATATGGCTTATACTGAGGCCAGTTAAAGGAAGAAGAAGAAGACAAGGGCCACCTCCCTTCCGCACTAAGGGCGGACCATCGAGACCCCTAGCCCTTCAACAACGAGACCAGTCCTCTGATACCAGTATTCTGATACCATCCAGAAGAGTCAGTTCATATAATACACAGTACCACGATTCTGCCACGGTAATGGTAAGTCTATATCATACTTATAGTGTTTTGTCAGCGTATACTAAGTCTTGTGATTCCTGGTACAAACTGTTTCGATTGTGAATTTCATAGAATACCATCACGAACTAGCGAATCTGATGATTTTACGTTCTCTCATTTAATAGCAATTAAAACACTGACCACTTTCAGTTATACAGGGAGCAAAAAAAAAATTTTCAAAATAAATTTTTTCTGTTTTTTTTTTTTAATTTGACAGAGTATGCAATTCTGAATACATTCGTACTTAAATCGTTGCATTCGTCGAAATACTTTCAAAAATATCGAGAAAAACCTGAAGAAAAAGAGAGAAAAGAGTATTCGGTATTATGTTTGTTATTCCTAATCTAGATACATTAAGCACAAACCGTTTTCACATTTTTGAAGTCAAAGATTGTGGAAATATTGTACATTTTTAAAATTTTGAAAAACTCATCATAGGGTGTTCCAAATGTTGGGTCAAAAATTGGGATCAAGATTAGCCCATAACTTTCGTTTTTCAAATTAGAACTCTATTTTTTTATGATTGCGTTGGATTGTAGGAAGAAAAATGATGATAGTGTTCTAACATGTTAATGCTCCTAAAATTGATAATTCTTGAGTTATTCAGGATTTTCTGATTTTATGTGGTACGTAGCGTCAAATTCATTTAATCTGTTTCATATCAACTATGACCTTGGTCACAGAAGATGAATTATTCCACTAGTGACACACACTTAAATACATCCGTACTTAAATCGTTGCATTCGTCAAAATACTTTCCGAAATATAAAAAAAAACTGAACAAAAAAAGGAGATAAGAGTATTCGGTATAATGTTTGCTATTTCTAATCTAGATATCTTAAGCACAAACCGTTTTCACGTTTTTGTAGTCGAAGACAGTGGAAATATTTTACATATTTAGAATTTTGAAAAACTCGTCACAGGGTGTTCCAAATGTTCGGTCAAAAATTGGGATCAAGATTGGCCCATAACTTTCGTTTTCCAAATTAGAACTCTATTTTTTTATGATTGCGTTGGATTCTGCGTAGAAAAATTATGATAATGTTCTATTATGTTGATACTCCTAAAATCAATAATTCTTGAGGTATTTAGTATTTTCTGATTCCATGTCGTACGTTGCGTCAAATTCATAAAATCTGTTTCATAAAAACAATGATGAATGAATTAAAGCAAAAGGTGTGTCACTAGTGAGTTATTGGAATAATTTATCTTCTATGACCAAGGTCATAGTTGATATGAAACATATTTAATGAATTTGACGTTACGTACGACATAAAATCAGAAAATCCTAAATAACTTAAGAATTATCAATTTTAGGAGCATTAACATGTTAGAACACTATCATCATTTTTCTTTGTTCAATCCAACGCAATCATAAAAAAATAGGGTTCTAATTTGAAAAACGAAAGTTATGGGCCAATCTTGATCCCAATTTTTGACCCAACATTTGGAACACCCTGTGATGAGCTTTTCAAAATTCTAGAAATGTACAATATTTCCACATTCTTCGACTTCGAAAATGTGAAAACGGTTTGTGCTTAAGGTATCTAGATTAGGAATAACAAACATAATACCGAATACTCTTTTCTCTCTTTTTCTTCAGGTTTTTCTCGATATTTTTGAAAGTATTTCGACGAATGCAACGATTTGAGTACGAATGTATTCAGAATTGCATACTTCGTCAAATTCAAAAAGAAAAAAACAGAAAAAAAAATTTTGACAATTTTCTTTTCGCTCCCTATATAACTGAAAGTGGTCAGGCTCCAAGAATATTTTAGCTCGGTAGATAATATCAAACAATATCATAATCCCAATTTTCAGATTTCAAATAAGTCCAGTTCTCCAGAAACGCCTAATAGGCCGTCGAACTTGGTACACCCTGTATAATTTTTTTTGTATGATATAAGATGAAAAAGATTGCATTCGTATTTAGAATAAAATAGTGGTTTTTTTTCCCTTAGTACACGAGATAAAAACAAATTGAATATAGTGACTTATTTCCATTGAAGAAAGTCTCAATCGTTTTTAGATATTTTCATAAATAAAAAAATTATGGTGCATTTTCGAAATCGATAATATATCATAATTAAAAAAATTAAGATATCGTGAAACGGTTTACACTAATGGAGTTTTCACGAAAACCGAACCCAGGACTCCTTTCAACTTACTAAAAACAGTCAAAATCAAGCAATTTGGTATACCCTGTACAGTACAATTGGTCTATATTTTCTGTCGGAGTTGAAATAAGGCTAGCTCAGTCTTATAGTCTATTTATACAAGAGAAAGCGAGGTAAGCAACCATAATAGTATAGTTTGCGCATAGACAATTATTCTCTTATTGATCAAACCGTCATAAATCCTATCCCTTCGTAATCTCAAACAAACTACTAGGATCGTACTGGCGACGTACTGTCGATAGTACTGAAACGTAATGATGGAATCATTACAATCCGCAAGTGTCAGTTTAATTTCAAGTTTTATCGAAAATATCGTTAAAAGTTTCAATATTTTACGCAAAGGTGTTGTGTCTATTTTATTCGGAGAATGGTATCGAGGGTATCGAGTTGAAACTGTAGAAATGAGTGAATTTTCCTAGATTCGACTCTGGACGGACCCGTGGCCCCTCCTTCTTATGCGCCGATTTGTTTACTATGCTATTTCTTATGTTTGAACGGACAATAGTTGTCCTACTCGACGTGAGAGCACGCGTTGTGTATTCGATACTCAAGGAAAGGAAAGGCGAAGCATTGAACGCGACCTCCTGATTTGTAAGAATTCTGAGTTATTGCAGTGCATTCTAAAGGTACGGTTTCGCTTGTGCGTCGGACGAATGCAGTGAATGCCAGCAGCTACTGCTAGCGTCCGCTGTGATGTCGGAGTGGTTTCCTTATCTGCAGTCAAACTACTCGGCCGACAGTCAACAGTGAGAATTCGAAGATGGAGTGTACTTGCGCTTCATATTTCGGAAGAATAGGAGAAAGAAATTATTTTAAAATACAGTGTGACACAGACTCATGGTACACCCCCATTTTCTCCTTTGTTTCTGTAGCACTTTTTGACATTTAAAAAAAAAAAATCTAACGTCTGATTTTTCCGGAAATGACATCAACTTTCGATTTTCAAATGGGACACCCGGTATATTATTACATTTTTGAAATCTCTATAATTTTCTCAATCTAATGGCACCTCAAAGTTGATATACCATTCGTCAGAACGCCCATTTTATTTTTCGATCTAGAGAGCCATGAACTCCCTAAAATTATTCCAAGTAATCATAATAATGCTACACTATAGTAATTTCGATTTAAAAAGTATCGTGGTTCGAAATACTTGACAAAAAAGTAAACCAAAATCTTTTTTCACTCGAAACTCCGTTTTGTCAAATAGTAGCATAATGGTACTCGGACGTCATTCGAAAGAACCATCGTTGGGGTATCCATCCATATCAACTATTTTTCTGTATAACCAATACGAACACGATAATGGAGTTCAGACGAGTTTAAGTATCTTCTCGGTTCAATCCAAAGTTGATGTCATTTCCGGAAAAATCGGAAATTGGATTTTTTCTAAATATGTCGTGCCCTATAGTGAGTATATTCAATGTTCCGAATTTCAGAAATATAGCTACAGAAACAAGGGAGAAAATGGGGGTGTACCATGAGTCTGTGTCACCCTGTATATGAAAAGAAAAAATAAGAAAAGGCGTGCTGTGCATTCGATGTATAAGAATAGGAAGAAAAGGAGGATTTGCCAGAGTAGATGCATTCGCAGTCCGAGGGTCAAATTGCCTGGCAAGAAAAAATAGTAACAGGAACGTAGGGTTCGGAATAATTAATATTCAATTATATAAAACTGTTTCATATTCACATAAAGAGTTTAAATTAAAAATGATAAAGGAAAAATTTCCTTTTACTTGGTTTTCCTTCAATTTCTGTCGCGATCTTTCTCCATACACTGTCTTTCAGCATGAGAAGCATCATACAAACATCTATTTGTGGAAACTAATTCAATTAGTTTAATTTCTTCATCCGTCTTTTCAACACTCATTTTCTATCATTTCGATAAATAATAACAATTTTAACCTCTATATAAATGAATTCACGCTGCAGCGACGTCGCACAGACTGGTACCGCAAGCAATGGGTCGTTTGGATGCTGCAGCCACTGCTGCGTTGACTGCAGAAGCGGAACCGCTTCTTCGCTGTTTCCTATGAACAGTCTATACAACAATCGCAGCAGCTACTTTCGGCGGTCGCTGCATGCGTCCGATGCACAAGCGAAACCGTACCTTTACGCTTAATTCACACACACACCGGTTTTTGGTCGGCCGGTCGTCCAAATCGTACGCTGATTTATGCCGGCGTGAATTCAAGCATACATTAATTATCTCAGCGTGCCGTCCAATGAGATGAAAGAGGGAGTGGTCTATAAGGCCCGAATTCGTTTTCAAAACGTTCAATTTGGAATACGCAGCATAATATCGGATGATATGACAATATCTCTCTCATATAAACGTTTTGATATGACACATATCATGTGCCTATATTCGTCCAAAAAAATTGATAAATTCAAAATTTACATTCATGGATATGATGTTATATTCATTTTATTTCTCATTTAATTTGAAAGAATACTACCGATTTTATTCTACTCCATATGGACTTAATTGGATAATCATAAATAAAATTTCAATTTAACCATAATTTTATTCTTAAAAACTTCATCATCTTCGCGAGATTTTAAATAACAAATTCTTTTAAATTGTTATGGATATATAGACCATGTCAATGAGAATTCCTTCTGATTTTGTATATATCATGAAAGGAGGAATAAGGTTCTCATTATGTTTGTTCAGAAACTAGAGTCTTCTCCAAACCTCAAACTCCTCAGTACTCCTAAAATGAAAGTTATTTTCTTCTCAAAAGATTTTCATAATTTTTGTAACTAGAGAACTCGTCTCTATTATCAGCAGAACAAAGACAACACAATATATTTTGATTCTTTATTGAAACACTGCTGAACTCCTTTTGGCAAATTCCACATATCAGAGAATTTGATCTGCGCAAAATTTCAGCATTTACCAAAAACTCATATGAACTATTTACATAATTAATATTTGAATAGGTACACAAAAACATTGCTATCAGGTACTTAAATCACAATCGATGCCATATCTCACAATAATTTCGAATAGCTTGCTATAGTTCACTTAAAATAATTAGTAAAATAAAGGAAACTAGCAATAAAAATTGCTTTTTCAGAAGTCTCGTTGAAAATTTGCAATGAAATTCCTCAAAAATTCACAGCAAAGTTCTCAGTAACAAGGTTGTATCAAAATGATATAAGGTAAATGTCCCAATTATCGACACTATAGTGAGATCTTGCGGAGAAAGTATGATTTCCTAGTTGAAATATAAGTAGAATTTGTTGCATTTCCTGAATTTCCCATTCTATGTATGTTATATTTGAATAAACAAACATAAAAAAAACTAATTCATATACTGTAAAATAATTAAAATTGAATAAAATACAGGCAAGTCAGATGTCCCAATGATCGACAACTAGAAAATCAGAAAACCCAATCATCGACATGTGGTGGTACCAATTATCGACAGAGTGGAAATTTATAAATGGTTGTGAAAAATATCATTCTGAGCAACGTGACAGAAATAATATGAATAGAATAATCTTTTATTCATGATGAAAAATGAAGCAACAGTTCGAAATAACATCAAAAGTGAAAAAATACAATATTGTTCTGAAATAAATACTAAAAGTTCAAAAACTTTGATATGAATTCAATGTTTTTAAATTCTTGCATTTCAGGTATGTCATATATGCCACATTTATTCAATATGCATATTTCATCTTCGTAATGCAAAATATCATCAACGTTGAGCCATCTACAGTTACCATGGCTTTTTGTCAATGCCTGGTATGATTGTCCAGACTTCTTCAATACTAACCCAGGAAAATATTCAGCATCATATTCTACGAGAACATAATCACCTTAAGCGTATTGACATTTTTCCGACGGATCTTGATTTTACATCTTTATATTTATTATTTATTAATCTTTATTGGATCACTCCAATTGGCCAACGACCGAAGTCTTCCAGCCTGTTTCAAACAATGCTAACAATGATAACTAAATTCTATAATAAAAATGAACAAAAAATTTAGATGGTACAAGAAATTGTGATTTAAAATGATCGTAGTCGACATTCATTCAGCAAGAAGTAAAGCGGTTTCTCAGGGATTTTTCTTTTGGTTGCATGGTTTTCTCTGAATTCAAGAAGTAGTGGCTGAATAATTTCTTTATTGTGGCTTTTTTCCATGAATTTCTTGTTGAGTCGTTCGATTCTTGCTTCTATTGTTTCAACCTTTGTTCTTACATCTTTATATTTTCCTTTGTTTTACTTTTTTTCTTTTTGGATGATTTCAATAATTTTCTCTCTCCTTCAATTCTCTGTTCCTTCTCTGCAGTGACTGAGTGTTCATCTGTGCAAGGCGAGAGAAGTGAGTTTCTGAAAGGAGTGGGTATATTTTTTTCTGGAATTTCTTTAACAGGTGTTTTTTCTGAAATCTCTCTGAAAATGCTTGCCTGTTCTGTTACTGTAAGTGGAAAGCTCACTGAAAACGCAAAATAACCAATTATCGACATATGAATGTTCCTATTATCGACATCCGTTAAAATATTATTGAAATAAGTGTTGACTTGAATATAAATTGAATGTCGATTGATATTAGGTGAAATATTTAATCATTTCGAAGCGAATTATATTAACAGAAGTGAAATAATGATGACTGTTTTTTTTTCAAAGTGTATTTCAAGTTAATCTTTTCTGTCCTAGACATCGACTTGTATTGCACCAAATATCGACACCAAGTTGCACGTTGTATCGACACCATGATTCATTGTACTCCCATTTTATAATTCGACGGAAAACGATATGTCGATAATTGGTACAGGAAGGAGGATGAGTTTCATGAACAACCCCACAAATTTTTTTTTTAGGAAATCACTTTACTTTGTTAACTATGACTAAGTCAAAAAAATTCAAACGAGACCCATTTATCGACACTCATGTCGATATTTGGAACACAGTAGCTTTCAGATGTACCATTTATCGACACCCTGTTTTTTTATAAAAATATAGGATAAATAGTTAAAATTTGATAATACAGAAGAAGAATAATCCTATATAACTATGTTTGTAATCAATATTTTACAGTTTAGTGAAATATTGTACGTGAAAATTGAAGCGAATGAAAGAGTATGCGCTTAACTTATGAGGAAGTAGAACGGTGTTCACTAGAAAACGACTCATACGCGACTGTTGAGCAGCAGTTTTTTTGGGCTGGAGGGGTTAGGGAAAACTATTTTTTGATTTCAGTATGATCTTTAAAGTATGTATCAGAAGTATGTTGCATAAAAATTGTAATGAGACCGTTTTTCTTCTTATTAAACAGATAATACTTCAGAAATGTCGATAATTGGGACACTGTCGATAATTGGGACATTTACCTTATATATATATTCTTTTGAATAAGAGAGCTAAAATAATACAATAAATGATGAGAAGTAAGAAGAGAAGGGCGAAGAGTGCCAAAATCCAGTTGACCGTTGACCGTTGACGTTCGAACAAACGAATTCCGACGATTTCACACGAATGCTCGTACTTCTGATTGGACGGCACGCTGAGATTATTAATGTATGCTGTGAATTCAAGGTCCCATTCACCAATCATCGTGCAATTTGGACGACCGGCCGACCAAAAACCGGTGTGTTACTTGGATCATCTCATCCGAAGTAAACTTTCTTTTATGTGAGTCCCATTGTGAAATCTGTGCATGAAATTAGTCCACGATAATTTGATTGTTTTTTTCTGTTTATCGACCATCGAATGTCGACTTTGAATTATTCATGAAAAAGTTCAATAAAATTGATTTTATTAGTAATAAGATAGCTACTTTAGGTGATTTCGATCTGAATTTTTATTTCTCTGAATGAGATTGTAAATTATTCTGTGATTTCATGGGATATTATGATTTTTGTAGAACTGTTTGGCAGCCCACGAAGGCAGTAAACTGCAACGATAATATTTTTTGAACTTCACTCCTGATATGTATACTACCATTGTTTATATAACAAGAAAATAAGGAATGTGAAAGATGATGTTCAAGAAGAACATCATCTTTCACATTCCTTATAATCGTTTTTAACGTCATATCACAAAAGTACAAGGCTTCGATAGAATAATTAGTATAAAAGCGACATAATTGTGAAAAATCACGAAATTGAAATAAAATTATAAACTTTATCCACTCCTATTGAATAATGTATTCATTATTCAACTGCATCCGAGCAATTAATAGTATATATTTAAGAATTGGGAGTCGTTTTGGGAAGAATCTGTCTATCCGAGCCTATCGACGGATAACATGAAGATGATCACACTGATGTCTTTCAAGATTTTCCTGATATTTAATATTTTATGTTATTTTTTTTGCGGGGAGACAGGTTTTTTCGGCTGAGGTTTTTTCCCCTGGCTGTATAGTATCGTATGATTCTATAGTATCATACGAAGAATGTTATGATACCCCGTTCTTTTTTTACCTCAGCTTAGATACTTTTGTTTCAACATTTATTGTATTATTTTAGCTCTCTTTTTCATAAGAATATATATATATTGTTATGGTAGCTTGATGAACTTTTTTATTCGAATCGAATTTTGTTATAATTTGTTTCAAACTACAAATTTTGATAATTTAAATTTTGAAATTTGCCAGGCTCCTCTTATCTCAATTGAGAGTTCCTAATAAACTTCACTGAAATTGAAAGATTTTAAATCTACAATTTTAAAAATAATATAATTAATTGAAAATCTCTTTACAGAAAACAAATATTAACTATTAAAAAATTGATTTGTAAATACTATTTTCTAAATACAATTGTCCAAAAACTACACTAAGAAAAGTTATCCTACTCTATGGTTTGACTATGATTTTCAATGAAGTTCAATTTTGAGGTTAAGTCAATTATTTCTTTGTTATTAACACTTTTACTCACAGTTTTTCACTCTGTTCAAATAACATACACTTCTCCTTCCAAATTCTTCACACTAGCTCCGATTATGCCAACCAATCTCCAATTAATATTCCTTTTTAATTTTGGTAATGTACCTTCTAAATTACAACTTCTTCTCTCTTGAATATTGATATTACTTGTTGAACTAGCTAATACTGATACAATAGTTGACGAATTGTCCTATAATTCTTATATGATATTATTTTATATTCGTCTCCAACTATCACTTCTCAAATCCCAATCAATTCACTTTTTTTTTCGTTTCCCTGGTTTCTCTCCTCAAAAAATATTCTATACAATCTTGATTTCTAATACTACATGCTAAATACAATTTCATAGAATCTATTTATATTTTTCTTATCTAAATCTTTCAATTTCAGCAATTAACAAACCAACGATAAATGGAAATGAACTGAGAATTTAGAAAATACCTACTACTGATACATGTAATGTTAACAATGAGAATTTTGAATTGAATTTTAATGAAATGAAAACAATAAATTGAAGTTTTGAAACTTTTGAATTTTGATGCATGTATTTGTAATATATTTTTAACCAGGTAATGTATAAGGTATCCTTTTGAAGTAATTTTGAATGAAATATAAATATTGAATTCTATCATCTATTCCATAACAAATTCCCCAAATTTAAAATATTTATTCCTTGAATTATTGTTTTCAAGAATGAATATTTTGAATTTTAAAGCTATAAATTTGGAAATGGTTTTTAATTATTCATTGATATAAATCGTTAATACTGAAAACACCTCGTATTTTATTTGTCTCAATATCTTTCAATACATAACTGTTCAATCCAATTTCGTTGTATATAATGTGAGGTCCTTCAAATGGAGGTGCTAATTTGGCACAGATATTGTTTTGCTTATCTTATACCCTGTGTGATCTCACTATGACTAAATTTCTTCTTTTAAAATGCTTCTTTTTCCTTCTTTTTCGTTTTTTCATTCTTTTCATGTATTTCTTCCTATTCTGTTTCAAACTTTTCCAAACTTTTTCTACAATTTCTTCATATTTCTGATTAATCATTCGCTCACAATGTCTATTAGGTATTTCTTCTTTCATCAAAAATACTGGAGTCTCTTCTGTAAATTCTTTATTTGAATATTGTGCTATATTATATATTTGCATTGCATATTTATGATAGGATGTTCCTTTGTTTGGAGTGAAACTCCCATTAAATAATTCTGTCTTAATCATTTTTTGTTTCGCAGGTCCCCAGAAATATTCTAAAAATTTTATTTTAAATTCCTCGAAATTATTCAAATCCATTTTTTTATCATTAAACCAAAGCAAATTTTCATCCATCAATAAACTCCTTATAAATTCTTTAAAAGAAATAAATGAAGAAAAAAGTATTTTTTTGTTTTCTAAATATCTTAAGAATGGTATTGGATGTTGCTTCTTTATTCTTCCATCAAAATTCCATTTATGATCTCCAGCGTTTACTATTTCTGTTGAAATAGTATTTCCTCTGTTCATCACCTCTTCTATTTTTTTGTCCTGTGCATTTATTCTTTCTTGTTGTTGTTCTATATGTTCATTCTGTTTTTCCATATCATGTCGAATTGAATTAACATTTATTTCTAATCTTTTCTCATATTCATTAGTTTTCTCTTCTAGTTTTTCATCAAACTGTTTTTCTATATGATTTATTCTTGTAGTTAATAATTGATTGAGTGCTATTAATTTTTCTCCAAATTTTCTGTCCAATTTTTCACAATTGTCTTCCATTTGATTTTTAATTTCTGTTTTAGTATCTTCCATTTGATTTTTAATTGCTGTTTTAGTATCTTCCATTTGTTTCACTAATGCTGTTTTAGTATCTTCCATTTTTTGTTGCATTTTCTCATAATTTTCTTTCATTTCCAACAAAATATTTAATATTCTAGAATCATTTCCAACTTGTTCACTAGCATCTCCTCTTTCGTTTTCTTGCTCTCCCTTTTCTCCTAACATTGTTTTACTTCTAGTTAGCATAAGTTTTAAATAAAAATGTTATTATATTTGAACAGTTATGGATTGATAGAAAATTGAAATTCAATGAATAGATAAATAATAATGAATTTAAATTATTCAAGCCACGCGTTGGGCGCCAATTTTGTTATGGTAGCTTGATGAACTTTTTTATTCGAATCGAATTTTGTTATAATTTGTTTCAAACTACAAATTTTGATAATTTAAATTTTGAAATTTGCCAGGCTCCTCTTATCTCAATTGAGAGTTCCTAATAAACTTCACTGAAATTGAAAGATTTTAAATCTACAATTTTAAAAATAATATAATTAATTGAAAATCTCTTTACAGAAAACAAATATTAACTATTAAAAAATTGATTTGTAAATACTATTTTCTAAATACAATTGTCCAAAAACTACACTAAGAAAAGTTATCCTACTCTATGGTTTGACTATGATTTTCAATGAAGTTCAATTTTGAGGTTAAGTCAATTATTTCTTTGTTATTAACACTTTTACTCACAGTTTTTCACTCTGTTCAAATAACATACACTTCTCCTTCCAAATTCTTCACACTAGCTCCGATTATGCCAACCAATCTCCAATTAATATTCCTTTTTAATTTTGGTAATGTACCTTCTAAATTACAACTTCTTCTCTCTTGAATATTGATATTACTTGTTGAACTAGCTAATACTGATACAATAGTTGACGAATTGTCCTATAATTCTTATATGATATTATTTTATATTCGTCTCCAACTATCACTTCTCAAATCCCAATCAATTCACTTTTTTTTTCGTTTCCCTGGTTTCTCTCCTCAAAAAATATTCTATACAATCTTGATTTCTAATACTACATGCTAAATACAATTTCATAGAATCTATTTATATTTTTCTTATCTAAATCTTTCAATTTCAGCAATTAACAAACCAACGATAAATGGAAATGAACTGAGAATTTAGAAAATACCTACTACTGATACATGTAATGTTAACAATGAGAATTTTGAATTGAATTTTAATGAAATGAAAACAATAAATTGAAGTTTTGAAACTTTTGAATTTTGATGCATGTATTTGTAATATATTTTTAACCAGGTAATGTATAAGGTATCCTTTTGAAGTAATTTTGAATGAAATATAAATATTGAATTCTATCATCTATTCCATAACAATATATATATATATATATATATATATATATATATATATATATATAGTATCTATGAACATACAGCGGGAGTTATAATAACTTCCGCCTATAAATCCCTCTAATTAATCAGAATACACTCATAGAATTATTTAACAACCGAATGTCAAGCTACTCTTGTACTTCTGTACGAGCCGGTTGACAGAGAGGGAACATCTCATTATTGTTATTGATGGGAGTAATGTCACTTGAATAATTCTGACGTTTTCAAATTTGGTTGACACCTAATTGTTGTTGTGAATGTTTTTCTGAATAAGACCTCCGATAGTGAGGATAAAATATTATGTAGGTACACTTCCAGAAATAAGACAAGCAGCTAGTGCTACAGTAGGTACAGAATTTATTGCCCGCGAGAAATCCCAAAACAAATATAAAGATGTATCAAAAATTTTCAAGAATGATGTAGGGTAGTAAGAATGTATATTATTATAGTTGTGGATAGTATAGTGGAAGTATAGTTTTCAACTTGCAGTAATGGTCTTACCTCCTTTGATGAATTACAAGCAAACTTCATCTGCGGGAGTTAAGACTCGCATTACTGCTCGTTAAATAATATACTATTGAACTGCATATGAAAAACTATTGGCACTACAAAAAAAGATCTGGTATCATATTGTAGGAAATTCAGTTTTCTCGGAAAACGCACAACTTGGAATATTCATAAAGAAGCGGTCACACAGTGCGTTGTTTGTCGAACCACGAAACTTGGTGCGTAGTTCCCTACAGTTCGCCTTTTTTCCTCGTTTTTTTCTAGTCAAAGTTGACACGAAATCGTATAACCCCAGGTTCAAGAAATTGGGTTCGATGAAGAAATAGTAGAATCAGAAAACAATTACTGACTGCTAGAAAAATATCTAATATTCGACAAACATATGGCATTCAAAAACACACTGAAAGAGAAGGAGCAAAACAAGATATATTGCTACACAGCGCGCTTAGATGAATCTGTGGAGCTAAATAGTAAAACTATAAACCTGCTGCGTGAGAAAACGATGACGAAAAATGAATACTATCAACAGAACCTATCGATTACGGACCGGAAAAAGTTTTAATGGTTTTTAGACATTTACGAAAATGAAAAATTTTTAATCGTTTTTAGACATTTACGAAAATGAGAAAGTTTTGGCACATCTTCGAAATCGAAAATATATCAAAACTTTGTTATATTTTGCAGAAATGAAGATATCGTGAAACGGTTTTCACTACTGGTGTTTTCAAGAGAATCGAGCCCAGAACTCTTTTCAACGTTTTTACTTTTATAGTCTAGAAGTACCAGAAACAGCCAAAGTCAAGCAATTTGAGATACCCTGTACAAGATCTGAGAAATAATATTATTTTCAAGAGTTGAATATTTCCGAGAATTGACACACCGGTCTGTTAGCTTCCTTTGACTCGTACAAATTTACCGACAATCGATGGACCCTCGAACACCACGCACCACAAACTATTATAGCAAACCACCCATGTCAGACGGTGCGTTGTTCGTGTTTTCTCCAGACAGATTCGGCGGGCCACACTCCGCAAACAGTGAACTATGACAATCCACCTATGTCAGACACTGGTTTGTAGTTTGTCCAGGCAGGTTCGGCGAACTACCGGATTTGACTCATACTATGATGTATAAAGTTACTATAGTCTATCCAACGAGAAGTGATAGAGCCAGTAAACAACTAAATGTACGCGTATAGGGTTATGAATATTTTCATTGGCTGCCGTTTAGTGCTTTCTCCTTCTTCTCCAGATCTGTATTACGAGAATCAAGTGATTCATCTGAAATTCTCAGTTGCTTGCGTCGGCGTCGGTTGCGCGGTCGGTACATTAAATCCAATCCTGATGAATTTGGCCACGCCTTGTTGTTTTGGCGCGCTATCGCTTCTCGTTGGATGGACTATAGACTATGTAGCATATTAGAGTCCGTTTCAAATGATTGTCATCAGAGCAAGCCATGGAATTCCAGCCGAGGCTTTATTTCTAGTTACAAAAAGTTACTTAAAAATTTATGTGTTCATCATAGATTGAAATATATCAATATAACCTATAAAATGATTGAATATATTTTTCAAGGCAAATAAATTTGAAGAATTTCTTGTGAAATTATATTATTTTCATCATTGTTGTATTGAAAAAATTTCGAACTTAGCTTCAAATGCGGAAGAGAAACAAGCTGAGATAGATTATGACTAAAATATACACACCCACACAATTTCGCTGTAGATCAAGCATGGGAATTGGAAATTCAGGATTGATAATAAAAATAGCGTGGAATGCTTCAACATGAAGTCTTGCAGAATTTCGAGGAACTCCACTGTAGAGGATATCATTCATTAAATAATCAAGACTTTATCAACGATAACTAAAAGTTTGTTCTCTATGAAGACCCTTCAGCAATCTTTTCATTCTTGTTGACTAATGACTATCGAAAATTCAGCCAAGTTCTTGCCCTGTGTTTTTTTTCCTGAGTATTGTGGAACAAAAAGTATAAAGCTGACCTGACTTTACAACTTCATATCCAAGTGATTGAAACAAATAGAAAATATTTGTTGACAAATTGTGAATCATTTGTAGTGTGAAATGCTATAAAATAGATCACTTACTGTTTGTATTTATTAATAATGTACTGTCCATTTCATGATTTATTAAATAATATACCAAATGTTGATTTTGATTAAAATTCAGTTACTCTTTAGGCTGTTCAAAAAAGATATACAAACTGATTTATTCATTGTTTTTGATTTTAGAAAAAACAAGGTCGTATGTGTCTTTCAAGGTATAATCATGTGGAATAAATTTACATCCGTTGCTCACTTCTGACTGTAATGACTCGTCTTGCCTTCTTTCTTCTCCAAAATTCATTTGACAGGTCTAGGTGAAAACTGAAATTTTGAGACTCATTTATTTATCAGAAAACACCTCGAAAAAGTAAATAATTATTACCTGAATAATTAGCAAAACGCGATTAATACCGGCAGAAATACCTGCTAAATTGTTGAAAAACTCGCAGTACCGATGATAAACTACCTACCTACTTCACGTTCCCTTGTAGTTAGGCGAGGCGAGAGGTATCTTGATGAATTCCCGCCATTATAAATTCGGTAATACTTGATAAATATTCAAATCCAAAACTAATTTTTCGATTTAATCAAGAACATAAGCATACAGAAATAAATTCGAAATATATTCAGGAGGTTAATTCAAACTCTGAAATGTCAAAACTTCAATCAACACCAACCTAAATCCTAGAGAATCATAGAGGAAATATTAATTAACGCCCTAATCATGGGCCATGATGTGTACTAATAGGGAATGGACTAGTGGAGATCCCGTTTGCAAATTCATCCAAGATGAGAAAATGCCGTCATCGAACCTAAGCAGACCGGTTTCGTACTTCTTAGGACTCATCAGTGCCTCTCAGCCAGCAACGATGAACGAGCATCCTAGACACCAGTATTTAAGCAATGCGAGAAGACAAACTCAGCGTTATTCAAAGGTTTGCCATCTAGAGGAGCGTAGCTGAACCTTCTCTCACCAGAATTCCCCAACAAAAAGAAATCTCCACGTACTTTCACTGCTCCTTCAGGCTAACTACCACCACTCATTTAGAGTTTGAGGTAAACGCTTTACCGATGGGATATTACCAACATATTTTCGAGATTCCACAGCCGCTTGAGATGCCACTCATTTTTAAACGGACTATATATCAATTGTGCTGTCATTTGCACTTCTCAGTGAAATCTGAGTCTTGTTCATGTTCATGATTAGTGTATTTTCTGTGCATCAGTTTCAAATTGATCGATTAGGGACATACAGGTGGCTTTGAGATCTTTCAGGTCTGAAACAGAGACAGCAATTGACGTATCATAAACAAAAATTATCAATTTGATCAATATTGATACCAGATATTCGGGTAGATCATTTATGGAAATAATGAAAAGCAGTGGTCTCCATATAGAGCTTTATTGAACTCCTAGCTCACACACACGACTGTTGGACCACTGGATGCCCACTTTAACAGACATTATTCGCCCTGTTATAAAGATGCATCCCCAATCTAGAAAAACTCCTCGAAAACCCAGACTATAAATTTATTCAGAATGAATCTAATTGGAATACAATCAAAGGCCCTCGAGAGGTCAAAAAACGAACCTGCCACATGGAAAACCTTTTTCGAGAGATTTATAGACAAACTCAAAAATCGAAATAGGAGCCGTCTGGGTTAATCTTCGTTCTCTGAATCCATGTTGGCATCCCGCCAACAGTTGTACTCATTAAGGAATACAAACATGCGATTTAGTTCTATTCTTTCGATGGCGATCGGTCTGTAATTGCAGATATCTTCGACATTATTTTTTTTTATGAATTGGTATAACCCAGGAATATTTTGATGACCTAGGGACAATACTCCAGGAGACCGAGATATTGATTAATCGCTAGAGAGGCTCAGAAATATCTTCGGAAATGGCTTTCAATACTCTACCCCCTAATCGAGACCAAAATAGAACCAACACTCTTTCTACTTTTTAATGACCTGATCGTATCTAAGACCTCACACTGATTCACCGGATGGAATAAGAATGACTGTTCATGTAAGGAAGATGTTGTGCACGAACAAGAGACATTACTGCCATATCGTTCAACAATATTTTGCTTGCTAGAGTCGAAAAGTGGTCCGCAAAAGTCCCAGCTTCAGAACCTCGAACACCTTTTATATTCAACGTCATGTTGACTCCCTCACCATTTGATTCCCGGCCAGTTTCATGTCTGACTATATTTCAGACTGTTTTGGTCTAGTTATCAGATGAACATAGAGTTTGGTATGAAATTGAAGCTTGGCATATTCTTAAAGTTGTCTATAATATTTTTGGCATCTCTGTATATATCGAACGAGCCTTGACCCCTAAGATTAACATGGAGCCAGTACAGTAGTGTTGGGTAGTACACGGTTTAAAATTGAGTTTGTAAGAGGTGCCTTACTTTTGTATTCAAGCGGTACAGTGTACCACTTCCAATGAGGCGAGGCGTTCCGGGACTTCCGGGCGTTCATGACACGTTAGGCAGTCGAGACAAAATTTGCTCTACTACATACTGGGGAACTGGGGCGATGCAAGCAAAAGAAAGGAGGATAACGTCTAACGTCGTTACGTTTGTAAGACGTTAGAGTTAGAGTTGAAGCGGTGGGGAAGGCAGAAGGCACACTAATTCAGAATGTGTATTAACAACTGTAGGAAGTTTGTATTGAAAATGGAGCGACGGTGAGCGGGTGAGAGTGGAAGGTTGCGTAATATTTCTTTGATTCAAATCACAAATTACACCGAAAATGAAGGAATATAGTTATACGAAATAGTTGAAACTTACCGTCATAATACATTCTCATTCAACCAAAAATTTGAAGTATATTATAAACAGTTTGTTAGTTTAGGAACGAATTGTTTCCATTACAATTTATGAATTCAACATGAACTGAGATCATATGATCTCTGGATGTTATTAATATTAATGGTTTTATCTAAAGATGATAATATCATTCTGATTATACAAATAGCAATGCTCTTTCTTGTTCTGCTCAGGATTTTATTTTTCACTCGGACTTCAACTCAATTCATATAAATAAAACACGCCGTTAAATTTGTTATGTTTTTATTTGAGATAAATACATTTCAAGAATATCGTACAGCAGTATCAGAGCAATTTAAAATAACCTACCAATTCAAGAATAGTTATTTATGATACAAGATCAGAAAGCATTGATATTCTTACACGAGTTCAAAATTCAAGAACGAGTCATCTTTATGAGGATTTGACACATACTTAGAGAAAAACATATTAGTTACAGAATAATCAGAACCACAATTATAGAGGTGTTCAGGATGTTATCCGATCCCATTCAACGACATACCTGCATCGCATACAGGATCAGGTATGAAAGCTTGGAATAGGAATAATTTCCGTTCAGTATTCAGTATTTCTTTATGAAACAATATTTAAATTGAATAATGAATGAACAAAGAAGACATCAAGAAATAAAAACATATCAACTCATGAGTGCAAATTAATTCCGTTATAACCTACAGTATATCCAGCAATAGATGGTCACATTCAGCAGACGTAGCACAAAGCGATAATGTTACCTATCGGAAGCGGTATAGGTCGAAACCATATTGAACGCATGTGCCTCCTTAGACAGATAACTTTTTGATTATCTGATTAATTTACTTATTACTGGATATGAGAGGCTGATCTTTAAAGGAGTGACGGATCACTTTCATCCTATTAATTTTGCACCGCAAAGAGTTGATTGTAGCCTTCATCCTCTTGATTTTGTCTTAGTGGACTCTTATATAGATGATTTTTCCCCTTTTTTTCAGTTTCACTCAAAGAAATAGCTGAAAAAGAGGAATATTAGGTCATTCAATAATTTGAATGAAAATTATCTCGAATTTACATTTACAATCTAGAATGTATTCATGAAAATGGTTAAGTTTCAAAACTTATTGTGAATGAAGTCAGTAAGACATTTAAGAAACATTTAAAGATGAAGCTATGAGGTTAATGGAGAGACTTACAGTTATTATTTGAGCATTCACTAGGATTTGCCATATTCTTCTTCTATCGATGCCTATCCTCTGTGGATGTTGGCAATCACGTCAGCTTACAGCTGTCCTGAATATTTGAATGGTTGTCATCCTTGTCCATTGCCTGATATTCTGCATCCATGATGTTCGTTGGCGCCCTGGAGACAGTCTTCCTTCTATCTTGCCTTGTGAAATCAGTTGAAGCAGTTGATATTTTTCATTACGTAATACATGTCCCAGATACGAGACTATCCTGATTTTAATGCACTACAGTATTTCCAGATCCTTCTGCATCCGTTTCATAACAGTATCATTCCTGACATGGTAGATGTACGAAATCCTGAGCATTCGGCAATTCTCAATTTGTGGTGCAGCATCTGTTTTGGAAGCTCCAGATGTTGGAATTTCTGTAAAAGGAGAAGTTTTAATGAACGAATTTAATGTCAGACATGTGTTTTTATTATATTAATATTCGCTTAGACTCACCGACAGAATTTATTGCAGCATTCATTTTCGTTCGAATAAGGCCCCTTCAGGAATGGAATGCTTCCTGGATGGTAATTGTACCTGATTTGTTCTGGAGAAAAATGCTCACTGCATACTGTGTAAAATTTATTGAGATCGATATCGTCTCGCCCTGAAAATTCTATCCATTTCTGAGCACTGAAAATAAAAGGAATGAATAACACAGTTACAGGAGTCGTGTTTCATTACTTACATTTCCATTTTCTTTGGTAATGTGAAAAATGCTAATCCTTCTGTTATTGAAACAGTTCTTCACCATACAACACGATCCAGAACTCATCTTAAAGTTGAAGAATAATAAATAATAATATAAGTAAATACCGAAAAAACATACGACAGCAAAAACCAAGCAAACTTCGAAACTAGTCAATCAACAAGCAAGATGGCCGATTGGCGCCTTGACAGCCACGAAGCTAGCACGTAATCAAACACGTGCCAAATTTTAGTGAACACGTGACTCTTCAGATGGCGCTGAAAACCGTTGTCGCCTCGTTTCCCATCTTTATACTTTAGAATCTTTGTTCCGGACAATACGAACCCCCCCTACCAAACCAACATCATTCAATTGCATCTCCGATCTCCGAGTACCTGCGTGCCTGCACTGCCTGCGTCGGTCTCGCTCCCTGCGTCTTTCGGCTCTTCCGAATCGTAACGTAACCCTTCGTACTTCGTACCATCCTCCTCGCTCGATCGCCCCACAGATGCGTGACGTGTTGTCGCTTAGTGGAACATTCGAATTGAGGTGATACAGTTTTTCAAAATGAGCTGCTCTTACATTTCTGGGTCGTGTCCGAGACACATGAACCGCATCTTACAAGAGTTACCCAACACTACAGTACAGATTCTTGAAAATTTGGCTGGCCATTGGAACATCTGACGTTACCTGAATTTGGATGATTTGAAACATTTGCACATATCCACACCTACAGTAATATAACATAACATAACATAACATACTTTATTAATCCTGTTAGACACTACAAAAATGTATAGGATAGGTCAGAGAAAAGAACAAACAAAACAAAAAAATTACACTAGAATTGCAGTTACATGATAATTCCCACAACTTTTTATGCTAACTTGCTAATACTAATGAATCAGAAAAATACTCTTTCACCGAATAAAAACATTTCGATGTTAGAAGATTTTTGATAACTTTTTTGAATTGATTCATATTCAGAGATTTCACAGAAGATGGTAAATGATTATATAACTTTATGCTCTGATATAAAGGAGAGCATTCAAATTTCTGTGTTCTATGTTTTGGCACCAGAAGAACATGAGAATTTCTGGTTTCATATTCATGATAACTTGAGACATTTTCCCATTTTGATACATTCTCTCTGGCATAAATTAGGCATTTCAAAATGTAAATGCAGGATAGTGGAAGTATTTTATTCATAACAAATG
Organism: Hippodamia convergens; assembly: GCA_038502775.1. Taxonomy (NCBI): domain Eukaryota; kingdom Metazoa; phylum Arthropoda; class Insecta; order Coleoptera; family Coccinellidae; genus Hippodamia; species Hippodamia convergens. Next base: position 73,654,664 of record CM076607.1, read on the forward strand.
TGGGTCTGCACGATGTTCTTGGAGTTAAATTGAAAATTAATCTTATGATTCTTTTCTGTGCAACAAACACTCTTGAAACAGTAGTGCTGTTGCCCCAGAGCAAGACATTGTAAGCAAGGTGGCTGTAGACAAGACTATAATAGATATCAACAAGAGCACAACGAGGCAGAGAGTTTTTAAGCCTATTTATTGCAAAGAATGAGCTATTGATTTTTTTGCACACAATGTCAACATGGGATGACCAACTAAGATTCCTGTCAATATGAACTCCAAGAAATCTAGAGCAATCAGTTGAAGTAATCACTCTATCCAAAAAATTCAGTCTTAGAGAATCGGGCGCAAAGTTATTCAGGCCGAAATGCAGACAAACGGTCTTTCCGACATTTACCATCAGAGTATTGGTATGACACCATCTGAAGAACTCTCCCATCAAGCTTTCACAGGCCTGCTGGAGCTCCCCACGACTCTGCGCCGAAACAACAACTGATGTGTCTTCAGCGAAAAGTATTGACAAAAGACAAGCCAGATGACAGGGCTAATCATTTATGAAAAGCAGAAAGAGTAATGGTCCCAAGACGGAACCCTGCGGAACTCCAAGCTCTATATTTTTTTCCCTCGAAAAGCATTCTTCTAATTTGACTGACATGGTTCTATCGTTCAGAAAACTGTGCAGCCAGTCCAAGAATATTCCTCTAAAACCCATGTTGTAACACTTCTCAAGGATGAAACTGAAACTGAGAGTGTCGAAGGCACATGAGAGATCAAAGAACATCCCAGCCACCTGGAGCCCCCCATCAAGGCATTCATAAATAGCTTCCACGAAGCTGAGTGCAGCCGATTGAGTAGAGTGATCGGTTCTGAAGCCATGCTGAGCTGAGTGCAATATTTTGAACCTGTTGAGATAATTTACCATTCTCGCTAGAACAATTTTTTCGAATACTTTTGAGAAACTACTCAAAATTGATATTGGACGGTAGTTAGTTATGTCATGAAGATTTCCTTTTTTGAATATCGGAACAACAATAGATTTTTTGAGAATCTTCGGAAATTTACCAGATGTGACAGATAAATTGATTAAACTCGAAAAGTGGTGGCTGATTGCTGGGGCAATTTCCTTGAGGATTCTAACTGATATACGGTCAGATCCTACACTCTTTTTATTTTTTAAATTTCTTATGGTTTCTTCAATTTCGGAATGAGAAACAGGATAGAAAAAGAAATTGCTCACTAAGGATGGTATGACAGTACAAGTACGTGATAAATTGTTACCGTAGCAAGTATGCAACCTATTCTTCACTGCAGTGGAAAAATAATCCGCAAATAAGTTGCAAATTTCATGCGGGTTTTCTGAAGTTGTTCCATTTATTTCAATGGAAATAGGATTATGATAGCCTTTAAACTTTCCAATCGTATTATTAACAATATTCCAGACCGCCTTGCTCTTGTTATCAGAATTGGCTATAGTCGAACAGTGAGCATTATATTTGGTGGAATTTACCAGCAGGTTATGTTGGGATTTCTGCTTTTTATAGTTTTCATAAGCAATCTTTGAACCACTATTGACGTGAAGCCAATAAAAATTATTTAGTTTCTTCTTACTCTGTAGTATTTCTGATGTTACCCATTTTTTCCGTCCGACTAGAGGATTGACCCTTTTCGAAGGGCAGCATAATTCTAAGTAGTATTGTACAATACGATTGAATACTTCAAAACATTGATCGACATCAGTCTCCCAGTAAACTTCCGCAAAGTTGCATTCAGATAAATGAAATACTAAACTGTTTAGACAGGCCTGACTCAAATCTCTAACTGTACATAATTTCGATCTACGCCCATGAACTGGATTGAGTTTCAGTTTGAGGAGAATTGCTCGATGATCACTCAAATGCGGCTCAAAAACAAAAGATTTATAATTTTCTAGAATTATTATATAATCTTCATGAAGGAATCATAAGCAGAGTCTATGCCTGAGAATAAATAAACAGATTCAAAAGAAGTTCGAGAAATAAGTAAGTTGGGCTTGTTCAGATTGTTAGCTGAAATAGACCTACATAATTTATTGATGTTACTTTTGTTCAGCTGCTTCCCAGAAATACATCTGGAGTTAAAATCTAAAGGAACTGCTTTGTGATCGCCAATATGAAATTCGAAAATGGACGTCGAACAGTTCTCGGTAGTTACATTGGTAAGTATATGTATAGTCAACCTTTGTGGCTGATAAACGGCTATTTCTGTCAATAAATACTCGTGTTGGCTCCAGGTTAGTTACATTAAGATTTGAACAGTCAAACAAATCAATGAGTAGTGATCTGAATCTTCAACTACTTTTCAAAAAGTACATTACCACGAAGGAAAATGTGGCCCACAGTTGACTGGCACTGTTCGAGCATATATGTGGTCTTGTCTAAGAATACCTGGATATCTCCTGTAGGCGACTATATACGCTGACGACACCAAACTTTACACCACCAAGAACGAACTTCAAGGCACATAATTCGCTTTCTAATTTCTGTGACACTGCTAAAATGTTTAAGTCACTAACAGGAAGACCGATTCCAGCATATATCGTGGTTCCACCATTCTCACGCGTTCTACAGAAGTATGACACCAATTTATAACCAGGGATCAGCATGGTAGTCATTCCATCATGATTACAACAGTGTTCAACTATACTAACTATGTCTGGTGATTTTTCAGAGAACAAGAGTGAAAGTATATTCATTTTATTCGACATTGACTGCACGTTGAGTTGAATAATCTTTAAATTCGCTTAGCATTGAGATCAGCGTACTCAGGCAATGGTTCAATATCATAAGAAGATTGGGCCTAGGAGAGAGTGGTGCCCAGACGACATTTCACAAAAAAAAACGCTTCACCACCGCAGCACGTTCAGGCCAGAATGATGGGTTCATAGATCCAATTACTCATACGGTATTACTTAAAGAAGTCAGTTCTCCTGGGAGTCAATTTTTCGCAAGAAAAACCGGGTATACTCATTGTTCTCCAACATAGTTCTCCAGATATTCAATGTTTATCATTGGGCGTAATCTGGATACGTGAATGAATTCAAGACGCTTTTTGGGGACCGTAACCAGAGATCTAGTTTTCAATGTCGTCGGTTGACCTTGCGGTTTTTCATTGCCAGATGAATTATTTGTTTTGAAACCATTTTCACGTCCTTTTAACTCGTTCTTTTCACTAAACAAATCTCGAATTAGTTTTTCCTGTGTAACCAACATATCCTTCAATAAAACAATTTCTGCTGCAAATAATCTAGAGAGATCATCGATTTCTTATTTGAATTTCAATAAATCATTTTTATTCAAATTCAGGCGCTGGGTTAGAATTTTCCAAACCCCTTGTATCTTCAGTATCATCCAAGTTGTGTTGGGTTAAGACATCAGTTTCACCCGAATTAGAACGTTGAAGACAGGTTTCACATATCCATTGATTAAACTTATTTCACGTCATTTCAAATGATTTTCAATCAATGGGAAACACACTCACTATGAAAATCATTTTCGTAATTTAAACATATGATAGAGTCATCATATCCAAAGATTACCGGGTCCGACAAATGAAAATGCAAAATCTCTGTTAGTTTTCAACATTTTTCAATTCGCTTTTCTGAATATGAAAGCAGAAAGTTCAAAGTTTTTTTATATGCTGTTCTGAAAGAATTTATCCGCCTTTCGCCTTCAAAATGAGCTTGAGTCTCTTTCTGCACGAGGTGCACGCTGCTCGAATAATCCTCACTTAAACTATTCCATTTTCGTGTCAGGGAAAGCTTGGGCGATTTCAATGATGTGTGTTTTCTAGTACGAGCCTTGGCCTATAAAATGCCCCACACACAGTATTTGAGCGGATTCAAATCGAGTGAGGACAGTGGCCACATTTCATGGTCGATCAGAACTGATACAAACTATCGTTGCGGTCCATTGTCAGGACAACCAGCGGAGAACGACCTTTTTCATGATTTGATCACCTCCTTGCCGTAGAGTGACCCGCAAACGTTCCGGATGGTCCCTGGTACGTCTCTTCAGCAAACCCGATTTTTTTGTTTGTTGTTTTCTTGTCGGAGAAGATAAGGTTCGAAAGCATCCCACCATCGAGCAAGCTAATCAGCTCCTTCGATCTATCCAACCGCTTGTGACGTTGCAATGTTTTGAGGTCTTGAAACTTATTTTTTTCTAATGGCTGGACCTCAGCTTTTTCTTCAATATGCCACGAACGCTGCAGTTGCTCGTTGCTCTCGTTGAGATCCCAAGCGAACTGTTGTGTTTAGCGAGCCGATTTTTTTTCTAATCGGTGAGGCACCCTTTGGACGACTGCTTGCACCGTTGCAGTACAGCGTCTTCCACCACCGTAGCGTTTCTTAATGCTACCAATTTCAATATATCGTTGTATAGCGCGATAAACGACTTTCTCATTGAATTGTAGGTATGGCAGCGGTCGTCGAATTTCGATATTGAATGTTCCTTCCAAATGAAATCAATAACCGCATTACGTTTCAAATACATCGTCAAAAATTAAGAATGTCTTCATCTCATATGAAAATCACTTCAAGTGTTGAGACATAACATGTTGAAGAACACCCTGTCAAATTTTGACTGCTTTGGTTGAATGGTTAGATGAAGACGGACAGTTCAATTGCCGGACCAGGTAGAGAATAAAGATAGGAAACGACCATATATCGGTAATGTTATTAAAAACCGACTAAGATTTTCCGTTGTTAGGAACTCTGAAAGTTCAGATGGCGCTGAAATCATGTCTCCTGCAATTGAATTTCGACTTTATCGAGCCTAGAAAAAAAAATCTTGTGCGACAAAACCATATTGACTAGAAAGTTTCTATTACTAGCCCGGATTTGAACTCGGACCTCGCAGTCCCAAGGCAATCGCTCTAACAGTCAAACTTCGCTACGTTCCTGGAGGCACAGTAGTGCCCCACCAAGACGAACCAAGCGATGCACCGCGCCGGGGCACTACCCACCTTTTCTTGAAGTGTTTCGTCGTATTTTTAAACCCTCATACCTCAAGTTTGGAATATAACAGATGAAAAAATTCTCAGGATATAATGCCAGTAGTGAACTTATCATACATGCAAAGTGTCAAGTGCATAGCAAGTAGGTACACTTCAGATTTTATACAGGGTGAGTCTTTGACTCGTACATATATTTTAACGGAAGATTCCTGAGGTCAAAAGAAGCATATTTTATCCCTTCCATTTTTTCCGATTCAACTCGGTTGAAAAGATACAGGCTGTTGAAAATGCATAAAAAAATTTAATTTTCGAATATATCTCGTGATTGATTTTATCGAATGAAATGATTTTCAGAATATAGGTTTTTATTAATGTGACAAATCTTCTACGAACACGAAATTTCACTCATATGTATAATTTTTTCATTATGACTAATATATACCACAACATTCCATAATTATACCAGAAACTTTATTGTCACAAATTTTGAAAGTAAGTTGGATGCTATTTAATGAATATTTGGCCATTTTGGAAAATAAAAGTATTCTTCATGATATCTCGTGAAATACGCATTCTTCGAGTTATTTATGATTTAAAGAAATCTATATCAGTAGACTTGTGATTTCACATATTCCCAGAGAAAATAGTCCAAAGGCGTCAAGTCTCACGAACGCGGTCAGTTAAGAGGTCCATTTCTGGAAATCACTCGATCATCAAAGGTCTTCCTCAATAAATTAATTGTATCGCGGGCTTTGTGCAATGTGGCACCGTCATGCTGAAACCACATGTCTGCGACATTATTACCTCTCAATCGGGAAACAAAAAATTATTAATCATGTCTCTGTATCGTTCACCGTTGACCGTAACATTCTGACCATCATCATTTTTGAAAACATATGGACCAATGATCCCACCGGCCCATGAAGCGCACCAAACAGAGACTTTTTCTGGATGTAATGGTGTTTCGACAAAGGCTTATGGATTATTATCGCTCCATATGCGGCAAAAACCAACTATTTTCAAATTAATGAAATTGTGGATGAATAACAATTTTTTTTTCGGTCCATTCAGCAAATGTACGGCGCAAACGATGATCTTGTGGTTTTGATTCCTGTACAAGTTGCTTCTTGAAAGGTTTTAAACAAAGATCTTTTCGCAAAATATTCCTTAAAGTGGATGCACATAAGCTCAATTCTTGAGCGCGATGACGAATGGACACATTTGGGTCTTCGTTAACACTTCTTCGCAAACCATTAATGGTTTGTTGTGTACGCACTGTCCGACATCTAACAGGATGCGTAGTATCGTTTAAGGTAATAGTATTGCAAAAACGATCTACTGTTTCTCTAATTAATCGTTCTGAATTACGATTATGATAAACATAAAATAGACGTCATGCCCGGTAAGTTGCTCGAATTGAACTATAGTTTTAATAATAAATTTTAATAAGTTGCAAGCGTTGCACCGGAACAAGTCTAGGCATGATGAGTTTGCCAAAGAAAACTTAATTCAAATTAACAAAAAACTGTCAAATCGGCTACCATGGAAATTTTTTATTTGAATTTAAAGTTCTCCGCCTCTAAAATAATCACCCTTTATCAGTACACAAACAACGGATAAATTCTTAAACTTGAAACTTTCACCCCCCCAACCAGAGAATGTATAAGTGTGTATGAGACTTCCGCCAATTTTGATGATAGTAGTCTGAAAATTGATTTAAACGAAGGACCGCTTGTTTCTCTGTAATAATCTCAACCACAGTTTCCATTGTGCAATCTCCCGTTGTGATCATTGTATGAAGATAGGATTTTTTATACAATGGTTGTGATGGCAGCTCGCAAATACATAGCAATCGCAGCTTGAACCTAGGTAGGTAATAGTTATTTACGATACAAGTGCAGAAGGCATTGATATTCTTACACGAGTTCAAAATTCAAAAACGAGCCACGAAGTAACAAGTTTTGGAATGAACGAGTGTTAGAATGAGCCTTCTGTACGAGTATCATACATTATTTTCTCTAATTCGCTGAATTTTTATCGAAATTAATAAAATATTGCCGTAAATAAGGTTTGGAATTTTTGCATCGAAAAATATTGATTGTCAGAACTGTTTTCTATCTCATAAAATTTGACAGAGGTTGAATAAATCCATGACAGGAGGCCAACATGCCATGAATAAATATTACTGAAAACAATGTTGGAATGAAATATTCTAACATTGTTTTGTTCTACGACATGAGGCGGAATGAACGGATTTGACACATAATTAGAGAAAGGGATACTTCTTCACTTCGTACATTGTTGATTTTGAACATGGATTGTTAATTAGTTTGACTTGAAATAAATCTCGCAATAATTATATTTTATTGGATTATTATTGGGGAAAAAAACAAAATAAAAAGATTTTGTCAAAGGAAAGTACAAAAAGAACTTAAATCCAACCAAAATTATTTTCATGTAAAATATTGCCAAGACGAGGCCAAGACGACATTGTCAAAAAGTTATCAGATCTTATGTAGAGCAAAGCTGCTAACTCTACACACTTCATCTTCACAAGTCCTTATTCCCCAAACTCTATGCCTTGGTTCCAAATAAGTGACTTGGCCGTTTCGTAACTATAAGAACTATTTCTTAAAAAAAAAGTTATGAACAGCGAATGAATTTTTTATCTTACGCTCACGTGGCGGAAGAGAACCTCATGGCCGGTTTCCGAGGTCTTGAGTTAACCTTCCAATAGTAAACGATTCGATAACTTTAACCAGCCGATAACCTCTCGTTAAACCTAACTGCGTTTCGGAAGTATTTTTCTGTTTTTCGTTAACTATCGAATAGATAACTGATGATTATCGACTGGATCACTAGTTTGTTTCTAGCTCAACAGATGTCGCCACATGCAAATTCATATTTTTAACGATAAATTTTAAAAATACATTTTTCGAAACTCCACTCCCGGAATTCAAATTCCGTTCCGTAAATTTTCTATACAGAATATCAAGTTTTTACATATCTGCTTTCATAGTGTTGAATGAACTTTTTTTGAACAAAAAAACTTTTTTATGTGGAAAGTATTAAAACGTAGCAACAATTTGACAGAGCGTGAAAAAATGTTGCTTTCTGGTTATTGCTGAAGAGTGTACAAATATCATCGAGCACAACAAAGGTGAATCAAAGGAAAGGCTGTGATATATAACACAATCTAACTTCAGACTAAGTTTCCACACACCAAATGCCTTTTGTTTTAACTATTGTATTTCTTGTCTTGATATAAGTTCTGTTGTATTTTCTCTGCGAGAATGAATCTAACACGTTTTCAATTCATTACGAAGGTATAGAACGGTTTACTTTTTGCTTTTTGAACCCGTCTGGTTGCAGAAATATTGTTCATGATGCATTGTCTCATCTGATGATCGCTGGAACTTGAAACTAGATCATAATTCTTCCTATATATTCCATCATTCCATAACAGTATATTATACTGTTTTTCCAACCCAAAACATGCAAATTAGAGTTATCTCAAAACAAAACTTGCAGCAAAAGTGAGGTTCGAAATCCAACATTACGTCTTTGCCCATGCGCCAGTTAGATATCGAATAGATAACTGCCAAAATCGTCCCGTTAAAATAAACTGAGTTTATCGAATGGATAACTTCAGAAGGGGTGTTCAGAAACAGAAATCACCAGTTAATTCCATCCGTTATCGAATAGATAACTACCGTTTAAAAGACCTCGGCCATTAGACACTTATTTCCAACAAAGCTTAGAGTTTGTGAAATAAGGACTTATGAAGTTGAAGAGTGTAGAGTTAGCAGCTTGGCTCTACATTAGATCTGATAACTTTTTGACAATGTGAGAAATGCGCTCTCGTCTTGGCAATATTTTACATGAAAATGTTTTTGATTGGATTTGTTAGTTACCGCATATTTAGCATATTTATATCTGGCGAATTCAGATATTTCCTAAAACAACGCGGAAAACTAGATGGCGCTAACGTAGGTTTTTTTCTCTATAATCTGTGATCATATCAACAACTTTGTAGATTCTTGAGGACGTTCAATTCTGAGTTCAGTGATACTGATTCTCTTGATAGGTCCCTTCTGCAATATAAAAAAATGTCTAAAAAGTAAGCTATCGCATGATGTTGTTTCATGAGTCTCCTTTTTTTCTTGTAATAATTATTCATTTCGCACTGTGGTTCAGTTTGAAAGTATTGTAATTTATATTTAAGTAGTAAGATTTTTCATTTTAAGTTGTGAATACTGTTTATGGGTTGAAAAACCTGTTTGTATTCCTATTTTCCTTAAATAAAAAATAAACTTTCAAATAACAACTAGACCATTGAATACCAAGTCCGCGTGAGAAGTGGTGGCTCAGTTGTTTCAGGTCTTGCCTATCGTTGATCGTTTTTTCCAGTCTTGATTGCATATGATTTATTTCCCATATTTCTTCTTGTTTTCTTTTTTATTCACGGAATACTATACACTACAGTTGACTTTTCGGATTTTGGCGTTGAAGCTTTTGATTTGCTGAAAATCTCTTTCATTCAATTTTAGGGTTTGTGGACTGATTATATGTTGTGAGGTTTCAATAATTTTGAGAACAGAAGTTCTCAGAAAAACTAGAAAGTTTTCTGGGATAATCTCGTCAAAAATTAAAATATTTAACGTAGAGGTGTAGTGTGTATTTCATTCGGAGAATAGCACAAATACAGATTAATAGTCTAGTATCTGTAATCTGTGGAAAATAGTATCGATAACAAACTGTAGGATTCTGTAAATTATTCTAGATTCGAATCTGGACGGACAACCCGTAGCCTCTCCACCTTATGCACCAAATTTTTCACTTTAGTCTTTCTTATTCTTGAACAGACTTGAAAAAGTTGCCCCAGGAACGGTTCCTAGAAAAACTCTGTAATCTGTGAGTGGGTATGAGGTCCTATGCTTACTGGGTTTCTTTCTCCCTTGTCGGTTTATTTTTGTTCAATAAACAGTAATTGCAGTCAAAACCACCTCGTCTATGCTCTTGATAATTGTATCCGCCACTGCTCAGACCAGTTACTTGAGAAATTTTGGAGTATGGAACCGTCCAGCATGAATTCGCCGTAGAACTGTATTTTTTGCATTGCGTTTTTCATTGCCTCTCATCGATCTATTACGGTTTTTACTTCTCTTAAGTATTTCATAATTGATCTTTTTATTTAGGCAGAGACACAATAAATAATGAATAAAAATTTGCTGTAGATGTTTGCAATCCGTTCAAGCCACATTAAATAAAATTAAATAGTACCTGAAACTACGTTGTCTTCATGAAGAGGACACCATAGTTCTTGTTTTATTTTCCCTGTATTCAATCAGCATTTATCGAAGGGCAGCCAATAGCTAAGCACATGCCTGATTATTTCACTCTACTGACGGTTATATTCATATCCTATATGAACAGATTGAAGATATCTTGAATGGGATGCGGGGTAACGCGGTTGGGGTTGATGAATTGTTTATGCGGATGATTCAATATTGTAGACCATTCATTGTCAAATATATTGATCATATCATAAATGTTTGCATTGAATCCCACTATTTTCCTTTTCTGTGGAAGGTTGCTCTGGTTAAGCCCATTACCCAAAGTTAAGAACCCATCCTCTTTTTCTGATCTCAGAGTTATCAGTGTCATGCAATTCATGTCGAAGGTTTTTGAGAAATTCCTTCATAATCAAATAATGAATCATTTGAGATCCAACAAAATACTACCTGACGCTCAATGTGGATTCAAAAAGAACTACAACACAAAACTTTAATTGTGCGATTAAAAAACCTAACGTAAATTCGAACCAATTGAATCACTCGTTTTCAAATTTCAACAAATAGCCGTGGCTCCAATTAATTTAACGGTACAAAAAAAGTTTCGTGAAACCGACCCTTATACTGTTGGACTACTCAAGGTCCTTTGATACGATTAATAATGAGTTGTTGATTGCTAAAATAAAATATTATGGATTTGATTTTTCTTCGTTGCAGTTGATCAGATCTTACTCAAGTAATAGAACTCAGGATATAGCCATAAATAACAATTTATCATCTGCGACTGAAATCATTGCTGGTGTGCCCCAGGGTTCAGTGCTGGGACCAATGCTGTTCATAATATATACTGCTGACATAATAACATCTACAACTCAATGCAAATTACTAGCCTATGCGGATGATTTCCAACTGAATTATCATTTTCCTAGAGAGTTATATTAGAATGCTTCTCGTGAAATCAACAATATCTTGAAACTCATCCTTAAACTATCTACTGAATACCTATAATCTAATCTTCAATCCCGAGATGTCAAAGGTTATGTGTTTTACCAGCAAATGTGCTGCTAGTTTTCTGAAATTGAACATGAAAATTGAATTGAATAATCAATGCCTCACGTTCACTGATGTTTGGGTTTGGGTTTGATACTTGAAACTTATTTAACATTACTTAACAGGGCATATTCAAACTTAAGACTTATCTACCCCAATAGGCATATACATGATGTGAAGACTAAGAGAACTCTTAGGGCCCTGTCTAACCAAGATTAATCAGGATATAGATATATATATATATATATATATATATATATATTTTTTTTTTTTTAATCTTTAATGATCGTACTGGATATAGATTTATGTGAGTAGGTTAGGGTTGTCGATCAAAAACTGATGATGTTAAATTACCTTCATTCTAACGTCAAGCTTTCGAAATGATTCATTTCATCTTCAGGACTACTACAAATTAAAATTATTTTTAATATGCTAAGCTGAATTTTTTTTTTCCCTTTTGTTTACTTACAGAATTATGAGGTTGTCAGTATCTCATTTATCATCTATCTATTTATCAATTATATTGAATACAAAGTATATATCAGATTTCAGCAAGGTTACAGGTCTTTAGAATCAAAATCTTGAGGAAATGAACAAAATGGTCGCCAATATTGGCATTAGAAACTGTCATAAATTAAAATTTGACATTTAGCATATACATAGAATGAGACAAAACAACATGTGAACTACTACTATTCATCTACAGGTCCATCATACAAATTTAATGTTGAGGACGACAGTAAATAACTGTATATATTGCTTAGGTGTTGAGAGTCAGTTTTCTTGTTAAGAGGATTTTCTTGTTTATTTATATAGATCATTTCCAGAATTTTTCTTTTGTTACCATTTGCGTTCTTATCTAGTATTTCAACATTTTCATAGTCTATATTGTGGTCACTTTGAAGTGCATGAGCTGCTAGAGCACATCTCTGATTTTTATTTCTAATATCACTTCTATGCAATGATAATCGACTTTTCTCAAGATTTTGATTCTAAAGACCTGTAACCTTGCTGAAATCTGATATATACTTTGTATTCAATATAATTGATAAATAGATAGATGATTAATGAGATACTGACAACCTCATAATTCTGAAAGTAAACAAAAGGGAAAAAAAATTTCAGCTTAGCATATTAAAAATTGTTGGGGAAAATTCAGTTGATAACTGAAGTGGTTCAACCCTTTGAAACTTTGTAATTGTGACGTTTTCAATATTTGGAAAACTAATGGACTGTATTTTATTTATAAGAAAATCCCAACAAATTACGAATAAGGACAAATGCGATTGAATCAACAATATCGACTCTTACCCTTGTGTAGATGAAGATGAGAAGATGGACCTTATGATTGTACTCACGCTCCAGAAGCAGATTGATTGAGCTCAACAAACTGAACCGGGATGGAAGGTCCTTGTAATGATGTGCTGAAATGTTGATCAAATTCCACTTGTCCTTGGGATCGTCACCTTTCACGACACCGCCAAAGGCGAACTAACTCGATCCAATGTTTTTGTTCAATGTTCAATAAACTGATAATGTTTTTAAATTCAACTTAATTTCACTTTGAAATTGATGAAGTGGAGACAGGATACAATGATTTTCGGAAATTGTGAAAACTAAATCAATTTCGCGAGAATGGAAGCAATAAAAAAGGCACATATGTCAATCTTTCGTATTGTACGTGAAGATGCATACTAACTGTTGAAAATCATGTGCACAATAATTCATTCAACCGCAGGAGATGCGCGGGGTGACAAGATTCACAGCTGGTGTTAATATTTTCCGCCGATATAAATGAATGAAACGAATTCCCAGGAATTCGAATTTATGAATGAAAATTAAAATTTGAGAACGTTCACTTTGCGTGAACAAAACCGCCCACCTAAAATTAACGTAATTTTACAAAAAAAAAAAAAAAAACCAAGCCAAATAAGAATGAAGCAACCCCAAAAGGAGCAAAGAAACAATATGAAATTATACTTTAAGAGGCACCAACTTTGTTAGTGATCTAGTATATTGACCCGTTGAAGTTTTCACGGACGCAACGCGAGCTATACCATCAGGTCCGGCAAATAATTTATCAATTCTCCCGATAGGCCAAGTGGCAGGACTAGAACTGAAATCCTTTAGGAGAACTATATCTCCCACGGATGGGCATGAATTATCATCATACCACTTTCTACGCTGCATCATTGTGTGCAGATATTCATTCGACCATCTTTTCCAAAATTGTTGGAACATTCTTCGATGATGTTCCCATCTTTTGAGGTGCGACTTCTCATCATCATACATAATTTCCGGTGGGGATAAGAGGGGTGCACCTATGAGAAAATGCCCAGGAGTCAAATAATCCACGGAGTCAGAAGGATCCGAGGATATCGGGCAGATCGGTCGACTATTTAACACCGCCTCAACTCGAGCAAAAAGAGTTGAAAGTTCTTCGTAAGTGCAAGCGGTAGAACACAACATCTTGTTGAGTAATCGTTTGGCGGACTTAACGCCAGCTTCCCATATACCTCCAAAATGAGGTGAATGTGGGGGAATGAACTTCCACGTAATGGATTTGTTTGACATATTACGGTAGATCTCGTCATTATTTTTCTTTAAAAATTGAGAAACATCGGCGAAATACCGCGCCGCGCCGACAAAGTTACGGCCATTGTCTGACCAAACTTCCTTTGGCAAACCTCGTCTAGCAATGAAGCGATCTAATGTTGAGATGAAGGCCTCAACAGTAAGAGACGAAACTAATAATTCCAAATGTACGGCTTTGGTAACCAGACATACAAACAGGGCAAGGTAAGCTTTCAAAACTGTGGGTTTTCGAGCGTTATTCGAACGATATGAAAAAGGCCCTGCGAAATCTACGCCAACCTTACTGAAAGGACGTGAAATATTAACCCTGGAAGCAGGAAGTGGTGCCATTAATGGCTGAAATGTGGTACCCCTGAATCTGGTGCAGGTGACACAATTTCTAATATATGCCCTAACCAAACCTCTTAGGGAAAGTATCCAAAATCTACGGCGGATCAAACTCATTGTAGTATTTGGTCCAGAATGGAGCGCACTTAAATGAAAATGATGGCATATTAATCGAGAAATGCTACATTTTTTTGGCAGTAAAACTGGATGCTTAGCCTCCTGAGGCAAAGAAGAAAATTGCAGTCTTCCGCCCACCCTGATTAATCCCACAGAATCAACGAAAGGATTCAAAGTTCTCAGAGTCTTTGCAATAGGCTTATTCATCTCTAAACTTTTGCGCAATTCGGTGAAGTAATGATTCTGTGTGATCAATAGGATTGAATTCAAAGCATCGCTCAGTTCATTCTGAGAAATGGGTCCAGACAATCGCAATTGTGATGTCATTTTGGCACGACAATTGAAAATGAATCGCTGTATATACGAAACTACTCGTTTTACTTTGTTCAAACTGGAGAAACTCTCTATTTCTAACAAAAACGGATTAGTGGGTCGCTCTTCTGTAGTAGCAACATTAATTTGAGTTTTCAATTCGGGTAAGGGCGTTTTTAAATTGGCAATCGAAGCAGGCCAGCTGGAAAAAGCAGTGGTCAAAAATGGAGGACCACTCATCCAAAATTGATGAGTTTCAGGAACTAGAAACTGTTGAGGTGTGAGACCCCTTGAAGGCAAATCAGCAGGATTTGACTCCGTTGATATATGATGCCAGGATGCATCAGGACAATAATCGTTTATTGCGACAACCCGATTCGCGACAAACGTTTTAAGTTGATGCGGAGGCGTGGATATCCATGAAAGGACAATTTGTGAATCTGAGTACAATCGAACTTCGTTGATTGGAACAGGAAATTTATAACTCAAAATATTTTTCACAAGTTTGGCCAACAAAACCGCACTAGATAATTCTAAGCGAGGAACAGACATTGGTTTTAGAGGAGCAACTTTAGTTTTAGCAGCCCATCAATGTGATGAGGTGCAATTGTTTATAGACACTGATAGATACACAGTAGCTGCGTAAGCCTTCTCTGATGCGTCGCAAAACCCAGCCAGAATGACTTGACATTGAGGTGACGAAATAATGCAACGTGGAATCGTTATATTCGACAGTGATTGAATGTTATCAACTAGTCTTGACCATTCATCAGTACAAGAAGTGGGCATAGAGTCATCCCAACCTAGCTTTTCCGTCCACATTTTCTGTATGAAAATTTTCATTGAAACTACTACGGGAGCCAAAAATCCGACTGGATCAAAAATACGAGCGATATAAGATAAAACCGATCTTTTAGTTGGTGTCCCATCGAATTTACTAACATTGAAACAGAATGAATCCGTTTTGGGAACCCATCTCAAGCCTAAGATTTTAACTCCGACGAATCATCGTCGAAAGCGACCTGCGACTCGATATGATCAATAGGTAATCCCGTCAGAACACCTGAACTGTTACTAGACCATTTTTTCAAAGAAAAGCATCCTTTCTTCAATAGTTCCTGAAGTTCATTTCGCAATTCAATTGCTTGATGTACTTCAAAAGCGCCTGTAATAATGTCATCGACATATATATCGTTTAAAACAACTTGAGATGCTTTGGGGTAGCAGACTCCCTCGTCACAAACAAGTTGGTTCAATACACGAATAGCTAAGAAGGCCGAAGGTTTCAAACCGTAACCCAGACGGCACAGAAATATTCCATGCATATTCAATGAATATACCGCTGGCATATTGAGATATTCCAAACATATTCCAAATCTCCCAGGGCATAAGCCTGGCAGATAGCAGGAATATCCAAGGTCACCATGAAACATCTGCCAGGAATATCCCATAATCTTCAAAAATATATCCATGGCATATGCCATACAGATTCATCTATGAATATCTCCCTTACATATATGCTGGCAATATCTTTTTATCTCCTGATTTGTCCATGCCATATGCTGGTAATATCTTTGTATATATTTAAATATATGTAAATTTTTGTAGCGGTACTAAATAATAATGCATTGATTAGATTGTTTCAAAAAAATTTATTACAGTTTTAAGAATATTTTGTACAATAACAATAATTAACAAAATTATCACATTAAATCATAAAAATGAACATAAAGTAAAAATATAAATATAAATCAACTAGGTATTTTACAAAACAATACTAAGAATAAGTAAAAATTAACATTTGATGAATTAAACTAAAAAATAGGGAAAACACAATGAGGTAATATTTTAAATGATATAAATATTGAACTGTGAACTTCAATTATTTGGTTTGTGAACTAGAGGCGATTTCGATTGACTGGTTCTTGGTTGGTTCATAGATTGGTCCGTCAGTTTTGGACCAACCGCATTCGAATGACATTCTGGCGACGTCTCAAATCAGATGTTTCTCCAAAATTTGAACAGAATTCGAAAGCGCAGTTCGTTTGACGTTGTCATTTATGAACCGAGCGGTCAACCGTTAACCAACCAAAACAGCCATTCGAAATCGACTCATCAGATTATGGGTCGGTTTCACAAATCGAATTACTCGTTTTGAAATTTCTACGAATCGTGGTGGCTCCAGTTAATTAAACGGTACTAACAAAGTTTTGTGAAACCAACCTTGTATCTATATATCAGCACCTCAGAGGTAAAGTGTGTTAAGTCACATTTTTTCAGACACGACCTATCTAGAATATTGGATTCACATTAGTAAATTCTAGCTAGTGGAACACATTTTTGACTCCCTAGGTTTATGAAGACGCCAAGTAATGGCAGTACACATTCTTTGAAACAATTATCGAACTGAAAAATCTCTCATTTGTCTAATTTTGATATTGTGACTTGACACACTTTACCTTTGGGGTGCTGATATAGATATCTGTGTTTATAACATCCCAGGCCTTCCAATTCCCAGTCTCCAGCCCCTTCTATCAACACCCATTCTCCCGGTCTCTCAGACATCGTCTTCTGTATGCCGCTCTTCCAGGTAGCTTTTGGTCTTCCTCGCCTTTTTCCTTGGAATTCTTTGATTTTGGCCCTGAAAAAAACCAGTGATTCTAAGATTTTCAAGATAAGAGGCTGTCTACTGCTATAGTAATAGTGGAATCTGTTCTGATTATTTAATATTTATAAACTTACTTTGAATTTTAGTGGGCAGTGTTGGCAATTTATATCGATGCAACCTTCCTTCTCGAAGATGATCCCTCTTTTTGATTTTTTGGGCCTAAATCCGTACCGATGCAACTAATATTTTCGACCTGTACAGTCTTTTTGCTTGCAGGAACAAAATTACGATATACAGCTTGGCTGAGACTTACACCGGAGAAGCTCCTCCACTCATGCTCTTGTAGTTGTTACGTTTGGATTGAAAGCAAAATTTTGGTTAAGCTATCTACACAATGTGGAGCCATTTTTCAGTAACAAATTTAGTATTTTCATTCTGTTTAAGAACCTCTGAAAAATTAATAAAACATAAAATGGGTTTTATGATCACTGAAATTATATATACTTTACCTTAGAGAACATTGCACAATTTTATTAGGGATGAAAAGTTTGTTTTTGCCTTTTTCCCAACCCAACTAAAATATGGGAAATATCTTTTCTATCATTTCCTCATTGTTAAGTCCTCAATTCTTTGACCTGAAAAAAACGTAAATATACACGTAAAACTCTTTCAAGCATTCCAAATATAAGAGTACCTACCAACGCCGATTTGATATTCACGCTCCTTCAGTCATGCACTTGTGTGTCTGTCTAATCTCTTATCATGTGCTTGGCTGCATCACAAACTATTTATCACATAATACTCAAACAATACCATATTTTCAACTATACACACAATTAATGTGTAACGTGACCACCATTTTGGAACGCCAAACTGCTAACCACAGAACACAAATAACCTCAATCCAAGACCACAAAACAAAATTGAATATTTGGACTGAAAAAGTCGTGACGTAACAATATAATATGGCGAATTGGCGACTGAATAAAGGAAAATAAATTATTGTTTACATCCATAAGAGTCAAATCTCAGTAAAATCGAAATTTGATATTTTTATCGGTAAAATCAGGGAACGAAATTGCAGGAGTTAAGAATGGGAGAAAGCCATGAAATAGTTAATTTTTATTTATAAAGGAGTATTTTAATTCCTCTAAAGAAATAATGTATTTGGTATTTCTATGAGATATTTTGATAAAATTCAAGGAAATATCTAGAAAGGGCGAAAATATGGTTCGAAGTGGCCACATAACTTCCTCAACCTACGATGGCTCTGAAATGTTTGAAATGCAATGTATTTGGTTCAATGAAAAGCAAGAAGTATTAAGTTGAACTAGAAAGATTCTAAGTTCCAGACAACGTCTCTGTCACTACATGGCAGCTGCATGGAAACAAAAATATGAGCAAAACTGATTTGATCCTCCAGTGGAATAAGCCACTCTCACCTCTGCTGACTAACATTTGATTATCATATATGATTTTTGACAACTCTTGTCTACGACCTTTTTACAAATCTGCTCGAATATCATATTATATTGTTTTTCCATTTATTGAAAATATATTTGATCTCTTTCCTATAAGATCAAAATCATAATGAACCTCTTTTTCTATTTCATCAAACATTTTAATTATTTGAAAAGTCACTTGACTTTCAGTCGATATAGTATAGAATGTCCATTTTTCACAAATAAAAACGTTTAATTTGTTGCCTGCTTTTTCATTTCATTGTATCAATCATATAAATGAATTACAAATCATTGATTCCATTGTTTACTCAGTTTAATAAGTAAGATCAAATTATTGAGTGAATGAAAGTATTATTTTTTTAACTTGAATCCAACCTCCATTATAACTGCGATTCCTTGAAAATATAATCTCTATAGAAAGTTTGTAGTTCTTTAACAGTTTACTGGAAAATAGCAAACTCATCAGTTATTGCTGAGTTCGGAACAAAAGCAAAAGCGAGGTAGTGGTAGTACCTACACTTTGAAAAATTATCGTTCAAAAAAGGGTTTTGTAACGTTTGTAATATTCCATGAAGATTCCTATATATACACCAATAAATACTATTAAATAATATTCTAAACGCATATCATATGGATATTCCCATAGCATATACCAGTCATATCTGGGATGGCATATATCTGGAATATTCCTTTGAGAGCAGATATATTTGATATATTTTTTGCATATGCCTCGCATATTGCAATATCTATTGGCTTAATGGCAGATTGGAGGAATATTCCGGGAATATAGGGTGCCGTCTGGGAAGTAACGGTATTTAATTCATATTCCACTACAGGTTCAGATGGAGACGAACGCCAATATATGTGTTGATATTCGCGATCAACCTGACTTAAAAGAATTTGACGGTACATTTTCTCGATGTCTGCACAAATAGCTATAGGGTGCATTCTGAAACGTAACAGAATGATTTTAATGTCCTTTTGTAATTTAGGACCGCTCAATAGTCTGTCATTGAGAGATTGACCCGATGAATCGGTATCGGATGCGTTGAAGACAACCCGAAATTTAGTTGACGAGCTGGACTCTTTACGCACTACATGATGCGGAATAACGTAGCTATTAGCAATTTTAGCAGGTGACATATGACCCAATTCTAAATAATCAGTCATGAACTTGTTATATGAATTGTACGAATCACAACTTTTCAATAACCGTTTTTCTAAAGACAGAAATGATTTGAAAGAGCGATTTGAGTTGTACAACAGTTTTGGAGACGTATTTTCTATTTTGAATGGCAAGGAAACAATATAACGACCGTTCTCGTCGCGAGAATGAGTCGATGAAAAATGGTTTTCGACATATGCATCATCGGGATTAAGCATATAAACATCCGAAACTTCTTCTAAGTTCCAGAATTTCTGTATCTGATCACTCAGATCAGATTGCGTGAACAAAATTGATTTGTTCGAAGAAATTGCATCGCTAATTGGACCGATGATAGTCCAACCGCAAAATGTATTTACGGCAGCCGGGAAGCCGGGCGAGGTTCTACGGCCTTCACGATCGAATACAATAGAATAGGTATCTGCCCCCAAGAGCATATCTATTGGTTGTGAAACGTGGAAGGTTTCATCAGCCAGGTTTAATTCTTTATATGATTTAAGGATTTCGACAGATAAAGAAACCGAAGGTAAGTTATTCGTGATGTTCGGTAATACGGTGCATTTTACTTGGAAAGAGTTTGTACCGGATTTAGGGTATAACCTACAGTTAATTAGACCTAAAGCTTTCGCATTTGTTTGTCCAATGCCTGAAATAGAAACATTGACTGGATCAATTTTAAATCCCAAGCGTTGAACAAGCTGGAGACTGATTGCTGAAATCTGTGATCCTGGATCCAGTACAGCTCTAATAGAAATCATTGAACCGTCGACAGATTTCACTCTTGCTTGGACGGTACCCAAAAGTACCTGACCGATGGACTCGAATTTCTGCTTTACATAATATGAACTAAGAGTATCATTTGAACTGGTTGCTTGAGAGCGTTGATTAGCATTGGTTGTTTCGCGGTCAGAATTATTTGACCCATTACCTATATGAAGATCTTCAGAGACGGAGTTTTTGTTGCGAGATTCGTTATCTTGGTGAAAACTAGTGTGGTGGCGATTTGATTTGCAAACTTTGCATGACTTTTTGGAAGAGCAATCTTTAAAATTATGGAGACCGAGGCAATTGAAACATCGTTTTGAATTTCTCAAAAATTCAAATTTATCCTTCCTAAGCATACTAACATACTGAGGACAGATGAACAGAGGGTGAGCGTCGTGGCACTTAGGACAACAGAATTTTCGGAACGTTGTTTGATCATGGGAACTTTGATTCCGAGAGGTGGATGCAGAGTTGGTGATCAGGATATTTTGACTCTTATTTTTATTAGAGTTCATGAATCGATTTGAAGTTGCAGATTTTGAAGAGTTCTGTTCGCAATATTCTTGAGCTTTCAATTGTTGAGTTACAAAATCTATTAATGTTTTGTACTCTGGAATTTCCGACGAACCTAATTGACTTTCGAATGCCTTTCTAGTGTGAGGATCAAGGTTACGAAGTGCGAGTGAGAAAAATAAGAAATCTGCTAAATTCGGTATATTTAGAGCCTTTATTGCGTTCACGGCGCATTGATGACAGTTCAGAAATTCCTTCAAATTGGAGACTGAATTACCCGTTGAAGACTTGTGATGAAAAATATTATTTAAATACATGGTTGCTAATAGGCGGGGATTTTGAAAACGAGATTTTAGAGCTTCATAAGCTAAACTATAATTATCATTTGATAATTGGAGTCCTGATATGACAGCGAGTGCATCATTTCGTAGGTAGGATTTTAGTAATTGAAACTTCTGAATGGGAGCTAAATTGTTATTTTCGTGAACTAGTGAATTATATAACTGAAAGAACTCTGGCCATTCTGCGCTATCACCAGTGAAGGTGCGTACGTTTATTTTCGGAAGCAAAAGAGGCGAATCAGGTTGTGAATTCGACATTTGTTGATTATTCGAAGTAGATTCTTGACGTTTCAGAAGCAAAAATAACGCCCTTATATTTGTAACTACTTCCGTAAAAGCTAATTCCGCATTAGCAGTATCCAAACGCTCTTGCGTTGGCAATTCAGCGTTTAGATCCATTATTTCCTCCTGTATATCTTGGAACTTGGATTCATAGTCAGGAATCTTTTCTTGGTAAGCTTGCAGCTCGAATAATTTGGAAGCGTCATAAGATTTCACCCTATTCCAAATTCCAGTCACAATGGAGAAAATATTGGCTCTTTTATCGACTAATTTATTTAGTGTATTACTACCAGCGTCAGTTTTAGGTGCCATATTTAACAGCAACAAATGTTAAAATCCGATGGTAATAGATGAGAATGTTTACAATAATTATTAATCTCAGCTGTGAACGTTGTCACCAGATGGTGAAGAATCTGTAGACTATCCAAGATGGTGTGAACTTTGATTCAAACGACTACTATAAAATGAGAATATCTGAATTTTGCTTCGAAAAACTGAAGTTTTCGAAGAAATTAACAAAACGGCACTAAATATCCGGCACGAAGGACCAAAAATTATGTTGGGGAAAATTCAGTTGATAACTGAAGTGGTTCAACCCTTTGAAACTTTGTAATTGTGACGTTTTCAATATTTGGAAAACTAATGGACTGTATTTTATTTATAAGAAAATCCCAACAAATTACGAATAAGGACAAATGCGATTGAATCAACAATATCGACTCTTACCCTTGTGTAGATGAAGATGAGAAGATGGACCTTATGATTGTACTCACGCTCCAGAAGCAGATTGATTGAGCTCAACAAACTGAACCGGGGTGGAAGGTCCTTGTAATGATGTGCTGAAATGTTGATCAAATTCCACTTGTCCTTGGGATCGTCACCTTTCACGACACCGCCAAAGGCGAACTAACTCGATCCAATGTTTTTGTTCAATGTTCAATAAACTGATAATGTTTTTAAATTCAACTTAATTTCACTTTGAAATTGATGAAGTGGAGACAGGATACAATGATTTTCGGAAATTGTGAAAACTAAATCAATTTCGCGAGAATGGAAGCAATAAAAAAGGCACATATGTCAATCTTTCGTATTGTACGTGAAGATGCATACTAACTGTTGAAAATCATGTGCACAATAATTCATTCAACCGCAGGAGATGCGCGGGTGACAAGATTCACAGCTGGTGTTAATATTTTCCGCCGATATAAATGAATGAAACGAATTCCCAGGAATTCGAATTTATGAATGAAAATTAAAATTTGAGAACGTTCACTTTGCGTGAACAAAAATAATTTTAATTTGTAGTAGTCCTGAAGATGAAATGAATCATTTCGAAAGCTTGACGTTAGAATAAAGGTAATTTAACATCATCAGTTTTTGATCGACAACCATAACCTACTCACATAAATATATATATATATATATCTATATATATATATATATATATATATATATTCTTATGAAAATAGAGAGCTAAAATAATACAATAAATGTTGAAACAAAAAGTACCTAAGCTGAGGTAAAAAAAGAACGGGGTATCATAACATTCTTCGTATGATACTATCATCACTAGTATCATACGATACTATAGAGCCAGGGGAAAAAACCTCAGCCGAAAAAACCTGCCACCCCGTAAAAATATAACATAAAATATTAAATATCAGGAAAAATCTTGAAAGACATCAGTGTGAGATCATCTTCATGTTATCCGTCGATAGATTCTTCCCAAAACGGCTCGCAATTCTTAATCTGAAATGAAAAAAGAAAAAAGCAGAAAAGAAACCGAAAATTCAGAATAAATCAAATGAGTTTGAAATTAACCACCCATTTTAGAAATGCATTTGTTACTCTATGTATAGCCTCGAAACCATCTTGAAATTTATAAATGGGACAACTATTTATAAGATGTTCTATAGTTTCCTCATTTTCCCCACACTCACAACTAGGACTGTCAACCGAATTCCATCGGAAGAGCATGCTATTGCAACGTCAATAATAATAATCGGGATAGAATACAGAGAGTTCAGAAATCGTGTTATAGGTTGATCGGTTGATATATAATAAAAGAAGGTATGATCCTATTAGTCATAAAATTAGAGAAGATAATTGTCTCTTTATGGATTCGAGAAGAAATTATCACCTTGGTATTTTTACTCATAAGCTTCTTTTAAGGTCTAACGCACACGAACGATTGTCGGTGAACGACTATTTTGTAGGAAGTTAAAGGACACGGACGACCGTCTACCAATAAAATCGGTGGTCAACGTACACGAACGATTTTTCAGTCGGTGATTGCAACGAGAGATGGATAGGAATACGTTGAGATGTGTTGCGGTTTAGCCTATGTGCCCATCTGCTTCACCGACAATCGTGACGGGTCCGAAAATGGAGCGCGCTCCGACAGTTTTGTAGGTACGACTAAAAGTAGTTCGTGTGCTTTGGTGCATTCACATACGTGTTCTGCATTTCGACCGACAAAATTGTAGCTCACCGATTGTCGGTCGTGTGCGTTAGACCTAAATGTTGATGCTCCGTCTTTCCTCAGGAAGAGATTCATTCGTCGCGGTTCCGTTCACTCGATTGTAACGAGATTTCAGGATAAGTTTGTGGTACCTGGACATAAAGCAGCTTTATTTCAGAGAAGTTCCACTTTTAGAACAATGAAAATTTATAATTCCATCCCAAATGAATTCAAATTGTTAAATATGAATAAATTCAAGTATAAACTTAGAGAGTATTTGCTGTGTGAGCAATAATCATGTTGGTTGTTCCAAATTAATGTATACTTGCTTGTTTCATTTCATGCTGTGTGATTCGATTGCTCGTAGGGTATTTTTATAGTTTCTCAGATATATTTCAGTACTGACATATTGTTGTTAGAGACTATTCGTTGGATAATAGCTCATGGACGGTAAGTGTGAGGTTGAGTTTGAATAGCACAGGGCTAGACTCTCGCTGCTAGGTTGTGGGTTGATGTATTTCACCATTTCGTTTTTTTTTTCTCCTAATAAAGAAGTCATTTATTTATTCATTTATATCTTCTAGCTAAGCCTGCATCAATTTCCCCATGTCATTTTCCATGTCACCAAGCGTATGTTTTGACCTCTATGATATTTATAAATGATTTTCAGTGTTGCTCGCTGGAAGTCACCACAAGGATTTTAGCTCTGATGGGGGCAACCCTTGCAAATTCCGGTGTCAATCCCATAACTTCAGATCAAATTTTTAAGGCTCACAGTGTTAAGAATACTCTTTCTCTGATGTACAGTTGTGGAATGTATGATTATTCCGGCGAATTCGCGTTCGAGGTGAGTCCATTTATTAAAGTCACAACTCTAATCATATTACAAAGGGACCTATACGAGTTTGACACTATAAAAATAAATGGTCTCTGATATAGTGAAACTTCATGAATATCTTCCAAATTTCCTGTTAATTAGTAATGTTAGATGCTTTAAATCAATACATCTTTATTGGATTATGAGGTTGGACTGCCTGGAAAATCAGGGGTGAGTGGGGCAATTGTAATTGCTATACCAGATGTTATGGGAATAGGATTATGGTCTCCTAGATTAGGAAGACTTGGAAACAGTAAAAGAGGCATACAATTCTGCAAGGTAAGGAGATTCAACTCTTAAGATTATGTTTGGTCTTTAGGAAATGAATATATGCGACATCCTTCTAATATTTTCATAGGAATTAGTTAAACTATATCCTTACCATCAATATGACAACCAACGAGTTTATCCTGATCATTCTGATAAAAGAAAAGTAATATCTGACAGAACTACCTTAACTACCTTTGAAATACTGAGTGCAGCTTCTGGTGGACATCTTCAGATTCTCAAAAAGTAAACATTTTCTTCTTTCTCGTAGTACATCAATCAGATAAAGGGGTTTCCACTAAAAGATTTCATTTTGAATAGGCCGCTATCTGAGTAGCTGTAAATTTTAAAGCTGTTATCTTCTGACATTCGACAAGTTAAAACTATGCCATTACTAAAAATGCTTCAACAACGCAGTGAAATTGTTCAAGTTCCCTACAGAAATGGTGAAAATTTCACATTCCTTCTCGGCCAGCAATAGTGAAACTGGTTGAAAAATTTAAGCTGAAAGGACAACTTAGTGATGCAAAGAATCGAAACCGTGTGCGTCGCTCAAGGACAATGGAGAATATTGCTGCTGTAACCAGTGGTGTTGGCGAAACACGTGGATTTCTCGTCAATCTTTGCAATTTTTGATTTGGGTTTTGAGGCTTTCGAAGTTCGTTCAACACAAACAAGAACTCAAACCGGTCGATCACCAGCAACGTCGTATTTCAGCTGGGTTCTTGAAATGCAATGATTGATATTTCCATCGAAACATCATTTTCAGTGTGGTGATTTTCTCCTCAGAGTTACACCTATAATCTTTTTTCTTTGGGGCCACGTGGAGGATAAGGTTTATGCCCAAAAGCTCCACAATCGATTGAAGACCTCAAAGATGGAATTCGTGACGTTATCATATCGTGACATATCAGGTGTACCGGTATGAAGTCAGAGTTAAGATACAAATATGTCGATAGCGAACATTTGTTGTGAACGAGCCTAAATTTTTTTTTCGTTTTGGTGTTACGACATCTGTCAAAAATATTTGAGAAACATCAAATCACTGAACAAACAACATCATATTTTATCATTGTGTTAAAAATGTCGAATTTTTTACCAGAAAGTGATTCGCCGAAAGCATATAGTAGAGTAGATTAAAGGAGACGCGTACTATGAAAAGTAATGAGCTTTTCAAAAAAACGGCTAACAGTCTACTGAAGTAGATGTTCATTATTTATTCATAACATTTATGTCCAAGTGTCAGAACAACTCGAATTAAATGAGAATTTCCTACTTCAGTAGACTGTTAGTCAGAGTGGGTTGAGTTTCGGAGTTTACACCTCTGACAGCTCGCGTTTGCATTCCCACAACTCAGTTGGATAGTATGGAGCGCAAAAGTCCAGACGGAACAAGTTTGGCAAAGACCGGTCCTTCTCAGGACCAACAACACCCTGATGACGGCAGGCTGTGGTGGATCACCAGGGATGGTATTGGTAGGGTTCTCGGTAGGGTTAAATCACTAGACAAGTCACTATTTATTCTTCCCTTTTCAGGAACTGCTCACCTTATATGAGTAGACAGTTGTTCACATGTTTATCAAAACGCCATATTCATTTATAAACATTGTTACGTATGATATACAATATAATATACAGGCTGTGAGTTATACCTAATATACAGGCTGTGAGTTATGCACTACAAGGCGAATGCTTGCCGAAACGTCGGTAAATACCAACAATATAGACAATGGAAATAGCCCAAATAATGTCCCAACAAATATTCCATTATCAAGAATATCTCGTTCACAATGTAGACCCGAGGCTGGGGGCGTAAGGTCGTTACCGAACTCTCGTACACTTTGACCTCACGAGACAGTGTCTCGATAGTACTATCGTCCATTTTTTCAGTTCTGATTCACTGAGTGAGAGAATTATTTTGGTTCAATTTGTTGAGTAGGAGTGGAATGGATAATTATAAAGTTTCCTGCCCAGTTGTATTTTTTTTTTGTGATCTTGAGGTAGGGAAAATGAACCTTTTTTTTGTGGTCAGGAGAAGGGGAAAAGCTTACAGCCCAGGCTGACCGCTCGTCAAGGACAGTCCAGCACAGCAGAGTCAAGCCAAGCGGAGGATTCCGTAGCGAAATTCGCCGCCAGACTTGGTTTCGCTGCGTTGTTCCGAGTCGCCCTCGATGTGCGGCCAGTCTGAATCGCTTCGACACGACCAGTGCAATGTGTCGGCGTTAGTGCGAGCCTTTCACCTTTCACCCGCTAAAAACCCCTCCTCAGTCACAGGTCTGAAACCCCAAGGACACCGATTCCAGACAAGTGACATTTCTCTTTTGTGAACCGCTGTCGCACAGGCTATGTGATTCCAGCATATGTTCGGCTCACTCCTGCCCTGGGGAGGTTTGGATTAGGGGTCAGAGCTTGCGTTAGGCGGGAAGTCTTCGGCCCTCGGTTATCGTAGTAAGGAGGAACCGAGTCGCTAGGGCTGTCCAAGTTCCGTGTTTTCCCCACACCTCTGGTTACGGAACTAAGGTCCGTGGGTAGATCCTCTGGGAGGTCTTGGGTATGTTCTCGTCCCTCATTCCACGAGTTCGGGAGGAGAACTATGCCCCTGACTTGTTCGAGAATAGGGGCAAGGGAGATCGGTATTAGCAGAGTGCTAATAGTACTCATTGGGTCATCCCATCCGAAGATTCAAGGTTTCTAATAGAGCCCTAGCCCTCTGGATGGGGTGCCATCGTCAGCGCCCTTGCATGTGGTGTTCCTGGTGCACTCTGGGTCTACCCCATGTCTGTAGACTTGGGGGACCAATAGGACCGTGGAAGACCACGCCGCTCCCTCCTTGCCTTGTCACTCGTAGTCTTTTGCTTGCTAGCTCGATCTCTGAGAACCTTTCAGCGACTCCTAGCCTAAAGCCTCTCAGGATCGTGCCCTGGAATGTGGGGGAGTAAAAGGGGGGGTTTGGGTGGTGATTTGTCGTGTTTGAGGACGATTATTTTTTCTCTCAGGCTTCTTGTAAGAGTTCATGGGAGTGTGGTGTCGGTAGAGTGCCCGTTCCTCGGGCTGGCCGTTTTCGTGAGTGAGAGACTGTTTGGAGGACGTAGTTCCACAGAGACTAGACTTGAAGAGAAATGCGAAGACTTACAGAGAAGTTTGAGAGTGGTGGGGCCCGTTGAATCGTACGGAAGATAGCGACAGTAATCACATACCTCTAAGGTGCTAGAAGAGGTACTAGATGAGGGTGGAGTGAATGTGGGGCTAATGGTATCTCATATGGAGGAGAGATGAGCTGAAACTAAGTGTGCCAGCTGCTAGATGTCGGGGCACAGACTTGTCGTGTGCAGCGGACTAAATACAAGAAGGAAGATGCATAAACTGCACCGAGGGGGGGGGGGGCATCTGGTTAAGGGCTGTCAGATTCCACCCTGTTGCTTCATATGTGAAGTCGAGGGGTATTGAGTACGTAGGTCGAATATTCGATTCAGATGCCGGAGGTACGTCTCATATCTCGGAGTCTTTTGCTTACTAGCTTGGGCTCCGGCAATTCTCTAGCGCCCTACTTATTTGAGGTTGCTAGGACCAGGGCCTTAGTGTTTGGAAATTACGATGGAAAATTGTGGGTGAAAAAGGAAGCTTCAGTTGTCCGGTCTGAATCCGTTCATAGTTGATCTGGTGTTGGATTCAAGTGTTGTGAAAGCTGGTATGGGTACAGAAATGGGATTGATGAAGACAATGAGTTTAAGCTATAACAAAATGAAATTTAACTATGACAAATCGATATATCAAGGGAGCGGCTCCAATACCTTGGAATATAGAAGTGAATTGAATTAAGGCGTACGGAAGGTAGCGATGGTAATCGTCAGCCTCTAGGGTGCAAGAGGAAAGACTAGATGCGGGTTTAGATAGATGTTTGTAGGTATAGACCGGAATTGTGGTGCTTTTCTGGGTGGGAGGTTCTTGAAAAGTCTTCGGGGGAGCCGTAGAGGAGATAGATGGTCCTGCCCTGA
The DNA here is from genome assembly GCA_038502775.1 of Hippodamia convergens. Lineage (NCBI taxonomy): Eukaryota > Metazoa > Arthropoda > Insecta > Coleoptera > Coccinellidae > Hippodamia > Hippodamia convergens. The sequence goes on from CM076607.1 coordinate 73,684,078, forward strand.
GGCTTTTATATTGGTGGGTAGAAGATATGGAAGCTTATTGGAGGCTTAGATTTCTAAGCGGTCTGTACTCAACTGATGGTTTAGGAGTTTTAAAGAAGATGCTCAGGCATGTGTAGTTCTGTAAAAAATGTATGTTACCTTTCAGTAGTCCTTGGCAGTTAACTTGGTGCGTGGTTCTTCTGGTCAAGGTTACTGTCTTCCTGTCTTTTAGTCGAGTGTATCGTTTAGGGAAAATGAACCTAACCTAACTTAACATAACCTGAATGCGGATCGATGTTTTATTTTTTTATCAAATTTTTTTTTTAATTTTAAAAAATATTTTTTTTCAACTTTTGTTAGGAAAAATGAACCTAATATATCTAACCTTAGTAAACTAAACTATAAAGACCATAAATAAGACTATATCAGAGCCGTATCCGAGGTAAATGGAGTATATTTATGAGTTTCATTTATTTTTTTTCTCGAAAATTACTGCCTCCCTAGAGCTGTAATTGAGACTGTAGTATCAGGAAGTCCTATAGATTCACTGTGCAAAATATTTTCAAAATCGGTGACGGGGCTATAAAATTTATAATAACCGTGGAATGCCTTGGCCTGTATCTGACCGTTGATCATCATTCGCCAGAATGCAAGTTTCTTCTTTTGCTCCCAGTCCTTTACTGCCATCGCTTAGTTAACTGGAAAGCCACGAAAAGACTCTGGCCCGCTTAAAAGTGTCGTTCTCCCATCAATGGCTAGTTGGTCTGTCATTTTATTGCATTGCATCCCAGAGTGACCAGGCACCCAGGAGAGGTTCTTTGGACCGAAGTTACGTTGAGTACATTCCACGACCTAAGCTCGCTGATGGGGAGTAAGATATGATGTATATTTTCGTTTTTGCGTTCTGCGTGAACCGCAACGCTCTCCATTGAAGCTAGGGTTTCTGCCTGAAACACCGAAGGACGGAAACCCATTGGTATGACGTATTGGATTGAGGCTCCCGTTTGCCCATCATCAGTTTTCACGATTTCAAGTTGTCGTGTTGGACTTCTTTCGAAACTCGCTTCTCAGAGGTAGGTAGGTAGGTTGTCTGTGACTAGTGACTACATCTAGGAGTTCCTTACATTCGTTTAGAATGCGAAGACATATATCTAGAGGTAGATGAGATTCCGAGATAACCTGCGTGGCAGCAGTTGGGCAAGAGTGTGATGCTCCTATGAAGAAAGTATCATACGATACTTTCATCACCAGTATCATACGATACTATAGAGCCAGGGGAAAAAAACGTCAGCCGAAAAAACCTGTCTCCCCGTTAAAAAAATAAAATAAAATTGTTGTATCTGAATATTCTATATAGAAGGACATCACGATCCTTCGGAGGAAGGATTTCTAAACACAAACTCCAACCTGAAAATAAAAAAAGCCAGAACAGCAAGAGAATTCAATTTATACTTCATCAAATTGATCTGAAATTTTCAACCCATTGCAAAAATGAGTTTGATATATTGTGTATGGCTCTAATACCATCTTGGAATTTATAAATCGAACAATTATTAATTAGGTGTTCAACTGTTTCCTCTGATTCACCACATTCACAATTAGGACTATCAACCGAATTCCACTTGAAAAGCATGCTGTTGGTACGACCATGACCTGTCCTTATTCGATTAAGAAGGGACCATATTCTCCTGGGAAGGTTAAAACCAGGAACTTTATTCGATGGATCAGATATTAGATCTTTATTAGATAAAGAACATACATCCCATTCGGATTTCCAGATTTCGTTGTAGCTGAAGTTCGAATTCAGAAGGTTATTCGACCAAATAGGTTCACGAGATTTAAGTCTTGAAATTCTATTTTCTGGAACGTAGGAAAGTATCGGAAAAGAATCCGGAAATGAATTGAATTTATTCCAAGAATTCCAAGTTGCAGACTGTCTTCGAATATGGGGAGGAACTATATTCGATAGCACTGGTAGCCATTGGATAGGTGTAGATCGGATGGTTCCAGTAATTATTCTCATTGAAAAATTGAGCTGTGCATTCAGATCCAAAACGCGAATGTCTTTGCTCTCTGACCGGGAGGGTTTGAAACCAGATTCGGCCATCCAAGCGATGATTTTACGGCACTTCTGATAGTTGAAGACCGCTACAGGTCCCTAATGAAGGGAAATCATCTCCCATAGACTGTCCAAAGTTATTTTCTCACAAGAAAATATGAAAAAATTTAGGAAGTACGCTTTTCGTGACACTAACTTTATTATGACATTTAAATGAATGAAAATTAGTTTTTGCATATGGCCGATTCATGTCGCAACCGTTTCCCTTCTAAATCGACGATATGCTCCTTCCTTTATATTCTTTATTCTATGCTACACATCTTTTCTTATCTGACAATAATTCACATAATATGACAGCTTAGATTAAAAGGTACAATTTCTATTCCGATTGAAATGACCTCACATTCTACAGTTCCTAAAAAAGTGCTTATAATGCTCGAATGATTACTTTTCTCCTTGAGTACCCGGTCCCCCTGAACCCAAATTGACTATTTCTCAACAGCTCGAACCTATTTAGAAATGAGATAATAATATTTATAATAATAATAATATTTATTCGTCCTTTGAAAACAAAATACATTTTTCACCACACATGTGTACAAAAACATAGTCGAGAGAACGCCAGCACAAAAGTTCAACTTGTCCGTGTTCACATGGCGTTCTCCCGACCCAGTTACAAATTGCTAACGAAACATGAACAGACTATTAATCAGCTGTTATACAATATTAAATTAAAAATAAAAGAAAAGGAGCAAAAAAACAAAAGAAGAAGGATCGGAAAACAAAATTTTTCTATGATCAAAATTGACAATTGGACGAGTGTGCGATCTTAATGTATAAGATGGTCTACCAAATTATGCGCATAGGATCGTGGCTTGTTGAGCAGCCACGTTTTCATCCTTCTCTTGAATAAACCGGGGGAATTCGCTTGTTTGACCCCAGTTGGGATGTCATTATATGCTTTAGGTCCAAGAAGACAGAAATGATCGCTTAAATAGTGTCTTGTGGGGTTTGGGAACAATAAAGTGATATTTGGTTTTACTTCTTGTTTCATAGTCGTATTGGGTAGTGGGCTTAGCATTATTTCTTTTCAGATTAGATGCCACTGTTTGGAGGTATAGCTGTCTGACGTCTTGTACCCGAGACAATTCGAACAGTGTGTCAGAAGAGAATAATAAATTCTTCTTCAAGATAATCCTTAAAATCCATTTCTGAATGACTTCCAAGTTCTTGATGTGGTTCTTATAAGTGCCGCCCCAGGCTATTACTCCATATCTTAGTTGAGATTCCACAAGGGCATAATAAATCGATAGTAGGTTTTTAAGTGACATAAACCTGGAGAAACATTTGAATCTTGGCAATAAGCATCGAATTTTTTTAACTAATTTTTGGACATGTAAATCCTACTTCATGAAAGAGTCGATGATAACACCAAGATATGAGACACTACTCGTGGCTGGTATCTCAAATGAACAGACGCCAAGGTCAACACGGATGGGCCTTAACAAAGGCAAGCCGGAATCAGTGGATGCGAAGGCCATGTATTTAGTTTTCAAAATATTGAATCTCAGTAGTCGTGAGTCCAACCATCGTTTAACCTCAGCTAGTCCCTTTTCAGCTTTCATGTAAACTCTTTGCCATGTAACCTCTTTAAAGAGAATGACAGCGTCGTCCGCAAAACAGAGTATTTCTCCTTCAATGGAAATTTTTAATAAGTTATTAATATGTATATTGAATAACGCCGGTCCGAGCACGGTCCCCTGCGGAATACCATATTCCACTTCTCGCATCTCACTACAAATACCATTCACCCTCACACACTGCTGCCTCCCAGTTAGGTATGATAGAAATAATTCCAGAGTACACGTTTGAGTAGTTCAGATGTCAGACCATCAATACCGGGAGCCTTCTTACACGCGAGTGACTCGATTATTTTTGTGACTTTGTTTTCATCTGTGTCAGATAATACGATTGAGTTACATAATGGTTCACATCTTTCTTGATACTCTATTGGTGGTGGAGGAAAATTCTGTGCAAGGCATCTTCCAACAGAACTATAATAATCGGCAAATGCATTAGCTATTGAAGGGGCATCTGAGAGAATGATATTATTTGCACCCTCAATCTCCTCTATTTCTTCTCTATTTTTCGTGTTGTGGGTGATTTCCTTTACTACCCTCCACACTTATTTCGATTCATTACCAGATTGTACGATTAAATTCTCAAAATATTCGTCTTTTGCGACAGCGATTATTGAATTCAGCCTATTTCTATATTCTTTGAACTCTGCCTCCAACTTACCATTTCCCCTGTTTCTTTGCCATTTTTTGTACATCTTGTCTCTCTCCTTAGTAAAATTGATAATGCCAGCAGTTATCCATTTTTGTTTTTTCCTAACTTTGTGTGTTAATATTTTAGTATGTGTACCCACGTAATCTCTTAATTTGCCAATGAACCTATCAGTTGCTTCGTCCACCCCGACACATCCATATACGTCATTCCATGACTCCGATGTCAAGGCCTCAGACAGTTTATGATAATCAATCACAGTTTTGGTGTTGATTTTAGGTTTAGTTTTTTCAGTCTTAGACTCAAACTTTATAGAGGTTGAAAAATGGTCTGTGATGTGAGTCCTGATAACTGCAGCAGTTGGGGTAGAAATATTCCTTATAAAAATATGATCGATAAGGGATGCGGTATCATTTTCTACTCTAGTGCTTTCGTTGATAGCGGATTCAAAATCACTCTCTCCCAATACATTCAAGTACTCTTGGCAATAGTCTACGTCCGAAAATATGTTAATATTCATGTCACCAATTAGAATTGCTCGATCTCCATTCCCCACGTGATTTTTCAAATAATCACTGAGGCTTTTATTGAACTCATAAGGACACGATGAGGGAGATCTATATATAGCTGTTAAATTTATATTTTGTTCTCCTGTTTCTACTACCAAATTCAAGGCATTGCAAGTGTGAATTTTCACATTTTTCACGTTGAACTTGTACGAATCTTTTAGAAAGACAATTACACCGTCACTTTTATTAAGATCACCATAATTATAAAGGAGACTTGAATAGCAGAACAGGTAGAAGACAACAACACAAAGTCGTAGGACAATATGGTGAAAAATATATAAATGATAATGATAATCGCCTCATTGCTCTATGTGAACAAAATGAGCTGAAGATTGCGAATGGATTCTTTCAACACCGAGACATTCATAAATATACATGGACCCAACAAACAAGGGGACTAAAATCCATTATCGATTATACCATTATAAGGCAAGATACTAAGCTGATCATTCAAGATATACGTGTATATAGAGGGGCTACCTGTGGCAGTGACCACCATCTTTTAAAAACCAAGATAACTAGTGGAATTTTGAACACGCAAAATCTGGAGGATAACAAGGACATGAGAAAAAATTTAGAGAAACGATTCAATCTGAAGAGCTTAGGACAAGAAAGTGTTAGAGAATTATATGGGAACCGATTAGACCAAAAATTAACAACTGAGAAATTCAACAACAACGAAGAACACTACCAACATATAAAAACATGTCTCCAGGAAGCTGCGGCTGAGGCCCTTGGATATGAAGAGAGGAGTCATAGAAAAGTTCCTTACTGGTATATATATATATATATATATATATATATTCTTATGAAAATAGAGAGCTAAAATAATACAATAAATGTTGAAACAAAAAAGTACCTAAGCTGAGGTAAAAAAAGAACGGGGTATCATAACATTCTTCGTATGATACTATAGAATCATACGATACTATCATCACTAGTATCATACGATACTATAGAGCCAGGGAAAAAAACCTCAGCCGAAAAAACCTGCCACCCCGTAAAAAAAAATAACATAAAATATTAAATATCAGGAAAAATCTTGAAAGACATCAGTGTGAGATCATCTTCATGTTATCCGTCGATAGATTCTTCCCAAAACGGCTCACGATTCTTAATCTGAAATGAAAAAAGAAAAAAGCAGAAAAGAAACCAAATATTCAGAATAAATCAAATAATTTTGAAATTAACTACCCATTTTAGAAATGCATTCGTTACTTTATGTATGGCCTCGAAACCATCTTGAAATTTATAAATGGGACAACTATTTATAAGATGTTCTATAGTCTCCTCATTTTCCCCACACTCACAACTAGGACTCTCAACCGAATTCCATCGGAAGAGCATGCTATTGCAACGTCCATGGCCTGTTCTAATGCGATTTAGAACAGACCATATTCTCCTGGGAAGGTCAAAACCAGGAACTCTGATGGAAGGATCAGAAATAAGATCTTTATTGAAAAAATTGGATACATTCCATTCAGATTGCCACATTTCTTTGTCGCTTCTATTCATATTAGTCAGAAAATTTGACCAAAAAGGTTTACGCGACTTCAATCTGGGGACCCTATTATCTGGAATATAGGTGAGTATGGGAAAAGAATTTGGAAAGGAATTGAATTTTTTCCAAAAATTCAAAGCTGTTGTCTCTCTGCGAATATGGGGGGGGACAATATTTGAGAGGACTGGTAACCAAGGAGTAGGTGTAGACTTGATAGTACCAGTAATAATCCTCATAGAAAAATTTAGTTGGGCATCAATTTTTTTTACATGAACACTGTTCAACCAAACAGGACAACAATATTCAGCAGCAGAATAAACCAAAGCAAGCGCTGCTGTTCGAAGTATTGTTGCATCAGCGCCCCATGAGGAACCAGCTAGTTTCTGAAGAATATTGTTTCGAGTTTTAAGTTTCAAATGCAGATCATCTAAATGGGCGTTGAAATTTAGAGAGGAATCAAGTTTGATTCCCAGGTATCTAGGATTGAAATTATGTTTTAAGGTAGAAGAACCGAAAGTTACACTCAATTTTCTATATTTCTGGTGATTATTCAAATGAAAACACGAAACTTCGGTTTTATTTTCATTCGGGCACAAACGCCACTTCAAAAAATAATTTTTCATTATGTCCAGATCTGCGGAAAGGGTACTTTCTAATGTTTGAAAATTAGAATGATGAAAAGCCAGAGCAATATCATCAGCATAAATAAATTTCTCCGAAGAAGTAGATGGAATGTCACACAAATATAAATTGAATAGAAGTGGTGCTAAAACTGAACCTTGTGGAAGACCATTATTCAAAGTTTCGAAATTACTACTGTTATTATCGACAAAAACTCGGAACCTTCTGTCCTTACTGGTGGGACGAGGAGATAGAGAAAGCGATAAAATATATAAAGGAAAAATATCTGAATTATTTAACCACAAAAAACGATGCCGATAGAGTAGTATTATATAAGGAAGAGCAAGCTAAAGTACGAAGAATGATATGTCAGAGGAAAAATGAGACTTGGCAACGGAAATGTAATATGATCAACTCTCATTTGGGAGGACGAAGAAGCACGGAAAGCTGGAGAGTATTGAGATCCCTTCGACATGAGAACAGAAAAAATATCATCTCTGCTATAACAACGAATCAATGGGAAGACTACTTCCGAAAACTTCTGGATGAGGACAGATCACAGTTCCAAGATGAGAATAAAGTCCACAATATAAGCCTTTCGAGTTCACCTATACGAGTGACAACAGAAGAATTGGAAAGAATTTGTAAAACCATGAAAAATAACAGAGCACCAGGTCCAGGTAACATACCAGCAGAACTTGTGAAGTATGGCACAACAAAATTATATGATAACCTCACGGGAATTTTTCAGAGGTGTATAAATGGAACTGAAATTCCCGAAGAATGGAGAACATCATTTATATCCCCAATACATAAGAAGGGCAGACGCGATGAGTGAGACAACTATAGAGGTATTGCCGTAACAAATTCAATCAGTAGAATATACGGTAAACTAATAAAACAGAAAATCGAGAATGAGTACAGAGAAGTAGAGGCCGAAGAGCAAGCAGGTTTCAGAGTAGGGAGATCAACAATAGACCATCTGTTTTGTATCACTCAGATCATAGAAAAAAAGATAGCTGTCAACCAGGAAGTTCATCTTTTGTTTGTGGACCTGAAAAAAGCGTATGACAGCATTCCACATAATAAATTATGGGAAGCATTAGAACAAACCAACATTTCTTCCGGTTTGGTGAGTGCGGCGAAAGGTACGTATGTTGGGGCTACAGCAGTGATAAAAGATCGTGACACTCTATCGAAAAGGTTGAACATCAGGAAGGGTCTGAAGCAGGGCTGCTGTATCTCGCCAACATTGTTTAAGATATACCTTGAACAAACTTTGAAACTTTGGAAACGGAAATGCAGGAAAATGGGACTTCCGATAGACAACATCATTTACACCCTCTCATTTGCAGACGACCAACTTGTTATTGCTCAAGAGTATGAGGATATGGAATACATGACAAGAAAACTAATCGAGGAATATAAGGGATGGGGCCTAGAGGTTAATATGAAAAAAACTAAGTATATGTGCATAGGTGGGAGACAGCAGGACCTCATTTTGGAGAGTGGTGAGATGATTGCATGCTGTGAATGGTACAAGTACCTGGGTATGATTATCACAAATCAGGGAAATGTGGATCAAGCAATAGAAGATCGAAACAGCCAGGGAAGAAAGACAATTACGCTCCTCAACAGTGTCCTCTGGGATCAGTCTATCTCGAATGACAATAAACATCGCATATACAATTCGATCGTGAAGAGTATAGTCACATACAGCAGTGAAGTTTGGCAAATGAAGGAGAGAATCAAGAAAAAACTTGAAGCAACAGAGATGGACTTCTGGAGACGTTCAGCGGGAAGGTCTAGACTTGAGAGAGTGACCAACAGCAGAATAAGGGAGATCATGAAGGTGGAGCACACAATAGTGGACGACATTTATACACAACAACTGAGATGGTATGGCCATGTTCAAAGGATGCCTGAACACCGATTGCCCAAACAGATACTAACGTGGACCCCGCATGGAAGAAGAAAGAGAGGAAGACCGCGTATCACCTGGAGAGAAGGAGTTAATAAACAGATGAGAGAAAGAGAACTGGAAGAAGATCTTTGGATGAATCGTGAGGAATGGAAACTGGGTATCGGAAGACGTCGGAGAACGTTTTTCAGCTCTTCTCGTTGCTTAACCGTAAGGTCGCTGGTTATCGAGATATTGGTACCCTTGAGTTTTCAACAGTTGGCAAGAATATTATTTTTCGTAAAGTCCGAAATAAACTCCACTTTTACTAGGAAATTTCTCCCAGTTCCCAAACAATGTATATTTTTTATTTGATCCGCTGAGATGTTGACTTGCAATAGGGTGTTTAACTCATCACGCAGAGTGTTGAGCGATATATCCTGACGTTGTTTGTTGAGTCCGAATATAACTATGTTGGACGACCTCTGTTGACGTTCCAATCTCTCATTTTTATCTTTCAAAAAAGAATTCTCTTTTTCTAGATTTTTTATTTTTTTGAGGGCTTCCTCTATTCTCAGTTGCGTACGTACCTCGCTTGCCTCAATTGCACCTCTCAGTTCAGCCCTATTTTGCTGTACCTCCCGTATTATTCGCTGTATGTCATTCTCGGTGATACTCATCGTCGACGTTGCCCCTGTTGTGTATGGGATACTTTAGTCGAAGGTGTATAAGATAAGATATTCAGGCTTATCTTATCTTGATGTTGGTTCTGTTCCGTACGTCGTATGTTTATTATTTACTTTTGAATGATGAATCAAACAATTGTAATCGTTGTTATGATATACTAGGTATGCAAATTGTTGTTAGCCGACAACAAATCACAGCAGTTGATTTTGAGGAAAATGCAATATACTAACGTTTCTCCTAGCCAACCAACTCCAATTCGCGTTATCTTCTGTTCACTCACAACTCTCTCGTCCTTTCACAATGACAGCACATGAACGAATTGATGAGTCGGGTCTTCAATGATTTCTTAAATATTTTGGAAAAATTGTTCATCGCGGATATTGGACGATAATTCGTCATCCATCTTTCATTTCCAGACTTAAAAATACATGAAACATAAAATTACTTGCACTCGGTCGGCACAATTCCACTTACAATACACATGTTAATAATTTGTACTACACATGTGTAGACTTCATAAGAGATGTTGAAATTTTACAGGGTCCGGGACAGGTATTGTACTACGCACCCCTATATGATCATTTGTCCTTTTTGTGAAAAAGTGACTTTGTTCATAAGGGAGTGTCTAGATGTTAAGAGGGTTGACGAATGAGAGCGGCTTCATTGTCAACCTAACAACAAAATTTAGACTCTCTCCACTTCGAAGAGAGGGTGGGTCCGGCCTTCTGCAGAAACGAGAAGGTCTTGGTGTTATTTCTCTTTTTAGAGAGAATTCTGAGTATTAGGAATAATTAAAACCACTGAAATAACATAACAAAGATATCTATTTTCCCCAAAATACCTACAAAAATATACTGAAGTATCAATTTTATTCCTATGTCTGCACCTCAGACTATATAAGTAAAATTTTCAAAAAAAAACTATAAGTTTTCCTATACTCTAAAGTACTTAATTACCCAGATTTCAACATAACATATTACTAAGAAATTGCACAGTGAGCTGATAGGAGATGGCAGATGGCAAGACTTTTGGACTATTCTCATCAAATAAAATTAGAAAATTCTGACCTTTTTATCTCCCGCGCTGGTATGAAATCCAAGTTTCCTGAAATAAATCACTCCCGGTCCGATTCACTTCCGTTTTCGCAAAACTTTAACCTAACTACCCCGACTCGAATATCCCAACTGAATATAACGTAAAATTCCCTTTTTTTCAAACAACTACTACTTCGGTCTCCCTTTCTCGAAGCTACCTAGTATTCCCGTCAACTACGAAATACCTGTACCTTATTCCCTTAACGTACCTACTCAAACCGTTTCACCCTTCGAAACGACCTAATATTTCTAAAGTACCGAAATTTGAACTTAACCGATTCCCGACGTCTGTCTCCGTCTTCCGAGTAATCTAAGGATATCTTTCGCGACCGGAGTCCCTAGATGCACTAACTTTTCCCTTTGGAAACTAATCTGCTTCCCCCTCTGGTGGGTGGTTCCCCCTCACCTAACATTTTTGAGTAACACCAATCAGGTATCAAAAATTTTCTCTCCTGTAAATTAGGCGTGTCTTGACAATGATTAAATACTCAATTTTGCAATTCAGCAGAGATTTTCCTTCTCACGATTTTTCTGCTGAGGTCCCAAAGTAGAGCCCAGTTCGTACGAATATTTACAATAACCGATAAAAAGCCTGGAGGATATTTCATTTCAGAGACTCCGACAGGAAATTATTCATTTATCTCCACACGTCTAAGGCGTTGAAGATAGAATATCAGTTCTCTGATAATCCCATGATCAACACTGCTTTTACGTTCATCTATGTGAAACGAAAGTTCAATAATTCCCATTGTTTACCACAATACACCCTCCTAAAAAAAAGTTTTGGCATCGGTTGCCATAACTTTTCCCTTATAATAGTTCCCAGGAGTCCAATAGTCCATCGTCTCCCATTCACATTCCTATCGATGCTCAATCAAAAATCAAAAATATCTGAATTAAAATAAAATTAAAGGTTCAGCATGTAAACGAAACATTCTCAAAAGGTTTACGTAAATACGAAATTCAAGAACCTATATAGCTAACTCAACTAGTTTAAAGCATTATAAACCTAATCTAAACATCAAATCGTAAGATTCAAAAACAAATACATGTTGGGTTCATAAAAGAAGTTCCAAAAAAAAAAATTGATCACCACTCCTCCTAAATGGAGTCTTTTACTGTTCACTGATCGATTTTCAAAAATCACTCGCGAAATCACTACATGGTGTCTCGCTCCAGCTCTAGATCTCCATTACCATGATAAGCTTCTTTTTCGGGAACTGACATTCGCTTCGGGATAACCTTTTTGAGATACGTGCTGATGTCGAACTCTTCTATCGCAATTAGCACGCGCACTTGATAACATCGCAAGGTAGTGTTTATTTACCAAACGTCCTTGTGGTAGCGCTGATACCGACTTCGCACCAGGTTCGTGACCTACGACACTGTTTACGTTTCACTATTTTGGTACGACTGTGAAACTTGAGTACGCAAATTCGAATACACATAGGCGTACGGTGTTTTCTGGTACTCTGGTAATTCCCTGTTTCTTCTCCAATGCTCCCCTAGTTGGTTCGATGTCGATCCATTAGCCTCAATGCTGAAGTATTTCACAAACTGTCAACGAGGGTGATTCCGTAGCTCTACATCTAGTGCAGGTGATTCCCATATAGTATTGCACCTTGTCCATATTTCACCATTCTAAGCATGGTACAAAATCCATTGATCAACTCATTAAAGAATAAATCATTTCCATAACCATATCCACGCAGCTGGGTGATACTCAATGCTCTTACTTGCGATTGGTTTTCCCCATCTTAGCCTTCGAAAAGAAGTTTGCAGACCCACATTTCCCTACTTCCAAGTCCATATATTTAGTTAACTACACCCCCGGTTTTAATTAAGTTACTTTAACTATTCCGATCAATTCTGTTCAATTCATCTTGTCCATTAGTAAAACCTTTCCGTCACTCGTTCACTTTTATAAGGTCTCTCTCTCGTTTACTAAATTTCGCGACGTCACGTATGAGTACCACGATCACATCATTGTTCTTAAGTTCAAAACCATATGCTATTAGCGCTTCGGCACTTATGTATCTCATTAAGTTTATCCCATCAGCTAGAATCAGACCCATTTCCATACCTCTGGACTACTGGTAATAATAATAATAATAATAATAATAATAACACACATTTATTTCAAAAATTATCACATAATTAAATTTTAATACAGTGATGAAATTGAAACAGGTCATACAGGTTTTTTAATCAAGCTGATCGACAATAATTATAGAATTCTTCTGCGGTGTATGGTTCCAAATTCAGTATAAACTTACGTACATTCATTTTAAATAATCTCAGGTTGTTGGTTTGTTGAAGGGATCTCGGAAGAGCATTATAAAATCTCATGCAACTGTATTGACTACTTTGCTGAGTTAGGGATAGGGAGCATTTGGGGAGGAGATAAGGTATCATCCTTCTTGTATCATTAGCATTCAAATAGCGAGAAAATAGTTCAGGATGTTTTCGAAGAAAACACACCGACCTAAATACGAACAAACCTGGGAGCGTCAAAATGTTGTTATTTCTGAACACTCCTCTACAAGACTCTCTGTAGGGTAGTCGTAGGATAGATCTTATAGTCATTTTCTGGACTATGAATAAACGTCGAGCGTGTGGACTGTTACCCCAAAAGATAATCCCATAGGAAACCAATGATTCGAAATTGGAAAAGTAGATGACCTTCAACACGTCAATTGTCAACTGACGCCTTAGGACATTTATAGCATAAAGCACAGAGAGTAATTTCTTGTTCAAATTCTCAACCTGAAGTTCCCACGTCAAAGATGCATCAAGGTGAATTCCCAAAAACTTTGTTGATTCGCTTATAGGGAGGTCTGTGTTACCAACATGGATTGACTCTGAAAAGGTGAGGCGTGATCGATTTGTGTGGAAAAAAACTAGATCCGTCTTGCTCACATTCAACCTGAGGTGGTTGTCTTCGCACCAGGAGGTAATGGTGTCAAAAGCATGTGTAGTCTTTTTGACAAGTGATGTCATGTCAGAGTCGGTTATAATAGCAGTGGTATCATCCGCAAAGAGGATAACCCTAATAAGGGTATCGATCAAATGAGGCAAGTCATTTATATAAATCAAAAATAGGAGAGGACCCAAAATGCTGCCCTGCGGTACTCCCATCAAAATTGTGACATCATCAGAGGTGAAAACCTCACCATCCTTCAGTATTTCCACTCTCTGTTTGCGACCACTCAAGTAGCTCCGAATAAGTTTTAGCTGATTATTTCGAATACCACTGGCCTCCAATTTTGACAACAATATACTGTGATCGATGCTGTCAAAGGCCTTCGATAGGTCGAGGAACATTCCTAGGGGAATCTTGCCGTTTTCCAAAGCGAATAAGATCTCAGTTATCGCATCGAATATGGCAGTCTCGGTGGATTTATGTGGAACGAATCCATGTTGGTATTTACTAAAGATTCTGAATCTAGAAAAGAATGATATCAGTCTGACAGACAGAACCTTCTCGAAAATTTTTGAAAAAGACGTCAATAAGCTGATTGGTCGGTAGTTTTCCAATTCTTCTATAGATCCTTTTTTATGAATAGGTTTTACAATAGATATTTTCAACGAATCGGGAAATATGCCTTCAGTAAAAGAATTATTTATTATGAAACATAAGGGTTCAGCAGTCACCTCAATACACTTTTTCAAGATCTTCATAGGCATTTCATCATATCCGTGAGATAATGAATTATTAAGTTTTGAGATAATTGTCAACAATTCAGAAGGAGTTAGTTCAAACATGAAAAATGATTTTGGGCATCTGTTAGAATTATCACTTATACCCTCACTATTTGGTGTCAGAGAATAGCTACCAGCAGCGTTAACAAAGTATTCATTGAATTTGTTACACAGCAATTTGGGATTTCCAGTTGGTAACTTCGATACCTTAGCTCCTCCGTTGTCCCTGAGATTTTTTATCAAAGACCAAGTGGCCTTCGATTTATTTGAAGAGTTCAAGATTAAATTCCCATAATGGGATTGCTTCAAATTAGTAATTGGTTTGTCATATTCACGTTTTTTGAACTTATATAGGGACGAGTATTGTGAATCAGCTCTAGACAATATATACATAATATCAAGTTCATTTTTTAGCTTTAAAAGTTGTGGGTCACACCAAATATCACGGAGATTTTTACGATATTTGTTTCGAACTTTAGGAAAAGCACTCTTGAATAGTGTTTCAAACGTATTGAAAAAACAATTCCAAATATTATTTACCTCTTCTTTGTCAATGGAGTAAAGTGAAGACCAATTTATTTCGGCAAGTGTAGCAATAAATTCATTAATGTTACTTTGACTGAAATTTCGGTACTTGAGTAGATTTTCTGTAGTATTACTGATGGAGTCATGTGCGTCAAAGCTAAACGATATTGCACAGTGATCAGATAAATGGGGTTGAAAAATGTTTACTTTACCATTAACGATATTAGTAAAAACATTATCTAAACATGAAGAAGAATTATAAGTTTCACGAGTTGGTTCATGTAACATGACCTCAGCTCCGAATCCATGTAAGATATTTATTAAGTTTTGACAGATCTTATTTTCAGCTTTCAAAAAATCGATATTAAAGTCACCAATTATAATATATTTATTTATTTTCTCTTTGGTGAGGAGATCAAGCAAAGCTGATAGTTTCTCAAAAAATAAGTCTATATCACTCAAATTTGGATTATTTGACCTGTATATACAAATTAAATTCAATTTGATCTTTTTATCAAGAGGGTATTGGACAGCACAGCATTCGAAAGTATATTGAACACTTAAGTTGTTAATATCTGTTCTAATATTACAATTTTCAATATTTTTTTGGGCATACAGTACACAACCTCCATGTCTATTAATCGGACGACAAAAGTGAGTTACTTGACAATAATTAGGAATAGAATAACACAATAATTGTTCTTTGCTTTGCCAATGTTCGGTAAAAGCCAGGAAGTGAAAATCCTCATCGGCAGCTAGTTGTTGTAGACCGTTGAATGATGTAGAAATACTCTGCAGGTTTATATGGAGAATGTTGATTACTTTCTTGTCATCTCTACATCCAGATCCTCTTTGTTTTGGACACCATCCAACTGGAGAGTGTCCTTTTTGAATAAAAAATATTTAGAAACCAGAGCACCATCCGGCCATATATCCTTGCACCATGCCTTCTCGAAATTTTCCTGATAGATGGAAACCTTGATAGATGAATATATAAGTGGGTGTTTAGATTTCAATAATTCGCATTGCACTTCAGGGAATGTCGCAATCAATAACTTCTGCAGATTTTCTGGTTTAGTACTAGGGTGAAGTCTTGACACATGAAGATGAGTATATTTAGGGATTGTCTTAACTTCCAAATTAGATCCACCACAACCCACAACGAATTTTCTTTTTTTCGGTCTGTTTCGTTTCCTTGTAGTTTGCCATTCAGTGTTAATTTTGTTCGAATTCTGAGAATCAAGGACTGAAATTCCATCATCAGCATCATTCTGAAGTTCTGAACCTTTTCGGGTAGGAATTACCGAATAATCGGATTTTTCATTGCCGGTTGACGTGTTGTTTACCATGTTGGGGTTAGGAATATTATCACATTTATTAATTTTTCGACCGCTGACAGATACATTCGCTGCATATGGTACGGCGGATTTCTTCGGATCATCTTGAGGTAGTTCATGTGTATCGCGATTAGACCGGGCGGTCACAGATGAATAGGAATTGTTGACATTTCGGTTAGATGTTACATTTTTTACAATGTTATGATGATTGGGAAATGGAAGATCGCGTTTTGAGGATTCGATAATTGACTTTTGTAGACTTACAGTATAATCGAGATCCCGTATTGACTTTAGTAGTAGGTCCTTCTCCCGATTCAAACAATCGATTTCCTTCAATAGAATATCACTGGAATTATTTTCTGATTTATCCACTGACATAATATGACACCATTGTGTAGGTAATTTCTCAATGCATGAGTTGCAAAACCATTTCAAATTTGGACTTTCAGCCAATATTTTAATCCAAGTATCTTTAAGAGATGCACAATTTGTATGAAACTTCAACTCGCAAATATCACATTTAATAGTTTTCGTATTCACAATAAAGTTGTCGGAGCAGAGCTGGCACACGTCCATTCCGCCCGACATCTTAACATATTATCCATCTTCTATCTTCGTTAACTATGAATCAGTGACAAAAAAACTATCAACTAATATACAATAACCATGATCAGGTAAATTAAACAACACAATAAAAATTAAAACTATAAAAGTAGTACACTCGTACTTCTACACCATATTAAAATTATAAAGCAGTACACTCTTACTTCTGTACCATCAACTCATAATTACTTTTTCTCAACAACATTGAATAATTCATTTCATATTCAAAACCCTACTGTATTCACAGAAGTAAATTTGCAGTACTTATTATCCTCATTCTCATACCAAAGAAAAAACTAATAAAATCTCTCACGAGTGTGCGACCACGCCACTGGTGAAAAGTAACCTTGTGCTCGCCATTGAAAAGCTATACACAATCATCGTCTGCTATCTTTAGCGACCACAATGCTTCTCTCTTCTAACCATCATTCAAAATTGAATTTGCCTGATCAAAAAAAACCTTTACTTTACTAGGCAAGTTCATATCTCCGTACAAGGACTCTCCGCGTCAGTGAGTCCCTGGAATCTACGAAACGGGCAGGAAGTAGATTCAATTCTCCTGAGGGACTCGTCTAAAGACTCATCCCCTCGTACCCAAAACGTAGAGCGCAAAATGCTCTCCAAATTTCAGCGGTGAAAATAAATTTGCAGATAATTAAACGAACCTCTAAGAAAGAAAAACAGAAATAAAGAAACCCTTAACCGATGCGTGTTCGTTACCCAGAACAGGGACCCTCTTCAGGTGGTGGCTCTCCGGGTCAGGAAGCTCCTGGAATCTACGAAACGGGCAGGAAGTCGATTCAATTCTCCTGAGGGACTCATCTAAGGACTCATCCCCTCGTACCCAAAAATTCAATCATACTAGTATCCCATTCGTTCTGGTAGACGCCATGATCTACCAGATCGACGTTGAGGAATTTTCCATACAAGTTCTCCATTTTCCTCGTCGTCTACTTCATACTGTACCCGGCTCGTCCTATTAGGAATCTTACAAGGACAATCCCAGGACCTCATTGGTACACCGTGATTTTGCCTCATTCTCCCCGAACATACCCTATCTCCGATTCTAAAATCGACTCTGGCGGTTTTCCCATTAAAACATTTAACTTTCGATATCTCATCACTACCTGCTTTTCCGCTTTTTCTCCACGGAATTTCCTCGTCTTCATAAACGACAGTTTCGTTCTTATACTCCCTGTCTCCTTGACTCCTTTCCGGGATCATCTCCTGTTGTGAAGATGTCCTATTTGTCCTTGACAAATCACTGCCTCCTTTCTGCATTTCCGCAGTAGTTTTCCAATTCCCTGAGCCTTCATCCCCCCATTCAACGATTCTGCTCCTTACTTTTCCAGATTCTTTGGTCTCTTTTACCTCTTCCCAATTCTCAGTATGGACGCTGGTGTCCTTCAGTTTCTTAGTCCCTGAGCTCCCTTCAATGAGCTCCCGGTTCTCCCGAACCCCGCAATTCCGATCCTCCGTTCTTACTGTAGGTGGCTCCTCCAAGTCTTCTATGTCCGAAAATTGAAACCTTCTTCCCCACATAGTTACCGACGGCTGTTCCCCATAATCTATAATTGCTTCATTAGCCCTTAGGAAATCCCTTCCTAATATTACCTCTACGTTTCCTAACGTAGCATCATCGCACAGGATGGCTGACCAATTTACTCCTAATTTTCCCTCTACCGGCCCCACCAAAATTGTGGACGTACTCCAGGTACGTAACCTATGACCGGATACGCTTGTAAGCTGGCAGTTGAGTTCCTTCTCGTTGATTTCTTCTTTCGAGATCAACCCCTTCCTAATAAGGGTAACTGCGGCTCCAGTATCTATCAGACAGGATCCTATCCTTCCGTTGATTTTCAATTTAATAATATGGGGTACATCTGTCGCTCCTATGGAGTTGATTTCTGGAACTACCATGACTGGAAGTTCCTTCGGGGGTTTTGCTTATTCTTCTCCCTCCGATGATCCAAAAATATTCTGCCTCTCTAGTTGTTCCTGCCCTCCGCCTTGGCAGAAAGGGTTTGGCCTTGGAAGTTCAAATTTTTCCATTCTGAAAACCGGAATAGAACGCGATGCTTCTGGAATCGCCCCTGTAACTAGGTTCGTACCCGATACATTTTGATCTTCCCTGTGATAAATATTTGCTTGGTTTGTACTTTCAGCCGTCCAAGTTCTCGCATTCATTTTTGACTCATCTTTGATGTTCCTGTTTTCGGCGTTCCTCGCTCGCTGTCTTCCTTGACCGTGTGAGTTCTGGGGACATTCTTTGGCCCAATGTCCCCCTTTACCACAAGTGTGGCATGCACCTTGCACTCCCTGTCTTGGATTTTGTCTTTGCCAACATTCTTTGGCAAAGTGACCCCCCTGGCCGCACGAAAAACACCTTGATACCGTGTTTTGTCCCGTAGTCCTTTGGCTCTGTCGGACGCTCCTACATTCCCTAGCTGAATGTCCTCGTCTATCGCACAGTTGACACGTCTGATCAACCTCAACTGCCGATATCCGCATATTCGTCATCCTCCCTTGCAGCATTCTCATATTCATTTCCTGCAATTTCACCAGTTCTTCCGCTTTTTCCAGGTCCAGATTTTCTTCTTTCAATAAAAGTATTCCTGTTTCTCTTAAAATCTCCTTCCTAAGTCCTATTTTAAATTGGTTTAGGATCAGGTCCCGATTTTTTTTTCTGATACCAGCTTCCTCCTCCTGGGTGGCTCCAGAAAGATCTTCATTCAATAAACTCGCTCCTAGAGTACGTAGTCGCGTGCAGAACGAAGAAACGCTCTCGTCCTGCCTTTGAAAACAACGGCTCAAATCCCACTGAAATTCCCCCGGCAACCTTACCGCTGAGAATTTTTGTAGAAATTTCGTTTTCAGATCTTTGTACGTTAAAGTGCTGAACGTTAGGTCTGATTTATAAAAATTATACGCATCCCCTATTAATTTTAGTTTGAGTAAAGTGAGGGTTTGATCCTCACTCCACCCATCTAATTTCGACCGTAATTCTAAATTTTCGAAATATCGATTTGCATCTTTTCCCGAGAAACTGTCAAGTGTAGTCGCTAACATTCCTAACGGATATACAAACGTATTTTGTGCCATGGTTACGAAAATTTTTTGGAAATACGAATAAAAAAATAAATATCAGACAAAAAAAAAATCAATTAAACGACCTGCTTTTTAACACTTCGACACTTCTCTAAATAACGACTCAGAAAATCTAATCAAATTAATCAAATTCGCGCAGATATATATTTCTTGAATTTTTTGACGAAATAAGATACCAATTAGATCCTGTAAACCCAATAATAACAGAAAATCAAATCAAATAAGCCTGAAAAAATATACCTCAAAAACAGAATATTTCCTGAAAGAGAAAAAAAAACAGTTCCTGAAAAAAATTGTTCCTGAAAGAAATAGTTCCGAGAAAAAAAAAGTTCCGAAAGAATTAGTTCCTGAAAAAAATAATTCCAAAAAAAAATAGTTCCTGAAAAAAAATAATTCCAAAAAATAATAGTTCCTGAAAAAAAATTCAATAATATTTTCAATACGAATCCCCAAAAATATTTTTAGCGTCCTGAAAGAGAAAGTATACTATTTTTCGCTCTGGATCGAATTTTGAGAAAAACAATACTACCTGCAAATGAACTCAGCTTTACCGTAAGCTTTAATCTATTCTCAACACTCAAACGCCGCAATTATTTCTACTTCTCAAAATTCACAATCCTCACTCTACTCTCAATAAAATTCGTTTTGCCAAAATAGCACCAATAGATATAATTATTCCGAATAAAATATTCCGTTCAATCATAAAACGATGGTCCTTCGTCCAAAAATCTCCCACACCTCAAAATCAAACTTGGCACTCTATACTGCCTATCACCTCACAAAAATACTTTTTCCTGAACTCTATTTTTTCACTTTCCTATTTATAAAATGAAACATCTTCAAATTTCTTGAAAATCTTCGATCACAAAAAAAAAGAACCCCCAAAAAAAATAAATTTCTTCCAAAAAAAAAAAAAATTTTTCTCGAAAAAAAAGTTTCAAAATTCCAAAACTAAAACTCTCCCTTAAAGAAAAATAAACACAATCCTTAGCGCTGTCACCAGTTGTACTACGCACCCCTATATGATCATTTGTCCTTTTTGTGAAAAAGTGACTTTGTTCATAAGGGAGTGTCTAGATGTTAAGAGGGTTGACGAATGAGAGCGGCTTCATTGTCAACCTAACAACAAAATTTAGACTCTCTCCACTTCGAAGAGAGGGTGGGTCCGGCCTTCTGCAGAAACGAGAAGGTCTTGGTGTTATTTCTCTTTTTAGAGAGAATTCTGAGTATTAGGAATAATTAAAACCACTGAAATAACATAACAAAGATATCTATTTTCCCCAAAATACCTACAAAAATATACTGAAGTATCAATTTTATTCCTATGTCTGCACCTCAGACTATATAAGTAAAATTTTCAAAAAAAAACTATAAGTTTTCCTATACTGTAAAGTACTTAATTACCCAGATTTCAACATAACATATTACTAAGAAATTGCACAGTGAGCTGATAGGAGATGGCAGATGGCAAGACTTTTGGACTATTCTCATCAAATAAAATTAGAAAATTCTGACCTTTTTATCTCCCGCGCTGGTATGAAATCCAAGTTTCCTGAAATAAATCACTCCCGGTCCGATTCACTTCCGTTTTCGCAAAACTTTAACCTAACTACCCCGACTCGAATATCCCAACTGTAAGCACTAAGCACCAACTGGTATACTCAACCCACCACGTCTGGTCGTTTTTTGAATTACCGCTCACAACACCCCACATCCCAAAAGATAGCAACAATTACGAACTTGATATTTCGCTCTATTCATTTAAGCCATGAAAGATTTCATAGGGAGAATGAGAAGAAGATAATACCGTTGCTATCCAAAAATAATAATTATCCAACAACTTTGGTGAATCGCATCCTTGTTCAATATAAACGGAGGATGACAACTAACAATGTAACCTCCAATGGTAGTGAAAGAACCAGATTTTACCGCTTTCCTTATATACAGGGTTTGTCGGAAAATATGAATAGAGCATTACAACTAGCTAAACCTTTTTCAAGATTGGCATTTTACCCACTTAAGTGCGTCGGTTCAATTTCTCCAAGGTCAAAGATAGAACTCCAGACGATTTGCAATAAAATCTAATATACAAAATCCCTGGTATGGGTTGCAACAGAGGCTATATAGGTATGACCAAACAGTACATCAAGAATAGGGTCTACCAGCACAAATATGATTGTAGACCCATCAATAAAGATAAAAATGAAAAAACCTCCTTAGCTGCCCATCACTTCAACGAAGATCACACTTTCGACTTCGAAAACGTCACTATTTTGGAAAAAGAGAACATTTACAAAAAGAGATGCATAAGTGAGATGGTACATATTTCTCTAAATGAGACGGTGAATTTGAGGACCGATGTGCAAAACTTCAATTTCAAGTTTCAAGTTCAATTTGTCAGAATATTAGAGATAGGTACAAACGTAGGATACGTTCTTGAATTAATTTCAGGAACATACCTGTTTCATAAAATGTGGAATCGCCAAATGACGCTCGACGCTCTGCTTATGTCAGACAATATGGTATACGGAAACCAGTTTCTAATGTTTCATACTGAGTTCTGATTACAAACTAACTGCTTTCGCTGTTATTAAAAATTATGATTCCAAAGTTTTAACTTATAGACTAAAGCCTATATTGAGGAAATGACCAATTTGATGATACAGTTTTATGCCTCCGCATTATGTCGTAGGGGGTTTACTCAATGTGAATAAGTTGGTTTGTATTGTCCAATTGTGTCGCCTCCTATCTTATTCATTTGTCACCCTTGTAATTATGTTTTTAATTTGTATCGTTAATGGTTACTGTGAAAGATTTTCAAGGTGAATTTTATATTTCTAGCCTTGAAAAAGACCAGAAATAAAGGTCGAAACGTCGCCATTTCATAAAGAGTTTTCATTTCCCCAGTCCTTTTAGCAAGGGCGCACCCAGGATTACTTTTCGGGGGAGGCTGCATCAACATGCATCTGTTGTATGATCGAAAGTCTCATTTTTTTTTAAACAAAAATTAGTCTCGGGTTGGGCTGCAGCCCCTTGGCGCCCCCACTGGATGTGCTACTGCCTCGTAGCCACTACATATACTACATATTTCCTAGTTTTTTGATTAGTTCATTCAACATATTTCGGTATTTAACAAATCTCTGTCGGGTTTCTATGCTATGAGCATTGTTCAGTTCAGATTTCATCCAGTGTCTGCGCTTTATTGATGTTATCAACCCCGTAGTGATCTGAGGTTGATGTCTGTCTTATGGTTCTCGTGCAAGAAGCATGTATTCATTTAGTTATTTCAAAAATCTACAATATGCAATTTGAGAATCCACCATTCTTGCAGAGTTAATCTATACACGAAAACTTTTCATATGGTGAAGACGTAACTGCACCGACGCCATCTCGTGACTCGATTGACAAAAATGTAGACCAGTGATCTGTGAGGTGAGTGAGCTCTGAAATATACCAGTGAGCTCTGAAATATACCAGGTCTCATTCTGATTTTGTTAAGCATATATGTCAGTATCCGAGCTTTTATTTTCCCTAGTAGTATCATTAATTTGAGGCACATAACCTGAGTTGCAGCAACATTCATTAAATTAAATGCTCCCTTAGTCTTCCTTTAAACGGAGTATCCATGGCTACCGTCTATGGATATTCCGTTTAAGGGAGAATTAAGGCAGCATTAAGTTTCAATGGACGTTGCTGCAACTCAGTGATATTCATTTACTCCCATACATATGTCTTGTATGACAAACTCTTGAGAAAGGTGGAATTCCGATCACAGATTATAGCCCAGTGGATACTGTTGAATTTAACAATTTAATAGATCTGAATGACGGCATGATTGATAAAATGACAGGCAGACGCTTTTTGGGAATTTTTCATTTGATCATAAGAACTACCTATTGAAAAAATGTTGATGAACTCAATGTGTTTCCGAGTCAGAAAAAAGTTGACTTCGATCTGATTGTTTTGACGGAAACCCTTAGATTAGTCAATTGAATTACAGAAAACATCTAATGTATTTCGGATCACTCAATTGAATTCGATTCGATATTTTCTGAAATACAATTGAGAAATCTGAATAACATTTGATGTTTTCTGAAATGTAATCGACAAATCTAAAATACAAGTGATGTTTTCTGAATGTCAATTGACGATTTTTGAATTACAATTGGAAATGGTGTAGACCAGGAAAATTAATTCGAAAAAGAATCTTTCAACCTGATATTTCATAAATTCCTGCATAATACCTCAATAATCTCAATAGAGTATTCTTGATATTAGCCAATGTGTAAAATTTTCAACATTTTGGAGATATGTGACAAACAGTCTCTTGTTGAAAATGTTTAACTTATTGTCTTAATTTTTAATAAAATTTTTTTTAATGTTTATAAGCATTATATTTTTGTTAGTTTCATTTCATAAATGGATCGAAAAATTTGAAATGGGGGGAGGGGTAATTACCCCCTCGACTCCCCCCTTAGGACCGCCCTTGACCCTTAATATATCTGCCTGTGAAGGCTCTTTCAAGATCGAGGGTTTTCAGATGTTGTACAGGGAAGGTGATTGTAATAAGAATTATGGCGTTATTGTTTTTATGAAAGAACGTACCGAATTCAGTCACGAATTAATACAGATAGATAAATGCAGGGCAATAGAGATTAAATTAACTTGTGGAAAGACCATAACCCTGATAACGTCCCTTCGAAGGTGGATGATTTAATCATGCATCTCGAGGAAAAATAATGAATGTTAACACTGACCGTCAGGTTATTGTGAGTGATGTAAATTTGGACATATAGGCTGAAGCTGAAAGAGAGGTCATTTCGAACTATCTGAATAGTCTAAGTGAATATAATTTCTTCTCCATGATTAACATTAACACTCGAGTTCATGGTGGGTTGAGAACTGGTAATGATCATGTGTTCCTGAGATTACAAAAGAATGTATATCAAGAATGAATTTCTGCAGTGTTTGAGACAGGTATGACGGATCACAAATGTACCATATTGCATATTGGGAATACCGATTAAGCAAGGAACGGTGTTGCGGTAACTCAAAAACTCACCAACGGCGTCTTCTTCCACAACCTGAGAGCTCTTGTTAGGTGGGAATTTTCCAGCAGGCAGAATCTTCTTTCTTCTGTCACTTTATTATTTCTTTATCGTCCAAATAAGACAATATTGAGCGTTCTACATAAACCTTAGAAAAAATAACTGTTGTATCAAAAAATATCGTTTTGCGTTTTATACCAAATTTGACACACTTTTCTAACGAACTGAAAATCACACACATAATGTGTCCACAAGACGGCTTGAAGATGCCTCGTAACTGGCGATCCTTAGAGTAGTCTAGTGCACATAAATTTTGAAGAAATGAATTTGACAGAAAACCTATTTATTACGGCAACATTTCCTGCCCCCCAAAAATGCCATAGCATTTTTCAAAAAAAAAAGAAAAGTTGCGAAAAATCCAAAAAAAAATATATTAAAGTTGTGCAAACTATGAGGCAGAAGAATACTCGTAATAACTAATAATTGAAACGTTATTTATATCTTCTATGTGAGGAGAGAAAGAAAAAAAAAAGATATATTATGAAATATTACATAAAATTATGGTTCATCGCAGACAGGCAAAGGACAGGCAAGTTTAACTAGGGGGCGAGTGAGGACCCCGTCTCGGGTTTTAATTTGAGCAACTCGCGAAATACCGTCCTTACCCTGGAAGAGGGTAGTTATGCGACCTAGGCGCCATTGATTAGAAGGCACATTATCCGCCTTTATCAAAACTAGCTGACCAAGAACAGCAGGAGTAGAAACATCGCACCATTTACACGCTGTATTCGTTCCTCCATCTAGACCAGAAATGTTGATGAAGGTTTTGTAAGAGCTGCCAACGTGATAACCGATTCAAGGGTTGATCGGTTAAATCTGGTATAGGTATCGCAGTCAGCGGTTCCAGAGTCAAGAAGTGACCCGGAGTAAGACAATTCAAATCTTCGGGATCTGAACTTGTAGCGCACAAAGGCCTTGAATTCAAGACGGATTCAAATAGGGTGAGTAACGTATAAAATTCCTCATAAGTGATAATTTGCTTTCCGATAACTCTGAACAAATGTGATTTTACCGATTTAACTGCAGCCTCGAATAAACCTCCGAAATGACTACCAGATGGTGGATTGAAATAGAACCTTATGACTGCCTTTTCTGCAGCGATTTTCATTCATTTTAATAGTTCGCGATTGGCTCCAACGAAATTAGTGCCATTGTCACAGTATAAATCTGTACAACGTCCCCTTCTTGCGATAAATCTCTGCAATGCAGCTAAAAATGATTCAGAGGAGAGATCATCAGCCAATTCTAAATGAATTGCTTTCGTTGAGTGAAATACAAAATGCAAATATAAGCTCTCGAGGTTTTTTGTCCTCGATATTTTCTCATTGGTGCAATCGTAAATGGGCCAGCGTAATGACATCCGCAATGCAAAAATGCTTTTATAGTAGAAAATCTTGATATAGGCAGATTTCCCATAAGCGGTTGATAAGCAACCGAATTTATTGCACGTCTTGGTAACAATATCCAAAACTGCTGAAGAAGTAAGAAGTGCAGTTGACTCGGACCAACGTGAAAATACTTTTTATGATAATATTCAATAAGATGTCTCGTCAATAAACTACTTCGTGGCAAAAGTATAGGGTGTTTGGCTTGATAATTAATATCCGCATATTTCAAGCGACCACCCACTCGTAAAAGGTCGTCGATATCCCTGAAAACATTCAGTCTTCTCAACGGTTTTGAAAACTTCTTCCCAGAAATTTCATCGCTGAAAGATACAAGTTGCGTATACTTTGCTAAAATTACCAAAGCAGAGTGAAGCTTTTGCGTAGTCAAAGATACAAGTCGCTTTTCTAACGGATGACATATACAATTGTGAACGAATCGCATAACATATGCACCAATACGTAACACCGTCGAAAAATTTGAATGTGTTTTCAAGAGATACTCACAAAAATGTTCGACTTGAAGAGCAACTACCAAACAAACATTTCTTTCTTCGCGAGTAACATCATCTGAAATGAAAACTTCCGAAGAGCCTTCAGACGGTGAAAGAACTTGATTTTCAGTATTCTTCAACAATTTCGGACCACATAACCAAAATTCATTGTTAATGATTTCCGACGGAAAAAGCCCGCGGCTTCCGAGATCAGCGGGGTTGTTTTCCGAACTAACGTAATTCCAATGCACAGATGGAATTTTTTCTTGAATATATGCAACCCCTATTAGCTACAAAATTTTTCCAACGATAAGAAGGTGAACGAAGCCAGGCTAAAACTACTTTCGAATCACTCCAAGCAAAAACATTCGAAAATTTGACTCTTTTAGAAAAAAGCGGAAGTACAAAATTTATCAACTTGGCCAACAAAACCGCTCCACACAGTTCCAAACGCGGTATACAAATTTTCTTCAGCGGGGCAATTTTACTTTTAGACGTGACAAAGCTCGTTGTTATATTTCCATCGATAGTTATTGTCTTGAGATACAAGACGGCGCAATAACCATTTTCCGAACTATCACAAAATCCAAAACTATCGAAATCTGAAGGGAAAAGGTGCCTTTCAATTTTAAATTCAGAAAGACATTCTATCTGGGACCTAAAGCGTTTCCAGACGCGCAAAATTTCATCTGGAGGTTTATCATCCCATGTAAGTCCGATCATCCAAAATGAGATACTTCACCAGAAAAGTGACTGACGATAGGAATCCTAAGGCCATCTACACACGGACCTACTGAAAAGGAACACAACTGGTTGGTAACTCGAGTTAGAAACTAGTTAGTGACTGATTGGTAACCCGTCTCCACACACGAGGCTACTCATTAGTGATCAAAATCTGCAGTTTTCAGTGTTATCATGGACGCCAAACCTTCAACAAGTGTCGTTTTGTCATCTTCGGAGGACAGTGAATCCAGCGAAGATGAAGCCATCATAATGTATTATTACATTAGGTATAGAAAAAGAATGAGCATAAGGTTCTGGGTCCACCCTTATCTTGAAAGGAATTTTCACCGCCGCTTGTTCGTTGCTGTAAAGGAACTGGAAATCTCAGATGCCAAGTTCTTAGCATTCTACAGAATGCAGTAGTCGAGGGGGTGGCAGATTTCCTGAAGGCTTTCCAAGTGCCTTGATGTAAGGAATCGTAAACTGCATTGCATCTGAAAGGTAGTATGCCTTCTTCTCCTTTGTTCCTGCGCCACTTGGAGGAGGTTTCATGTGTCGAATAAAAACAGCCCTTATGTTTTTCCATCTCTCCTTACATCCGTTTGATGAAAAGGGAAAAATAAATAGTATTAATGGATGATGTCGAATAAAATGAATTAATAATGCTTAACAGGTAACCTGTAATTAATATAAATAATAATAGTAGGTGCCACTAGCAGCACTGTTATACAAAAGTGCATTTTTCGCATTGCAGGTATTTGGGAACTGGTGGAACATTTATATCGATTGCTGTCTACTTCGCTAGAAGAGAGTCCACGGTTGGTGGTATCGTAGCCCAGACAACTCCAATGATTTGGCAAGTCCTGCACCTAAATACTTGGTTGTTCCAACCAGAGACCAGTGGATAGCGATAGCAGAACGATTTGATTCGCTGTGGAATCTAGAGAACTGCATAGGTGCCATCGATGGGAAACACGTTCGCATCGAGAAATTTGCCAACACTGGCTCTGCTAATTTCAATTACAAATCTTTTCATTCATTGGTACTAATGGCTTGCTGTGATGCCGATGGCACATTCACGATGATTGAAGCAGGTTATGCTGGACGAAACAGTGATGGGGGCATATTTCGTGCATCCGCAATAAAACATTGGATTCAAAACAACAGACTTGGAATCCCTCCCCCTTCCCCACTAAAATATGATCCAAATGTTAGTCCTTTCCCGTATTACTTTGTTGGCGATGAAGCATTCCCGTTGACACGGTATCTGATGCGACCCTACCCGTCGAGGATATTGGATAACGTGAAAACAATATTCAACTACCGATTGAGTCGAGGAAGGAAAACAATTTAATTTGCTTTCGGAATGGCGTGCGTGAAATTCCCTGTTTTGGATGGTCCAATCCGCGTCCGCAACCCTGAGATCGTGACATTCGTCATCAAAGCGGCTTGTGTCCTACACAATTTTGTGAAAAGACGAGAAGGCCTTCCCTACATGCCATGGATACCATTCCACCATATTTCAATGTTTTTTAAGACGCTAACTAACTCGTCTGTCGGCCGTGCCGCGGGATCACCAGTTACGGCGCACCGGTTGAATGCTAAATCTGTTGCTGGAAGAACTGTTGCTAGTTTCACATTCATAGTGATACAACTGCTGCTACAGGTGACCACGTCATGGTGCAGCCTCTACCAGAATACCAGACCATAAACAACAACTCTCGTCCAGCAAATCTCAGAGGCTATTTAGCGAACTACTTTCTTATCCCAGAAGCTTCTCTCCCCTGGCAGTGGAAATACGCGGCATGGGTTGCCAGCTCCTCTGTTGTTTATATCTACTTGGTACAAGAACAACTGTACACAAACCGTTCACTATGAATAAACTTATATGCATAAACTTCTGCTGACTAATTATTATTTCTATTACACCACCTATCAACTAGACTCAAGCCTCTTGGCAAAACCCTCAGATGTGATGCCAATCATATACGATTTCGAAATGCCATTCGAAACGATCATTGGTGATCGTCTTAGTGCAATGAACTTTGTCAATCGTATAGACAAGAAGTCATCCATATGGTACACTGATGGACCGAAAACAGAAAGGGGTACAGGCATTGGGATATGTGGACCTAAATTAAGGATATCCAAGTCCCTCGGAAGTGAACCTTCTGTTTCACAGGTTGAGACACTCGCTGTCTATACCTGCGCTCAAGAGTGCCTTCAAAGGAATCTAAAAGGAGCGCAAATATATATTACCACGGACAGTCAGGCCACTTTGAGATCACTGGAATCATACAGCCAGGAATCTCGGCTGACATGGGAATGCCGTAATACCATAAAGCAACTGGCCAGAGGCAACAAAGTGACTCTACTATGGATACCAGGACATTGTGGTATTGAAGGAAACGAAACAGCCGACGAACTAGCGAGGAAGGCTTCAAGGCTGAAGCCTGTTGGACCCGAACCTTTCTGTGGGCTTGGAAAAGACCAATACAAGAAAGCGGTCCAACAATGGAAAGCGGCAAACAAAATAACGCTTTGGAGAAATACTCCTAGACTTGCGCTAGCCAAGAGATTTGTGGAATTCTCGCCGACCTACACCAGGAAGCTCATAAAGCTGCCACGAGCTGAGCTTCGAGTAATGGTGGGTCTGCTGACGGAACACTGTCGATATAAATATCATTTGTATCGCATGGGAAAGTCAGCAGATGAAACCTGCAGGCTATGTGGATCAGAGAAAGAAACGGCTGAACATATGGTATGCAAGTGTCCAGAGCTGACGGAACTAAGAACCATTCACATGGGAAGTCGGTTCTGGATCCACATGAAGTAACAGCTAAGACTCCTAAGGTTCTCGTTGGATTCATCAATGCCATCGATGGCCTCCTTGAGATTTAAATGAACGAGTTGGGTAAAGAACAAAAGATCCTTGCGGTCGAAGTTCCCGGAAGGCGGAACGTAGCCACAACGACCCCTGTTCAGGATAATAATAATAATAATATTACACCACCTCTGAACGGAATTTTCTATTCATTACCTACAATAAGGTCAAAGTACAGCCTCACTGCGTTCAGGAAAAATGTTAAAACATATAAAATATGATGTACTTATTACATACCTGGCAATTTCACCGCGTTGCCGACTTCAATCCACGCCTTTCCGGTTTCATGCTTCTTCGAGTACCCCGGAAGATGAAAATTGTACAAAATTGGACGTTTTTCAACTTCCCCCACCAGCAAGAGGTTGACTTTTTGGTCATTCATCCTGGAAACCGGAAAGGAACTGCAAACTCAAATCACTGGGCTACTCGACATGCGAGTCTCCAGGCGACTAGTTACTAACTGGTTTCTATGAATCACAGACGAGTCCGTAATCAGTAGCCCCGTCTGCGGCGCTCCATTTGATAACACAACAAGTGACTCAAAACGGACTGGTTGGTAATTTTCGTCACCAATCAGTACCTTTTCAGTAGGTCCGTGTGTAGATGGCCTTAGGGGTCATAAATTCGAGCAAATTGAGAAAGGAGTTGGCGCTTAGTACAAGTTTCGTCAGACTGCGGGACAACAGAAAATGAGAATTTATCTTCACGCGGATTCCAAAATAATCCTAAAATTTTGACAGAAGTAAAATTAGTCTCAGAATCAAAATCAAGGGGATCTATACTACGCATAGAAGCTGGAAGATTTTCCAACAACGCAGGATCGTTACTCGACCACTTTCTCAAATAAAAACCTGCTTTACTAAACAAAGTTATCAACTGATTTTGTAGAAGCTTGGCTTCTTCAAGTGAAGAGGCATCAGTGACAACATCGTCAATGTACAGGGTGATTCATTTATCTTGGTAACCCCAATTTTCTCGAAAACGTCCGAATATTTTTTGATTCTGTGAATTGCGTTTTGAATAAGTCAATGTTGACTTGAGATGCGCATAAGAATCTGCGGAATAAATGAAGACGCCAGGCGTCACGGCGCTACCAAAATTTTTTTCTCCGGGCACATACCATTTTTATCATGTCATTCGAAAGATAATTCCATTCTGAACTTTTTTTTCGAATACAGTTTTTAGGAATTTCTAACTGCCAGCGACCTGCAGCGTGTTTTATGTTGATTCTATTCCATTTATTTTTCTCTGTTTTGTGGTAGTATGCCTTGATTTGAAGACATAGATATGATTTTGTGCCTTGAATTCAAGAAGGCTAGTTTTCTAAACAATTTGCCTCTTTGAATAAGATTAAATATGTGGATACAACAAGAAGGGGCTCCATGTCACAACGCTGCCATTGTGAAGAGATATTGAGATTAAGAATTCGGAAATGAATGGACCCTTATATTTTGACCAAAGTGACTTATAATGAAATAGGGAGATTATATAACTTGTGTATGGATCATAATGGCTAGATGGCCTAGATTTGATTTTGTTTCGTAAAATGACGGAGGCTCCGTAACAAACTATTTTTCTATTATTTTATTCATTAAATATTATATCTTATATCAATAAACATTTCATTTAATAACGAACGAAACATTTCGAATCATATGTTCTATATATCGGCCACTATGATCCATACATAAGTCATATCATTCCCCTATTTAAGAAAAAGAAAATTCTTTGGCTTTACGAAGGCACATCGAGAACATTTTTGAAACATAGATGAATTCAAAATAGTAATCATTGAAATGAATACCATTTTCAATTCCCAGGCTCAGAGTTCTTTTATCATGAGGTTGGAGAAATGATATTAGATTTTGTCACTGAGATGAGAGATATACCGGTTTCGGCCTTGTTGGGCCTCATCAGTATCCCGCACATTTCAGGACAAAATCTTCATAAAAAACTTCAGAATTTATTAGCAATTGGTTGTGAAGTAATGAGTAAAATATTACAAAGTACTAAGGTGGTGACATCCAATTGCGTCAAAATGAAGTTTCACATCTCCAATCAAATGCAAAAAAAGAAATCTGTACTTCCTCTTTCACTGAATGAGATTTTAGCAGTGGCTCTATTCAGGGCCCGCTTGCTAGTTTCTCAAAGTGATGGAAACGCCCAATTCTTTTTGTGACTGTGAAGCCTGATGTTTTTAAGAAAAAGAAAATTCTTTGCCTTTACGAAGGCACATCGAGAACATTTTTGAAACATAGATGAATTCAAAATAGTAATCATTGAAATGAATACCATTTTCAATTCCCAGGCTCAGAGTTCTTTTATCATGAGGTTGGAGAAATGATATTAGATTTTGTCACTGAGATGAGAGATATACCGGTTTCGGCCTTGTTGGGCCTCATCAGTATCCCGCACACTTCAGGACAAAATCTTCATAAAAAACTTCAGAATTTATTAGCAATTGGTTGTGAAGTAATGAGTAAAATATTACAAAGTACTAAGGTGGTGACATGCAATTGCGTCAAAATGAAGTTTCACATCTCCAATCAAATGCAAAAAAAAGAACTCTGAGCCTGGGAATTGAAAATGGTATTCATTTCAATGATAACTATTTTGAATTCATCTATGTTTCAAAAATGTTCTCGATGTGCCTCGTAAAGGCAAAGAATTTTCTTTTTCTTAAAAACATCAGGCTTCACAGTCACAAAAAGAATTGGGCGTTTCCATCACTTTGAGAAACTAGCAAGCGGGCCCTGAATAGAGCCACTGCTAAAATCTCATTCAGTGAAAGAGGAAGTACAGATTTCTTTTTTTGCATTTGATTGGAGATGTGAAACTTCATTTTGACGCAATTGGATGTCACCACCTTAGTACTTTGTAATATTTTACTCATTACTTCACAACCAATTGCTAATAAATTCTGAAGTTTTTTATGAAGATTTTGTCCTGAAATGTGCGGGATACTGATGAGGCCCAACAAGGCCGAAACCGGTATATCTCTCATCTCAGTGACAAAATCTAATATCATTTCTCCAACCTCATGATAAAAGAACTCTGAGCCTGGGAATTGAAAATGGTATTCATTTCAATGATTACTATTTTGAATTCATCTATGTTTCAAAAAAAAAAATTCCCCTATTTCATAATGAGTTACTTCGGTCAAAATATAAGTGTCTACTTGGGCACATGCGTTTCTTCTCTTCATTTTCAAATAGTCCAAGTTATGAGACTCAGTTTGGTATACCATATATTTGAAGGGACCCCTCAGAAAGTAATCGATGAGCGTCAGGTCTGGCGATATCTGATGGGTTTCATTTATTTTCGAATTCTTGATCTAAATGTCTCTTGACAATGGCAGCGTTGTGGCATGAAACCCCATCTTGCTATAGCCACATATTTCATCTTATTTGAAGAAGCACATTGACTGGAAAACTGGCCTTCTTGAATTCAAATCACAAAATCACTTTCATGTCTCCTAATGAAGGCATACTACCACAATACAGAAAAAAATAGATGGAATAGAATCAACATAAAACACGTTGCAGATCGCTAACGGTTAGAGATGGATAAAAATTGTATTCGAAAAAAAAAATTCAGAATGAAATTACCTTTCGAATGGCATGATAAAAAAGGTATGTCCCTGAAGAAAAAATTTTTGATAGCGCCGCGACGCCACACGTCTTCATTTATTCCGCAGATTTTTATGCGCATCTCAAGTCAACATTGACTTGTTCGAAACGCCATTCACAGAATGAAAAAATATTCGGACGTTTTCGAGAAAATTGGGGTTACCAAGATAAATGAATCACCCTGTACGTATCTTCTTCTAATACCTTCGCTGCTAATGGAAATTCACTTCCTTCATCCTGCGCTAACTGTTTCAGACATCGCAACGCCAAGAGATGACACTCCGTATGTGACTGTTTTCAAGCGATATTGTCAAAGGCTCGCTGGAGAAAATCTCCAAAAAATCCTTTGATAATCTAGCTGGTCATAATTGACCCAAATCATTCTATACACAATACGTAAGGATGCAGACGGAACCTCAAAAGAATTGACACTATATCAGCTTGTAATTTTGGACCCGTTAAGAGATTATCATTTAAAGAAAATCCCGAGGGAGCTTTTGCGCTCGCGTTGATTACTACACGCAATTTGGCGTGAACACTCGATGGATTAATGATATAATGATGAATTAGATAATAAGGATTTTCGATCATACAATTTTCATGTACAACTTCCATATAACCAGAGTCTAAATATTCGCGCATAAAAGCAGAGTACTCATCATAAAGTCTTGGACTTTTCATGATTCGGCGTTCTAAAGCAAAAAATCTTTTAGAGGCGAGTTCTTCCATACCGCTAAAGCTGGGTATGTCAGTTGCGAAAGGTAATGAAACTATATACATATTTGCCATAAAAATCGCGTTTATGTGTATTGACAAATATTTTCTCGCATAAATCATCAGCGGGAGAATTAACATTCACGGATGGAACAGATTCAACTTCCCAAAAACCTTTCAAAATTTGAGGAAGTGAGTTATCATTATTTTGACAATCGATGTCACAGAAAAAAGAAGATGTTACATTCCTTGAAATGTCTGTTCCACCTCCGATGAGAATGAAACCAAATATAGTATGGAAAGCGCTTACACCCTTACTACCGGAAATACGACCATTAAGTAGAATTTTAGTGAACATATCGGCTCCAAACAAAATATCGATACACCCAGGAATATGAAAAGAAGTATCGGCTAACTACGAGTATAAATTCTCAAACTCATCATGTATGACAGCGGGTATAGGCGTAGTGGGTCGAACTGGTCGAACTGTAATAGCAACTAAACCTCTACTTGTACAAGATTTAGAAGAGTTCAAGCCTGTTACTTCAGGAAACATATTTTCAGCTCTCAAACCCCATCGAGAGGTGGCATGCTTCGTTATGAAGGACGTCATGCTGCCAGAATCAATTAGACACCTTAGTTTGTAAAAAGTACCGTTCGAGTCTAAAGCTTCCACTAAAGCCGTGGCCAAAACAACATATGATGTTCGATCAGAATTAAGAAAACCAGTACCCGCAAAATTAACAACTGATTTCGCTTCAGAATTCGAGATACCGCTAGTAGTAGCAAGTGATACATCATTTTCAGATTTTATATCCTCTTTCTGCTTAAAATGCAATAACGTTTGATGCTTTAAAGAACAATGGTGACAGGTCGATTTGGACTTGCAAGAACGAATATCATGCAAGTTAGATAAACAATTGAAGCACAAATGAAGCTTTTTGGCGAGATTATAGCGTTCAAACGGTTTCATATTGAGAAGTGAAGGACACTTGAAGATATAATGATTGGATTTACAAAAAACGCATTCCGAAGGAGAACTCTTGGATGAACCAACTGCGTTTTCAACAAAAAAAGTTTTCAATCTATTTGTCTTTGACGATCTTTTATCGGCAATACTAGAATTGGCGGTGCTAACTGACGGTTTCATGTCACATATCATCCCAGAAGCTATACATTCACGTTCTAAGAATGAAGTGAGATCGCTATAATTCGGAACCTCTGAAGACTCGTAAGAATGTTCTAATCGCGAAACTATTACATCGTCCAACCGATCATATAGCATCATGAGCAATACAAAGTCCCATTCCTTTGTTGGAAAACCCAAGTTTTTCAAAGCACATATATTTTTTTGAAAAGTATCTAATAAATTCCTTAAAGAATTCGGAACCCCAGATTTAATTTTTCCGGTACCCTCTATACGACGCCAATGACATTTTGCCAACCAACGCTTAATATTGTAACGTTGAAATAAGGCATCATATGCATATTGATAATTATTACCATTCAATTCGTAGTGTTGAATTAATTTAAGGGGTTGTCCTTCAAAGGCGGAAACCAAATAATTAAATTTTTCATCGGGGCCCAATGGATCATTATTATGCACAAGCGAATTGAACAATCCTATGAATGTTGAAAACAGGGTTACTTCACCTGCGAATCGCTTTAATTCTAACTTCGGTAAATTGATATTCGCATTAGTTTTATGTTTAACATCAGAATCTCCAACACATTTCGAAATGTTGGTCGTTAAAACATCGTAAATAGACTCGATTTCATAATAAAAAGTCAAAAATTCATCCCGAATTGTTTCCTCACCGCTTAACTCAACGTCTTCCTCCTGTAGCGACGTATCCACAATTGTCTTATGTTCACCAAGAAATTCATTCCGTATTCTTTCAATGTCAGAAAACCTAGCTTTGAATACATTGAAATGACTACTATCTAATTCGGCTTTTTGCGAAATCAAAAAGTGACTTAATCTTAGCTCGTTTAATTTTCGACATGATTTTTAAATTGATAGGATTCTACAAGACTTGAAATCTAAAAATAAAATGCTGAAGATCTTTCGTTACAGCATTTGTTTCCAATACTTCTAACGTGTATTGAAAAGAGGAACGTATGTTCCAAATAATTAAATCGGAGCGAACAAAAAACTCTCCGCGATAAGAAATATGTTTTTTTTGAAATGCAAAATTATTGTTGAAACGAAATGATGAATTTTCAATCCGTTTTCTCAGATACTCTTCTGCACAAATTTGCAAAACTTTTTAAGGGAAAAATTTGAAATTCCTGATGGGAAAATCGATTTAAAATCCGGCGATACCGAATGACCAAAAACTTTTTCGGTAACTCAAAATAGGAGAGAAAAGTAGGACTGTATATATGTAAATCTTTTAAATTCCTATTAGAAAAAAAAGAAAGAAAATGAAACAAGAAAATGGTGCACTCGAAAACTCACCAAAGGCGTCTTCTTCCACAACCTGAGAGCTCCCGTTAGGTGGGAATTTTCCAGCAGGCAGAAACCTATATATAAAAAATACGAAAATGATCCTGATAATGAATCAAACAAAGCAGCCTACCTTAATGAACGAGCTTATACAAACAAACTGTTAAGGAAGGCAAAACAGATAAATTACCAAATTAAAATCGAAAATAGTCAGAATAGGTCCAAACGATTATGGAAAATTGTAAATGAGATCAATGCTCCTGAGAAAAGTACTTCGATAGCTGAAATTTCATGTTGAGACAGAACAATTACTAGCGACGACAAGGCATACCTATTCAATTCATTTTTCGCAAATATAGGAAAAAATAACGCTGAAAAAATTATCAGGCCTCCTACTGCGAGACCTCATCAAGCCGTCGAATCGAAGGTAAATAAAATTCGGCTATAATTGACTCGATGAAATGTTGAAAATCCCCA
This sequence comes from Hippodamia convergens, assembly GCA_038502775.1. Lineage (NCBI taxonomy): Eukaryota > Metazoa > Arthropoda > Insecta > Coleoptera > Coccinellidae > Hippodamia > Hippodamia convergens. The sequence goes on from CM076607.1 coordinate 73,721,915, forward strand.
AAATTTGACAGTATCAGAGCTAAACATATTAAAGAAATATCAAGAGAAGTAACTCCTCCGATTACTACTATGATGAATGAAATAATTCAAACATATCATTGTCCGAGTGCTTTCAAAAAGTCCTTGGTCACACCTATACCGAAAAAAGATAGATTAATCAACAACTATAGACCCATTTCGATGTTGACAAGTTTCGAGAAATTACTCAAGTCTAGAGTGATAAAATTTGTTGATAAGTACAACTTAATTTCCAATAGGCGGTATGGATTCAGCCAGGGCTTGTCAACAATCGATGCAATAGCTGCTCTAGTAGGTGAATTATACAGGGTATCCCATAACTAGTGAACCAAACGACACACCACGATAGAGTAGACCAAATACTATGGAATGACACCAACATTAGTTGAGCGAAAATGTACCGGTTCTCAAATAATTAGAATTTTATGTATAAACCTAATATTCCCGATTTTCGAACATATTTTTCAATTGCAGGCCTTTATGTGATTGAAGATAGTGATTTTAGCCCATATTAATCCTAGATTATTTTATCATCACTCTCAATTACGGTGGTCATAAAAAAATTATGCTCAGCGTTATCCAAACCGCCAATACACCGCAAATAGTGTCTTTATTAGAACTCACCAACCTTACCAAGTTGGTAGAATGCTCGGAATTGAGTCTGGCATCTCTATTCGCAGCATTGAGCGGCGAACGGTATTCCAAAATCCACAACCCAGAATATTAAAAATGTATAGAACCTCGGGATAAAGCAACACGTATGCGATTCTTTCGCATCATGATAGCAAAAATTACCGAAAATCCCAAGATAGCTACATAAATCTCTCTTGTATCCCAGACAGAATAAAAGTTAACGAAATATTGTTAATGTTATTTACCAATTTTGAATCTCCAGAAAATGGGGAAGTTTTTAAAACTGTTTGCAAAAAAAAAGTGGTATAATTTTTTCAAACTAGAGAGGGTTTATTCAAAGTATTTAGAATGATGTCGAAGAAAGAATTGTATTATTCAACATTTATCGAGGTTTTCGATTAATTTTTAAGAATAATTTTGATGAGGAGTGATAATACAATAATCTTGGATTATAATGGGATGAAATCTCATACTGGCCCAGCAATTGAAAAAAATTGTCCGAAAATCAAGTATATATTCATAAAATTTTAATTATTTAGAAAACGTTACATTTTCGCTGAAATAATGTTGAAGTAATTCGATAATATTTGGTCTACTTCATCGTGGTGTGTCGTTTGATTCACTAATTATGGGCACCCTGTATGTATCTAAAGTGGATAATAAAAGACCAGCAATATGTGTTTTCTTAGACCTGGCTAAGGCTCTCGACACAGTGGATCGCACTCAACTACTGGAAGTTCTGAGTTGCATAGGTATAAGATGTGATCCACAAAAGCTATTTGAGAGCTACCTGAATGAGCGTAAGCGAACGTTGAAGATCAACGACGTCTGTAGCACAGAAACTGAAATTACCTATGGTATTCCACAGGGTACGGTTTTAAGTCCCGTGCTCTTTTCCTTGTATATGAACAGCCTACTGACCTTGAAGTGCGGAAGCTCTATCTTGGTTTTGCCGATGATGCTGCCATTCTTTTCACAGCAGAGGACTGGGAAAGTCTGAGGACAAAGGTGGAAGATCAGATCAGCATAATCAAAGACCCTCTGTCCATAAATTACTGACGATCAATTTTGAGAAAACACAGTTTTTAACTTCCCCAGGTTATGGAAATCGTCTGCCAGATTATAATGAACTAGAATTCAACAGCTATGGAAGGATAACAAAGATTACCAGAGCCAACCATATTAAGTATCTGGGTGTTACTACGGATCCCTATCTGATATGGAACATGAAGTTTCGGAAACACTCACATACATGCTATATAAATTCAAATATTAAGGCTAAGTTCAGATGATCGTGCGACAGATCGCGCTACTATTTCTGAAGAATATTTCTGAAGAATATATAAAAAATGTGTAGCAGATATAGGAAATGAGCAATTTGGTTTCAGGAAGAGCTTGGGTACACGCAATGCATTGTGTAGTCTCAATATTCTGCTGCAGAAATGTCGAGATCAGAGGAAGGATATTATTTATACATGCTTCATTGACTACGAGAAGGCCTTCGATAAAGTAGGTACAACACTCAAAACTTTTAGAATGTTTGAAGAAAAAAGGTTTAGAGAACAACGAAATTGAAATAATAAGGAATATTTACTGGAACCAGAGAGCAAATCTCAAAATAGATTCGATTATATCAGAGGAAATTGAGATTCAGAGAGTAAGACAGGGTTGTATTCTCTCACCACTTCTGTTCAACATATACTCTGAGGAAATTTTTGGGAAAGCACTAAAGGACATCGCAGCGGGCATCAAGGTCAACGAGAGATACTGAACAACATTTGATATGCGGACGATACAGTCATATTTTCAGACAGTGAGGAGTTCTTACAAGAGATCATAGATGCTCTCTGGAAGAAGGGAGGGGAATACGTAAAACAAAGGTTATAGTGATCTGGAAGAACAACAATAAAACAGGTATGAAAAGAGTCTTCCGGGCTTATTGGCCGAGGTCCATCAGGAATAATTTCACCTAACGTTTCGCCTACAACTTCGGTAGGTACAAATGTCATTCCGAACTTCGTACGCTTTAGACGGCTTTTTGTCAGTGCTCAAGCACATAGAATATATAATCGCGCCGAGTGCGCCTTACTAAGGGAGAGAATTCGTTATTCTCGTCAAAAACTTGTTAATATTGACGAGAACATCAGGCTTTTAGAAAATAATCTTATAATGACCTTAACACCAGCAGACTGGGCCTCTATCAGTAACATAACACAGAAATCTATGGAGGGTCGAATGTTCAGTAATACTAAACGCCTCAAAAATAAATTCTCGCGCTTGCAGGAATCATCTGTTCCTTCAGTTCCGAACAGAAAAGAAACTGTGGTAAACTTGTCCAAGAGGGCATTAACACAGGAGGAGAAATCTGTCCTTGAAAAAGGAAACAATTTCTCCATTCGAACAAAACAAATTCCGGTGGAGAATATAGTAGCTAATGTTGAGGCAGCAATTCGGTCTTTACCTGAGGATACAGCTGAGGAAGTGAGGACTGAAGCCTCCAGAATTATCAGGAAGGCTAAACCATCAAAAAGTAATATTAATTTCAGGGAATACAAAACCATAAAGAATCTCAATGAGGACACATCCATTGTGATCCTTCCAGCTGATAAAGGAAACGCGACAGTAGTAATGGATTCCTCAGACTATGATTTCAAAATGAGGGAGTTGTTAGAGCCTTCAAACTACACTAAACTCAGAAGAGATCCTACCTCATCCAAAATCAAACAAACAAAGGCTCTCATAAAAGTTTCTTCTCTCGATGAAGAAACTAAAAAGATAATCTGTAAGAGTGAAGCAAGAGCTCCGCGCATATACGGATAATGTCCCATTGAGACCAATTGTTAGTACCATCGACTCGCCAACATACGATTTAGCCAAAGTCTTAACGACGATGTAGAGACCTTATGTGGGAAATACGGAAACCTTTGTCAAGGACTCTACTCACTTTGTAGAAAAGCTGCAGAACATCCAGTTGGGACCAAATGACCGACTCGTTAGTTTTGATGTTGTGTCTCTGTTCACATTAGTTCCCATCAGAGAATCGCTAAACTACGTTTCGGAGATATTCCCGAATGACATAGCAAAGTTCTTTGAACTTTGCCTAACATCCAGCTACTTTCAGTGGAAAGGCGAGTTTTATGAACAAATAGACGGTGTCGCCATGGGAAACCCTCTAAGTCCTACAATTGCGAATTTCTTCATGGAAAAATTCGAACAAAGTGCCATCGAATCGACATTGAAGAAACCATCTACGTGGCTACGTTATGTAGACGATACTTTTGTCATTTGGGGTTACGGAGATGAAGAATTGCAAGCCTTCTTAACCCATCTCAACAGTAGGCACCCAAATATTCAATTCACAATGGAGGTTGAAAAGGATAGTGCACTACCTCTAGATGTCTTGGTAACTAGAAAGTCTAATGGGAAACTAGGACACAGGGTTTATAGAAAACATAAGGAGTTCAATCATCACCCCAAACAGAAACGAGGAGTTATCAAAACACTCGCAGAAAAAGCCCGACGATTATGCGAGACGGAATTTCTGGAGGATGAACTTGAACATTTACAGAATGCATTCATCGCCAATCTCTATAATGCCAAAGAAATTCAGAGGGCAATAAGAACAAAAACTTCCACCCGTAATGATAACACATCACAAATCACACCTAACGGAAGAGCCATCTTACCATACATCCCCAAGGTCACAGATAGAATTGGTAAAATACTGAAAAGGCACAACATCGAGACCGTTTATAAGCCGACACAAAAACTTGGGCAAATGATCAAAACAACCAAAGACAAAATCGACCCACTTTCACAAGCTGGTATTTACAGGATACCTTGTGACTGCGGCAAAGTCTATATTAACACAACAAAGCGAAGTATTAATACCAGAATCAAGGAGCATGAACGATGCTGTCGACTGAATCACACAGAAAAATCCGCACTAGCAGATGCTAATAGATGGACACAACATAGATTCCTCAAAAGCGGAGATGATTTCCAATATTAAAAGTTACTATCCCAGGCTGAACATGGAAGCCATAGAAATTTATAAACACAAAAATAACATAAACAGAAAAGAAGAGACCCCTTTCTTGCATAGCGCCTGGTTACCGACTTTAGAAAAAACAAAGATCAAGCCGACACGAAGCGGGAGCGATGGGCCAATCAGCATCGCGCACGTAGACGCGCCACTTTTTCCCGCCATAAACCGGCGCGCAGATGACGCTTCCAGTTCGAACACGTCAGTGTCAGAAATTCAGCGTTCGAGGTACAACCTTAGACCGAGAATCCTCTGAAGATGCCTACCGAAGTTGTAGGCGAAACGTTAGGTGAAATTATTCCCAATGGACTACGGCCAATAAGCCCGGAAGACTCTTTTCATACCAGTATATATGGTCGTGAAAGCCTTAAACTATTCAACAATAAAACAGCAAGCATAGTTATTGAGGGCCAGTGCATACAACAGGTGAACATTATAAAATACTAAGGATGCTGAATAACGGACAATCTCGACCCAGACATCGAAATACGATCAAGGATAGAGTACACAAGATCGGCATTTCCACGAATGAGAAGACTCCTGAGTAACACCACCTTGCAGATCAAACTGAGTCATCGAATGGCCAAATTTTTTTATTTTGGTACTCTATTCTTTTGTATGGGATGGAAGCATGGACAGTCAAGTTAGCAACTCTCAGACGCATCGAGGCATTTGAGATGTGCAGTTGAAGGGCAAAATAGAGGAAAAACGTGGACCAGGAAGGATGTAACACTCCTGGATGAAGAATATAAGAGATTGGACTGGGATGAACTTGCAAACATTGATTCATATCGCTTAAAGCAGAGATTAATTTGCCCTGGTCATCGCCAATCTTCATTAGGAGAGGCACTCAAAGAAGAAGCTACAATATAGGCTACATATATGCCATCTTCAGTCAGGGTGGCCTACTAGATACTCACCTAAAATACAAGAATAGGAATTCTCTTCGGGACTTGGAACATGGTTATGATAGAAATAAGTCCGGGGGAAACGTGCGAGTGAATTTGGCAAGAAAAAATATTGGACAGCACTCATATAACTATTGCAGTAATAGAATAGTATATTCTAAAACAAGTTGCAGAATGAGCTCCTATTACAACACGAATGTGAAATTCGAAAACGAGCGACGAAGTAGCGAGTTTTCGAAAGCATGAGTGTTCGAATTGCTTTCTGCAGCGAGTATTAGACGATATTTTCTCTTTTGCAGTGAAATAATGTCGAAATTCAAATAAGAATTTAGATTCAACGTCCTAGTGACTTTTGTGATGTATATTAGCAGTTGGTGTAACTAACGAAATTTGACAGATCACGGAATTTGAATTGATTCAATTTGAAAATGATAGGAACCGACGTCAGTACTGACAACCACAAAACGAAAAATATAACTGAAAACAATGCTGTAATGAGTTTCATCACAGCACTACTTTTAGTACTGCAATGCACTCATTACGATACTGAAATAGAGAAAATTTATTTACTCACCTGAAACGTATACATAGACTTATCATAGGATAAAAGGACTTTGGGTTTATTCGTGAGGTAGGGCCGGACTGGGCAGGCGGGGTACCTGGGAATTCCCCGGTGGGCCCCCTTATGTGGGGGCCCTTGTCTAAAACGATGCTACTGACTTAAACGAATTAGATTTATTTCGGTTAACGGCTGTATTAAAAAGAGTTACACGATGCCCCCAAGAGAAGAGAGGAAGAAGAAAAGCGGAAGGAGATCCCATTACATTAACGTGTCTTGCATAAATCATATTCTAGAAATAGATTTCGCACTCATATTAGATATTTAAGAGACAAATTGTTTTTTAATTATTATATCTATTTAATCAATGCATTAATTCGAATTTCCAAAATAAAGTATGGGAACCACTTGGCAAGATATAGAGGTCAAACAGCTCACATGGTTCGGTCATGTTAAGAGAATGCCAGATAATCGCCTGCCCAAACAAGTCCTGGATTGGCAACCACAGGGTCGACGAAAAAGAGGCAGACCCAAACTTGAATGGCAGAAATCCGTCGAAAAATCAATGAGCGCTAGAAACCTAACACCAGAAGATTGCGCAAAACGACACCGCTGGAAATTAGGCGTCGGACAACGTCTCAAGACGTTATAAACCGGCTTATATATATATATATATATATATATATATATATATATATATATATATATATAGTAAAAATGTATTATTTGGGACTGCAGTCGAATGAGAAATCTCTTTTTTCTTTAAACTCAAGCTTTCAGCTTTATTTAAGCCTTCATCAGGAGACACTACAATCAGTATGAATCAGAAAGGAAAGTTACAATTATTATATATACATATACATATATATAAAACTTACGAAAGTGAGATAAAATTCAAGATCGATATTTGAAGTTCTAATCATCAGATCCATCAGAGACCATTAGTTCTTTGAATTTAAGGAGATTGATGAAAGTAATAATAATAGTTGTAGATGACAAATATTTTGGCATTCAGTAGAATATAGAAATATGTATCCTTTGCATTTTCAGTAGTTTGAGTTTGAACAAAATTTATGAATAACGAAAATAAAATTCTATCTAAACTTTTTTCAAGTGATGGTATTCTCATTTTAAGGGTTAACACGGGTATTATGTTTTGAATTTTTGTCAATATCAATCAGTAGGGCATAGACAGAACTCAAGGAATCAACGTCTTTTTTTGAATTAATACTATCATCATTTTGTGCAATTCTGATCATTTCTAATAATGTTCTTTTCCTGATGTTTGTTTCACAGTCCAACACTTCAACTTCCTCAAATGATGGTATATGTCCAGTTTCTATAGAGTGTTTCGCTAAAGCACAATGATCTTTTTTCAATCTAATATTACTCTTGTGCAGGTTGATTCGTTGTTGTAGTGTTGTTGATGTCTGTCCTATATATTTCAATTCACAATGAGAGATTTCTCATTCGACTGCAGTCCCAAATAATACATTTTTACTATAAATAGAAACAGTCAATTATCCTTTTATTATATATATATATATATATATATATATATATATATATAAGTATGGGTCTCCCGTATTTTTCTAAAGAATGAATAACAATATGGAAAGTTCTTTTGTATCTTGCGCTTCTCCCGGTAATAAAAATTTGTTTGGATTGGAGAATTGAAAATAACAATATAATAGGATATTCTGGATATTTCCCTTGTTAACGACCATATTCCTTTGATGCTCTGAATTTTTCACAAGCGAATTTTTTTCGTCGCCTGCAATGCCTCAAGTTTTTGCCAGATGTATTGCACTCATAATGAAGAGTGCACCGATCGACTGAGCTTCTCAACTAGATTTTACATAGGTACTGCAAATCGTGTTGTACTGCCAAGAGTATGGCATAAATCGTCACTGTCTTTTCCAGACCTACAGGTATGAAAAAGTGAATTTGAATCAGTTCATACATTCAATCAAGGTGAGTTATCGATTAATTATTCATTTTAATATCGTACTGTCATAAATTATTCTACATACAAATAAGGGGAAGGTGATATATTATTTTTTTCAATATTCATGGTGCAGTTAATGTTTCGAATTTCAATGCAATACAGTTTGTCAAACGAAATTCATACAAGTTGAACGTTTGTTTCGAAAACTAATACGATGGATGCAACTTACAATAAATAATTTTTGAAACGTAAAATGTGAAAGGGTTTTTTTCCGAATTGAAGTTGATAAAATCCAGAATTCGTTCCACCGTTGCTCAGGAAACCCTTGGAACACTAGTGTTGATGAATGTGGAAAGTGATATGACGGGTTATATCGACAAGAATACCATTTATAAACATTTTAAGTATGAACCATGTTTTTAAAAACATGCTCTAGCCAAAGAAAGGCAATATTTCTTTTCACTTGTTGGAAGCTATTGGAACACTAAACGGATGAGGTTTTTTCTTTTGTTCATTTTGTATGTTCATTAGAATAACTATCTCTAATATGTTGTGCTATATATATTTTACAACGCCACATTTCAATTTTTGTTATTTCATTAAAAAACCTATTTTTATCTTACTGACTAATGTTTTTGTTTTGTTTTGTTCAGATTGATTATTTTTCGTTTAAATATTTATTTTTCATTAAATTATGTGTAATTCAAATGTGTTGTATTTTTGTACTTTTGCTACTTGTTCGAACTCGACTAGGGAATGCATATCTTGGCAAAGTTGATTTTCTACTTCTTTTTTCGTGTTTACCACTACTTCACTCTGACTCTGACCAAATCTGAACCAGTACGCTAGTTCTGGCCCCCGGAGGCTCCGCGACATGGATTTTGAGCCCCCTACATAATCTTTCCCATACCAGTCCGGCACTGACGTGAGGTAATCCACATAAATCTCCTGAAGAAGATTTTCAAAAGATATAATATGCTTGATCTAGACAGAAATATAGTACACAAGTTGATAACCAGTAGTGCACCCAGGGGGGGGGGAGAGCCAAGGGCCTGCAGCCGCCCCCGAGATTCATTTTTGTTAAAGAAGAATTGAGATTTTCTGCCATACGTCAAAAATGCATGTTGGTGGAGCCCCCTCGAAATTTAATTCTGGGTGCGCCCTTGTTGATAACAACTAATAATTCCGGATAACAACAAACCGTGTCTCACTGGATGCATTGGGTTTTATGTCATGTTTTATTTGCGTTCTTGCACATGGGAGAGAAACTTCGGTTATAGTGTTATATGTTTGCTCGTGAAACCCTTTTTAAGCTGTAAATTTTTATTTTCTTATTAATCTTGTATCAATTTTTTTCAAATAAACATCAATGGGAAAAGTATTTCCCATAAATGAATATGCAATAAAATGAAGAAATAACAACTCTCGAAAAAATTTCTACGTCCGATCAACGCAGACTCACCGGATAATAATTCAAATCTTCCATATAAAAACCCATGTTAGTAGAGGTGGCCTAAATGATGCTATTATGCCGTAAGTTTACTTATCAAATTCAATAATTAGTCGTAGATCATTAGTTTGTCAGAATTTCACAACCTGTGATTCCACATTTACAGAGGAATTGCATAATAAATAAGGCTTTCACGACCGGATATACTGATATTGAAAGAGTCTTCCGGGCTTATTGGCCGTTGTCCCTTAGGAATAATTTCACCTAACGTTTCGCCTACAACTGCGGTAGGCATCTTCAGAGAATTGTAGGTCTAAAGTTGTACTTCAAACGCTGACGTGTTCGAACCGGAAGTTTTATCTACACCGCGGTTAATGGCGGGAAAAGGTGGTGAGTTTACGTGCGCGATGCTGATTGGCCCATCGCTCTCGCTTCGTATCGTCTTGATCTAAGATAACACTGATATCTGATATCTTCAGTGATATTACTCCCTATTCAGTTTTTTTAAATTTATTTATTTATTTATTTATTCATAAGGGATACATAACAGGACAAGCCCAATCAATGTATCCACTAATAATTACATCTTTAACAAAAATACAATAATAGTCGAATTATACAAAAAATTTTCACAATCAAATCCAACTTGAAACTAAACCCACAAAAATCAACTGGAACTGAGAAAAAAACCTTTCAGTACTTTGGAAAAACTTAGCCTAGAATTAAAAAAAAGAACAAGATTCACAAGATTGAAATAGGTGTTATAGGTTTTGGAACATCTGAGCAAGGGGGAGTTCAGGTAGTAATTGGTATTAGCTTTACTTATGTAAAACAGAGCTTTTCCCCTAGTACAGTATGACGGAACACTGAATGAAAACATATCAACTAGTTTGGAAGAATTGAGGTTGTTGAAAACTTTATAGACAAACATTATATCTCTCAGTTGTCGTTGATCAACCAGGGAAATCAACTTTAATTTTTTCATAACGAGTGGGCGATTATCTACAATATTTGGAAAATATTTTTTATTAACATGCTGGATAAATTTATTCTGAATTTTGTTCAGACGTTCGATGTAAATATTGTAACTTGGGTTCCAAATAACTGAGCCAAAACTCAAAACACTGTTAACATATGCCATGTATAAAGCTCGTACTGATTGATGATTCCTGAATGATCTTGTTATCCTCACTATAAAACCTAGCATTCCATAGGCTTTTTTACAAATATGGTTGATATGCTGTTCAAATATCAATTTCGAGTCATAGACAATACCCAAGTCCTTCACCACCGACCTCTGAGCTAAGAGTGAATTCCCCATATTGTATTGATGAAAACTTACATTTTTATTACGGGAAAAAGTTATAAAATGGCATTTTTCGAGGTTGAGGTAGAGAAAATTATCCTGATAATAAACAGAAAGATCATTCAAATCATCCTGCAACATCTTCGAATCAGTTAGGCTGGATATGGAACAAAAAACTTTCAAATCATCCGCATACATAAGGAATTTAGCAAACTTGAAACATTTTGCAATGTCATTTATATAAATTATAAAAAGCAGAGGTCCCAGGTGAGAACCCTGGGGTACTCCCGAACTTGGGTTTTTTATTGAGGAAGAGTAACCTCCGATAACCACCGATTGCCGCCTATCACGAATATAGGAGTCAAACCATCCGAGGAGACCGTCGTGCAAACCGACCCCAGCAAGCCTCCGAGTCAAAAGGCCATGATCAATTTTATCGAACGCCTTGCTGAAGTCAGCATAGACGGCATCCACCTGAAGACCCGCATTCATTTTCTCCGAAAGGTATTGAGTGAACACAAACAAATTGCTCTCAACCGACCGCCCCCTCACAAAACCATGCTGTTCATCATTTATTACATTTTTTATGTCACTATATAAGTAATCGGATATGATTGATTCGAATACTTTGGCAATTATGCACAATTTCGATATAGGTCTATAATTTTCTAAAAGATGTCTGTTACCAGTTTTATGTATTGGTACTATAAGAGCTGTCATCCAAACAATCGGAAAATAACCCTCGCTCAAAGACATATTGAACAGCAAATGCAGTGGCCTAACGATCGCGGAATTACAATTTTTAAGGAAACATGTGGGTATTCTATCTATTCCCGGGGCTTTATTGGGTAGGCTGTTTATTTTTTCCATTATAATGTTGGAGGGTATATAGTATGGATGTTCAAAGTTAGTATTTTGACCATTCTTACTTGGGATTGAATTATCAACAGGATTAGGTGCGCTGAAAACTGAATTGAAATAATTTGAAAAATCCTCACAAATATCTTGGCCATCTGTAATGATCCTGTCAGTATTTTTTTGTCTAATAGTTGATATGCCTCTTTTATTTTTCGTGAATTGCCATAAAAATTTTGGATTCGAGACAATCGAAGACTCAACTGAGTTTATGTGGTTTTTATAGTCGGTGTCGATCAGAAACTTGGACCGACTTCTCAATATTTTGAACTCCTGATAGTCTAGTAAATTTTTATATCGTTTCCACCTTCTGTGAATTCTGTTCTTTTGTTTGATAACTTTTATCGTTGAGAAACTGAACCAGTCCGGATAATCGGATGTAAATTTAGGTAATTTAGGGATGTTATTACACATTTTTCTATCAAGATGATCATAGAAAATAGCAACGCATTCTTCGGTGTTAAAACCCTTGAATTCTTCGATCCAATTAATTGCGTTCAATTCGACGTTTATTTGCAAATAGTTAGCTTTGGAGTAATTGAATCCCGTGGACATGTTTTTTACCGTCGCTAACAATCGACTTCGGAAATTCACATTCAAATTCCAATGTACTGTGGAAATGATCCTCTGACACCGAAGGTGCACAAGAATTATGAACATTTTTTATTGAAAAATTATTATTCAGTATCAAATCCAAGGTATTATTGGAAACGTTTTCGTAATGATTGAACTGAGAAAGACCACAGTACGATAAAGTGTCGACGAGTGTCGCGGGTGGATCCGTGAAATTAAGTGGAACACAATTTTTGTTAGCATTGTTCAGTTGCCAATCAATACTAGGAAGGTTAAAGTCACCGCAGATAATGAATTCATCACTTGGGTGGTTGCTGATAATATCTTCCAATTTTGAACAAAAAATCACCAAATAGTGAATTTGATCATTTGGTGGAAGGTAAACACAACACAAATTAAACTTTATTGTTCCCTGAGAAACCGTTAGCCAGAGATCCTCAACGTCGGTCATCCACTTAGATCGCACAACACTACACAGTTTTTTATTAACTGCTATGAGAACCCCTCCTCCATCACGTTTCGTAGATGTGGAACTTTCTCGATCCCGACGAAAAACCTCGAATGAATCACAAAAAACCTCTGAGTTTCCAATAGAACTGTTCAGCCAAGTCTCAGTTAGACAAACTACGTCAGCATCACAATTTAAAGAGTTGTTGAATATATCAGTCAGTTTGGATCTTAATCCGCGCACATTTTGATAATGAAAACAAATCATCAAACGATACAGTTATCGAAAAGATAGTTTACCTTGGATAGAGAAACTACACCAACTTGTCCAAGTCACTTTCAGCTAGGATTCTTTGAACCTTCGCTCTATCCTCCTTTCTAGCATATACAACACCCTCCTTCACCCAGATATATCTATAATTTTTAATTCTGGCCACTTCCTTCGCCTTATTCAGTAATATTTTATTGGAGCTAGTGAGATGTTCATTAATGAACAGCTGATCGGAAACATTTTCAATTCTTAGTCCGGGAGTCGATGTCTGATTTGTTCTCCTTGCGTTCCTGGATGCAGCCAAAAATTCATCTCTCTTGATTTAACAATAGTAGGTTCGCCTCGATTATATTTTATTGTTATATTTTTCTCCCCCCTTTCCTTCCGCGTCTTCAACTCGTCCCTCAGACCCTGCAAATGTTTCCTCTGCATTGGAGTAGTATCATCGAAGATCTTCACTTTCCGGAAGTCGTGATGACCCAACAAAGCATTCTTGTTTCTCAAAATACGTGAGACAATCTGAGGACATGAGAAACAGATCTTCCAGGAATTCGTGCTTATCTTGTTGGTGTCCACAATGAACATAGAAGAGCCAGAAACTACTTCATCGACGCAACGTCTCAGGAAAGCGGAATCCTCGCCCATATTTCCCGAAGAAACTCACCCGTGAATGTGGATATTATGTGAAAGTTTCATCCTCTAATATTTCAGCAGTAGGTGCAGTTTCAGCAGTAGGAATACCAGACAATTTCAATCCGTTAACGTTTTCAGATATAGCAGTGACCTTCGAATCAATGTTATTGTAAAGAGAGCTCAGATTCTCTATTCTAGCACTATTCCCATGTATCAGATCCTTGTGATCTGCGAGTGTGTTGGAATGCAATTCAATTGCCTTTCCGATTGAATCGAATTTATTTTGAAGCGAAGTTTGTGATGCTTTTATCTGGCTAATATCAGTGGTAATGTTCGAATGGGTTATTTTCAAACTATTCAGATCAGAAGAAATGTAAGAAATAGCGTGCATAAGATCTTGAAAATGCTTCATTGTCAAGGGTTGATCAATATTCTGACTAGGACCGGAGGTATGAGAAGAGCCGGAATAGGCACGAAGACGACTCTTTGGTATACAGGATTGACACTTCCACTGTTCTTGGCTTGTTTTCAAATAATCAAGATCATTTGTCTTGAGATTAACACATTTTGCATGAAATATTTTTTTACAAATTGCACATGATAAAGAATCTGAATCAGAAGTAGATCCAACGCATACGGAGCAGACCGACATTCTAAGGTTCTCAAAAAGTAGACAAAGTTATTCCAAGGAAAACAAAACAGGGTCACTCGCTTCACTCTCACGGGCCTATATGAGAGACTTATAAAAGACAATTACAGGTAGGCCGCGGATAAAAGGAAAGAAAATGAGCAGGGAGAAAAGAGAGGATAATAATTTTGTATCGCTCGTAATGTATTCGTCGCCCTCGTTGCAGACAAACTGCAGTAAGTGATCCCTCCTAAGGTAATGTCAGTACCAAAGATTATAGAGTATAAAGATAGGAAACGACCCTATATCTCCAGTACTAAAAACCGACAACGATTTTCGATTAAGTCAACACGCGACAGACTAGATGGCGCTGTTATATAAATTTGTCGATACAGATTTCGGCATTCTACGAAGAGCGCGAAATTTGAATGAAATCATACGTATTAAATTGAATTTCGACTTTGTCAGGCCCAGAATATAACTTCCTGAGCGACAAAACAAAAAGCAATGCTCTTTCTTGTTCTGCTCAGGATTTTATTTTTCACTCGGACTTCAACTCAATTCATATAAATAAAACACGCCGTTAAATTTGTTATGTTTTTATTTGAGATAAATACATTTCAAGAATATCGTACAGCAGTATCAGAGCAATTTAAAATAAACTACCAATTCAAGAATAGTTATTTATGATACAAGATCAGAAAGCATTGATATTCTTACACGAGTTCAAAATTCAAGAACGAGTCATCTTTATGAGGATTTGACACATACTTAGAGAAAAACATATTAGTTACAGAATAATCAGAACCACAATTATAGAGGTGTTCAGGATGTTATCCGATCCCATTCAACGACATACCTGCATCGCATACAGGATCAGGTATGAAAGCTTGGAATAGGAATAATTTCCGTTCAGTATTTCTTTACGAAACAATATTTAAATTGAATAATGAATGAACAAAGAAGACATCAAAAAATAATAACATATCAACTCATGAGTGCAAATTAATTCCGATATAACCTAAAGTATATCCAGCAATAGATGGTCGCATTCAGCAGACGTAGCACAAAGCGATACTGTTACCTATCGGAAGCGGTATAGGTCGGAACCATATTGAACGCATGTGCCTCCTTAGACAGATAACTTTTTGATTATCTAATCAATTTACTTATTGCTAATTTATTACTAGATATGAGAGGCTGACCTTTAAAGGAGTGACGGATCACTTTCATCCTATTAATTTTGCACCGCAAAGAGTTGATTGTAGCCTTTATCCTCTTGATTTTGTCTTAGGGGACTCTTATATAGATGATTTTTCCCCTTTTTTTCAGTTTCACTCAAAGAAATAGCTGAAAAAGAGGAATATTAGGTCATTCAATAATTTGAATGAAAATTATCTCAAATTTACATTTACAAGCTAGAATGTATTCATGAAAATGGTTAAGTTTCAAAACTTATTGTGAATGAAGTCAGTAAGACATTTAAGAAACATTTAAAGATGAAGCTATGAGGTTAATGGAGAGACTTACAGTTATTATTTGAGCATTCACTAGGATTTGCCATATTCTTCTTCTATCGATGCCTATCCTCTGTGGATGTTGGCAATCATGTCAGCTTACAGCTGTCCTGAATGTTTGAATGGTCGTCATCCTTGTCCATTGCCTGATATTCTGCATCCATGATGTTCGTTGGCGCCCTGGAGACAGTCTTCCTTCTATCTTGCCTTGTGAAATCAGTTGAAGCAGTTGATATTTTTCATTATGTAATACATGTCCCAGATATGACACTTTCCTGATTTTAATGCACTACAGTATTTCCAGATCCTTCTGCATCCGTTTCATAACAGTATCATTCCTGACATGGTAGATGTACGAAATCCTGAGCATTCGGCAATTCTCAATTTGTGGTGCAGCATCTGTTTTGGAAGCTCTAGATGTTGGAATTTCTGTAAAAGGAGAAGTTTTAATGAACGAATTCAATGTCAGACATGTGTTTTTATTATATTAATATTCGCTTAGACTCACCGACAGAATTTATTGCAGCATTCATTCTCGTTCGAATAAGGCCCCTTCAGGAATGGAATGCTTCCTGGGGTAATCATGCAGTTTACACAAGTAAGATTGAAAGCCGAATTTACGCATGCGCAAACAGTGACAATTTGCGATTTTGTTGCCAGATTGTGCATTCATTATATCTCTAGAATCCTTGGAATTGTAGAGGTTTCACTTTATTTAGTACTCGATGCTGTTATCATTTTTTTTCCAGCTCATGATTTCGAATCTTTAGAAAATTAATGAGAATTATCGGGAATAACATCATTTTATAGCTATTCTTCATGTTTTCAATATAACACATCAAAAATTTGCTTTGAAATAAAAATGATATGAACTAGGCATACGATCACATTAGATTAACACGTATTAATTGAATGGATTATGTATCTTATTGAATTATTTCTTAATCAAACTATCAAACAGCAGTTATTTGAATATTCCCCTTACGGAGGAAATTTCAGATATTTGCAGTTTTCAGTCGCAAAGAAAATCTGATAACGAATTCTTTTCACCTACCCCCATTGTAAAATTTTCGCTTTGAAATGTTTTCAAATAAAAGTCTCTACAAATAAAACAAAACAAAATGTTATTTAGTTATTTTTCCTGTTTCGTCGAGCTTTGATAGATAACAAGCACAAAATTCAACTTAGAAATGAATTTCAATCAGTATCGCAATAATCACTACACCAATGAATGTTATATCTTGTTTTAGTCGTATGCAATATTATAAAATGATAGAACGGAAATCGGGACGGAAATCAACTTCATATGTCAAATTCTTCAAATACAAGATGAATATCCCAATCTGGCAACGTAGCTACGGATTACGCCGAGGTCTCTCGCATCCACTTGTGTGAACTGCATGTTTACCAGATCGATATCGTCTCGCCCTGAAAATTCTATCCATTTCTGAGCACTGAAAATAAAAGGAATGAATAACACAGTTACAGAAGTCGTGTTTCATTACTTACATTTCCATTTTCTTTGGTAATGGGAAAAATGCTAATCCTTCTGTTATCCATACAACACGATCCAGAACTCATCTTAAAGTTGAAGAATAATAAATAATAATATAAGTAAATACCGAAAAAACACACGACATCAAAAACCAAGCAAACTTCGAAACTAGTCAATCAACAAGCAAGATGGCCGATTGGCGCCTTGACAGCCACGAAGCTAGCACGTAATCAATCACGTGCTAAGTTTTAGTCAACACGTGACTCTTCAGATGGCGCTGAAAACCGTTGTCGCCTCGTTTCCCATCTTTATACTTTATATATAATCTTTGGTCAGTACTGAATGAGTATCAGTAAAGAGCAATTACGTGTTACGTGCAGCCAGCGTTCATAGGAGTGTGCGTCAGAACTCGTTTGAAGGTGGAAGATCTGTATGCGCAATATACCGATGATAAATATTGAAAAAACAAACAATAATAAAGATTTGTTAGTTTGTGAAATTTTATCACCCTTCTCCAGTAAACTGATTCACAAAGAGAGAGGAACACTCAAAACTACCACTTTCCGAAAAATTACGATTTTAAATGATAAAGAACACTGTCGATCTCAGTTCCGGAAAATTATTTTTGAAAAAAGTATAGGTACTATCTATTGAAATATTTTATGGGGGAGGTCTTTGCATTTTGTGAAAAATTTCTTTGGGTTTCCTCTCCCAGTCTCTGAAACAAAGAGCAATCAGAAAAAAATTTAAATAATAGAAGAAAGGCCCCTGCGTAAAACTTGTGCACGAATTTGTCAGGGGTCAAATCCTTTCAACAAATTGTTGCCTAAAAATGAAAAAAAAAACAACACTGCGAACTCTGAATACGAAGCTTCAGAGTTCGCAGTGTTGTTTCGGAGTCGAGATCAGACTCCTTGTCAGACAATTTCTATTCTTGTTCTATATATAGTTTCAAGATCTTGATGCAATAAGAAAGAATCCTACTAAAATACTATTTTTCACCTTTAAAGGTGCGATGCGCACTAATGAACGCAGAGTCGATAGTGAATCGGTAGAACATAGCGTTCGATTCTTGGAGATGGGGGTCAAGGGATCACAGAATTGGTCGAATTTTTTTTTAAATAGTGCGAAAGGATATACTCTATCAAATGCATTCATTAAAATTCTTGGCCGGACATCCTGAACTATTAAAAAAAAACTGTTAATGTGGGATAGAGTCGAGAGTGAATCAGGAGAACACAGCGTTCTATCCTTATTGGAGCTGGGGGTCAAGGACTCCCAGAATTAGTCGAAATTTTTTCAAATAGTACGAAAGGATATACTCTATCAAATGCATTCATCAAAATTCTTGGCCGGACATTCCAAACACTAAAAAAACTGTTATTAATGTGGGATAGAGTCGAGAGTGCATCATGAGAACACAGCGTTCGGTCCTTGGAGCTGGAGGTCAAGGGTTCACAGAATTCGTCGAATTTTTTAAGAGCGCATGCGAGGATATCCTCTATCAAATGCATTCATCAAAATTCTTGGCCAGACATCCCAAACACTAAAAAAAACTCTTAATTCGGGCTAGAGTCGAGAGTGAATCGGGTAGTGTTGGGTAACTCTTGTACAGGGATCGTTGTGGCTACGTTCAGCCTTCCGGGAACTTCGACCGCAAGGATCTTTTGTAAGTTGCTGTTCATGTGTCCCGGACAAGACGCAGAAATGTGAGAGCGGCTCACTTTGAAAAAATGTACCACCTCATTTCGGATGTCCCACTAAGCGACTACACATTGGTCGCATTCAGCAGAAAGGGCGATTACAAAACTGTTTGCGCTACTGATAGGTAGTGGTAGCGGAAATCGGTTGACATCGGGCGGATTCAGCAGAAAGAGCGGTAATAAACTGTCACAACTGTCAGCCGCACAACACGTTACCGAAAAGGGGCGCAAGTCAGGTACGCTACTAAAAATGGCGACCGCTACCCAACATGTTACATAGATAACATCATCTTCCATCAATTAGCAGATTGCACCGCGGCGATACATGAGCACAATGATATACTTTCTAAGCATCAAAATGCGATCGATGGCTGTCAGTCGGAAATTGCCAGTTTGCATAGGGCCAACACGACACTTCGCGATGAGGTGGCTGCTGTTACTTCAATATTGAATGCTACTTCTGCTTCTTCCTGTCCTTCGGATCGCAATGACATGACCGAGATACTGAACCGTGTAGAAAAATCCCATAACCTGATCATATGTAACGTTCCCGAAAGAGCAGACATCTCGCTAGACACAGTCAATGTACGTAATATCGTGGAGCACATTCGGAAGGGTGCTAGTCAATTTCTGCTTAGTTCAAGTCGTCTACCATCCAAAGACAATAGCAAACCCAGGTGGATTCGAGCAGTTTTCTCAACACCTGAATGTGTTAGGGATATTCTGAGGAATAAATCCAAATTGAGGGGTCATCCAGATTTTCGACAAGTTACCATCTTTGATGATAAGACTAGGGAGCAGGTATCTACCCTCAACGCCCTTCGTATTGAGCTGAAGCAACGTCAGAAAGCTGGTGAAACCAACATTACTATAAAGTATATACAGGGTGTCCCAACCATAGTGCCTTCGTCACAATCTTCTAACAAATCCTCAAAAAACTGAGTGAATTATTAATCTGGCCGATACTTTACACTAATATTCAGTCACTTTCATCCAAATTTTCAGAATTTTTATCTGTCGTTCAATTACAAAAACCTTCCATAATATTAATAACAGAATCCTGGCTACACCCAAACATTCCAGACAGCATATTCAATATTCCTAATTACTATCTCGAGACGATAGTGTAACTACACCTGGTTACAGGGGTGTATGTGTCTATTTGAGTCAGAATATCACCTCGTCGTTTAAAGTGAAAGAAATTCGCAAGGACTGGACAAGTATTAACAATATTTTCTTCGAAATATCGAGACAAAATTTTTTGCTTTTCATCGGATGTATCTATCGACCTCGTCCCTGCCCTGACGACTTTGAGTTAACGGCTTTTCTGTCAGAGAGCTCTAGGAATTATGAAACGTTGTTCATAGCAGGTGACTTCAATTGTCCCGATCTGAAGTGGCCTATCATTCAGCAGCCCCCTCCAAACGCTCCATCCCTACCATATGCTGATCTAATAATCAATAGTGGTCTCCAACAGCTGATTCTTCAACCCACCAGATACAGGGAGGGCCAGGTTCCCTCCTTACTTGACCTTTTCATCTGTTCCGATGCAAACATAGTCTCAGACATTGAATATCTGCCACCTGTTGGAAAGTCGGATCATGTTGTTTTATCAACGCAAATTCAGCTCAATACATTAGTTACTGACTGTAAGCATAGTGAGATGAGGAGCAGAGTTGACTACACACAGGTTCGCGAGGTCGTTTCAAGCTTTGACTGGCACTCGGTTCTTTCTTCTCAGACATCAATGGAGGATATCTGGGGAGTTTTCACAAATATAATTGATAACGCTGTATCCGCTTGCACCACCTTTTCAGTTGAAAGATCAAACCCTTTGAAACCATGGATTAATCGGTCCATATTAATTATGATTCGGAGGAAGAAGTCACTGTGGCAACGTTACTTGCGCAGCGGGTCAGTTGAGGACTACCGCAACCATCGAGTGTATTCAAACATGGTCTCATCAACTATTCATCAATCCAAGAAAAAATTCGAGTACGACTTAGCCTCTTCCAAAAATAAAAAAAAATTCTATAAGTACCTCCGTTCCTCCATGAATAGTAAAGTGGGAATACCATTCGTACGAAACTCTTCTGGTGAGCCTTGCGATACGCTCGTCGAAGTTGCTGACGTGATGGCCAAGACGTTTGCATCAGCTTTTGTACTAGAGTCTGATGATTTCGGGCCCGATCCTCTGTTTCCACCCATTGCGGAGGAAGTGGAAGATATTGAGATGAGTGAGGAGCTGGTCCTCACTTATATTTCCAAGAGCAATAGCAGTTCAGCTCCAGGTCCTGATAAAATAACAACGCAACTGTTACGTTCCTGTGCCGAGGCCTTAGCTGTTCCACTCTCTATCATTTTTTCACACTCGCTCCATACATCTTCGCTTCCTAAAGATTGGTTATCGGCCTCTGTAACACCCATTTTCAAAAAAGGCGATAAGCTTTCTGCACAGAACTATCGACCAGTGAGCTTAACATCAAGTGTTTGCAAGATCCTCGAGAGAATAATAAGCGAAAGATTAATAGAGTTTGCCCTGCATCACGATATCATTCCGAAGGAGCAACATGGGTTTCTTCCAGGTCGATCAACCATCACAAATTTACTCTCCTGTGTCAACGACTGGACTAGATGGGTTGATGCTGGCAATCCAATAGATGTGGTGTACCTCGATTTTGCACGAGCATTTGATCGTGTTCCTCACTGTCGCCTACTGAGAAAGCTAGAGTTTTTGGGAGTTCGGGGAATGCTGCTGTCCTGGATAAGATCTTTTTTGACACTGCGTACTTTTCGGGTTAGGGTTGGTGACTGTTTTTCCTCTTCCACCACAAAGGTCCTGAGCGGAGTTCCACAGGGTTCGGTGTTGGGTCCTGTTTTATTTTTACTGTATACCTCTGATCTTCCCTGCCTTTTCCGATCCAATTGTGCAATGTTTGCTGATGACACAAAGCTATATAACCGTCCGTTATCCAACGTAGGTCACCTCCAAGAAGACCTTAATCGTCTGTCTGTGTGGTGTAGGGATTGGATGCTGCCCCTAAATATCGATAAGTGTTGTGTTCTTCATATTGGAAGAGGAAATCCTAGGACTCCGTACTTTATCGAACAGCAGAGAATAACCTGTGTCTCCCAACATTGTGACCTTGGTGTTGTCGTGACTGACGACTTGACTTGGTCTTCGCATATTTCGGTGGTTGTGTCCAGGGCCAAGCAATTGACCTACCGGCTTTCGAAAACTTTTTCTGGGTGCGATATAGCTACTAGCAGGACACTTTATACCACCTACGTGCGTCCTATCTTAGAGTATGCGGGCCCTGTTTGGTGGGCTAACCTGAGAGGAGATCAAGAATTGCTGGAGTCAGTTCAGCGATGGAACACCCGCATTCCATTTGGCAGAATACGCCCAGATTATGAAACAAGATTGAGGCAGTTCAATTTGCCTTCTTTTTCGGACCGGAGAGCGAGAGGCGACTTGATTGTTACATATAGAGCGCTCCACTCACTTTTTGGTATAGACATGGCGTTCCTCTTTCCTCTCAATCAAGGCCGTCCGTTGAGGGGACACTCCTACAAACTTGCCAAGGAGAATTTCAGAACTAGATCAAGAAGCAATTTTCTCCCAAATAGAGTCTTCGAGGCGTGGAATGGACTTCCCAATGAGGTGGTAGAATCAAGAACATTGAACGCGTTCAAGAACTCATTAGATAGATGGTCTAGGCGACAATATGAATCAGTTGCGAACTGTTTTTGAACTTTTCAGTGATTGAATGTGATTGTTCTAATTTTCTCTTTTTTTTTCCATATATAGCTTCTCGAATAGTCTATCAGTTTTAGTATGTATTATTTTAATTCATTTTTTGAGTTTATAGGTTTACCTCTACTCTAAACAATTTATAATAATAATAATAATAATAATAGCTCAACGTTCAGCAGAAGATCATAGAAATTTGGCAACAGTTCCGTAACAGTTGCTTCTGCTGAATGCGCCCATTGGTGAGGCGATCGAGGAGAACAGAACGCCGCGAGACTGATCCAGGTAGTCAGAGATCTCGACTGAAGCCTTATCTGGGCCGAAGCGGGAGCGCAATCCGAGCGATCTGATGAGCAGATGTGTTTTGCCGAACGCCCCAACTGAAGTAATAAAAATATAGTGACCCTATAGTTAATTGATTTCAGCTTTCATGTTGATAGAAGGTACTTTCCTTTTCACAAGTGTGTCTTGTCCTAAATCACCGGATTTGTGGTTATTTCTCATAACAAAATTAGGGTTGTTTTGTTAGAGGTTGCTGCTTCGACTGCTCTTACCGACAGAATATACAATGACCGCTTCAACTCTAACGTCTAACTACGTTATCCCCCTTTTGCATCGGTCCGATGCGAGCGACACATTGACACAGTATGTAGTAGAACAAATTTTGTCTCGACTGCCTATTGCGTCATGAACCCCGGAATGCCTCGCCTCATTAGAAGTGGTACACTGTACTGCTTAAGTACGAAAGTGAGGCTCCTCTTACAAACTCAATTTTAAAACGTGTACTACCCAACACTAGAATCGGGAGAACACAACGTTCGCTCCTCGGAGCTGGGGGTCAAGGGTTCACAGAATTGATAGAATTTTTTCCCGATAGTACGAATTATAGCTTCCAATCGAATCCACCTAAGAGACTTTTTGACCGGAATTCCCAAACGTAAGTGAATTCTGCCGAGCATACACCGACTTTGATTCATGTTGAAATAACATGAGAGAATATCTGATTAATTTCGAATTAAATTATTCGTTTTTCCCCTATAGAATTTATCACTTTCCATGTGATTCTTCTCTGAGTTTTACTTAAACGTACCAATTTCTGTCGAGATACGGTACTGACCGTGGTGGAATGAGGCAGCCGCTTGGAGTAGGTCGGCCGCTCCAATATAGGTCTTACGTAGTGCCTGTAGAGGGTAACACACGTGGTCGGATCACACCCACCAAAAGCCTTCTGATCCATGTATAAGGTTCTTTTGGCCTTGCTAACGGTATGGAGAATGTGATCGGACCAACTAAGGTTCTCTGTCACAACCACACCAAGGTCGACGTGGCTACTACAAGTAGCGAGGTGGTTGTTGCTTAGGAAGTACTGGCTTCGGATATTCTGAGCACCCAAGTGCAGAACAACGCATTTCTCATAGGTAAGAAGCAATTGCCACTCCTGACACCAACGGTTTATTTTATCCAGGTCTTCTTGGATAAAATGAGCGGCAACATTGGGGTTACCGAATAATTTAGTATCGTCGGCAAATTGGAAACACATAAAAGAGGAAAAGCAGGGCACCCAAAACCGAACCCTGTGGAACTCCACTTCCAACAGGTCTCGCCGAAGAGAAATATCCCTCGACACCAACCTGGAAGGTTCGATCGGTGAGAAATGCTTTGATCCATGAAAGCAACAGGCCACGGACTCCAAGATGTTTGAGTTTGTGTAGAAAAAAGTCATGTGGAACACGGTCGAATGCCCGAGAAAAATCTAAATGAACCACATCAACTGGACAGGCTCTGTCTAAAGACTCAGACCAAGAATTGATGCTCTCATGGAGGTTAGTAATGTCAGATCTACCAGGAAAGAAGCCGTGTTGACATTGAGGAATGAGTTGATGGCTAAGTGCGAATTGGAGCAAACTATTCTAAATAATTTTCTCTATTTCAGTATCGTAATGAGTTCATTACAGTACTAAAAGTAGTGCTGTAATTGCAGCATTGTTTCAGTTATATTTTTCGTTTTGTAGTTGTCAGTACTGACCTCCGATCGAATCAAGTTTCGAATCAAATCAATTCAAATTCCGTAATCTGTCAAATTTCGTAAGTCACACCAACTGCCAAGATGAAATATAAAAGTCACTAACCTGAATTTTTATTTGAATTTCGAGAGTATTTCACAAAACTTGTCTGAAATAGAGAAATACTCGTTGCAGAAGGCAATTCCAACACGAATGCGAATTTCGAAAACGAGCGACGAAGGAGCGAGTTTTCGATAGCATGAGTGTTTTAGAATATACCCACTATTCTCACACAGTTACGCCACAATCGGGACCAGACAAATAGGACGATAATTTTCTGCACTGAGTCTCCTTTTTTTGTAAATTGGCGTTACAAGTGCGTTGCGCCAGCCAGAAGGTAGAGTAGATGTTTCCATTGACCGACCGTGCGTACATAATCGAGAGGGGATAGGAAAGAGGTCAAGCACATTCCCTCAGTAATCTGGCGGAGGTCCCATCGGCACCAGGAGAGGAGGATTGATAGGTAATGATCTGCAAATAAAGACCTACTATTCTAATCTAATCTAATATCAGGATCACAGCAGTTTGAAGAGGTATGTGCGAAAGATGATGTCTCGAGATGCCCTATGTGGGAAAAAATCCCTTGAATTTTATGCGCATTTGCAGATGTTGCCAGACATATCCTTCACTCAGGTAAGAAATGGTGGAGTTCGCTTCATGAAATGGCACCTGAGGATGAGTACTGACTATTCCATCCCTTACCAAAGTAACCCTTGGACCCTTATCTTGCGGGTTGACTATGAATAATGAATACCTACGGCCCTTAGTGCTTAGTAATCCCCAAAGTGCTTCCGAGCACTTCTGCGGAATACTAAGCACTAAGCCCTCTTACAATCTTGTCGTAACACGAATATATGCGATCAACGCTGACGCTTTGAAACCCTAAAATTTAGTTTTGGTGTTCAGTCGAATGATAAACATCTCACGTTAGTGTCTAACGGTAGTTCGCAGTTACAAAGATATGATAAGTTTATTGAACGTGTCACAGAATTTTGTAGAATTTTCTTAGAAATGTCGGAGTTCGCTTTATGAAATGGCCCCTGAGGATGAGTACTGGAAATCTCTTACCAAAGTAACCCTTGGACCCTTATCTTGAGGGTTGACTATGAATACGGCCTAATAGGCCGTAATTTCCTTTTTTTGTGCAAAACATAGCTTTGGTTAAACATCCATCTCTTGCATACTATAAATCTTAGGGCCGTATTCATAGTCAACCCTCAAGATAAGGGACAAAGGGTAACTTTGGTAAGGGCATTGAGTATGAATATAATATTATATTAATACTCAATGGTAAGGGATACTCAGCACTCATCCGCAGGGGCCGTTTTATAAAGCGAACTCCGACAATTCTTACCTGAGTGAAGGATACATCTGGCAACATCTGCAAATGCGCATAAAATTCAAGGGATTCTTTCCCACATAGGGCATCTCGAGACATCATCTTTCGCCAGAGAAAAAATACATACAATTCGCACATACCACTTCAAACTCCTGTGATCTTGATATCAATTCGGGTTTTCAATGAAAATAAAAACTTCTAGAGGATTTATTTCATAATAGCTGCTGACCCGGCAGAATTCGTACAGCCTCAATCGATCATTAAAAAAGCAACTTTAATAGTATAATAAACTATTATGGTATAATACCTTGAAAGTGGACATAAAATGGTCCTGTAAAATTAGTCCAGCCAATGAGAGCGAAAATTAGGATGACCTCCGAATTCTATCAAGATGCTTCGATTTTGATAAAATTTTGGATATAACTTTTACTTGTCTCCTACTCCTACCCTATACCGATTTATGCTTATTATTTTTAAGGGGTGAAAACAACCCCTTTATCCAAAATTGAAAGAGACTTGTTCTAACGTAAATCAAAGTAATTCTTGAGCCTCAGTAGCGTTTTAAGAAGTTTAATGAAGGTCTTCATATACCGTAAGCAGGGGTTACTTTGCCATCGCAGGTAACTTTGCAACAAAACAGTTTTCAATTTCTAATTTCAACATTGGCATAAATGTTGTGGTGGCGACCGTTAAATCGAGGCGGCGAAATCCGATTCTTCCGCGTGCAGACGAAGTTTGCCGGTTAGTACGTTGCTAGCTGGAGTAGTGGCGTGGTGAGTCGGTGAGTATTTTGTCAGGAATTAATATACAGGGTCTTTCACGAGGAACCTCACCCATATTTATACGGGAAACTACTGAACGTATTTTCATGAAATTCAGCACTTATAAGTATTTCACGATGCTGATAAAATCTAAAATATTTTCATGGCATGAGCACCTCCGGTTTTTCCGGAAATGACGTCAACTTCCGTTTTTCAAATTAGAACACCATTTTTTTATTGCAGAAATAGATTCCTTAGAAAATTTCAAGTTATTTTGATGTAACATTTTTCAGTTTTGGTTGGAAAATTCTCTCTGAGCGGGAAAATTCGAAAAAAAAATCGAAAATAGAGCTCCGCTGAAACAAGAATAACTTCGAGGTTTTTCGATGGAAAATTTTCATTTTTGGGATTTTTCAAGATGTAAGATTGATGTATCCACTTTAAAAATCGAAATCGCGATTCATGATACAGGGGGTGAAAAAATCGCTTTCAAAGTTAGGGATGACAAAATCGTGAAAAATCAATTTTTTCAAATTAGAACCCCATTTTTTTATGGCAGATATTGAATCTACGTTAAAAAATAATGTGAGTGTATGCATCACACCCTTGCCCTAAAATAGATATTTTCTGAGTTATTCACAAAAAACTGTTTTTCGTCTTGAATTTTCAGCTATTTCTTTTCCCTTCACGCCAAAAAGATGAAATTTTCAGGAACTGTTATTTGAACCATGCTGTAGATTTTTCACCCCTTCTTGAAACCGACTTCAAGTTACTATTAGGAGAACCATGGCAAACTCTCGCAGTTATAACTAGAGAAGATGCTCAAAGTTCTGACCGTTAATTTCTAGACATTTATTTATACGTCTCAGGAATGATTCGTGCGTTGCTCTTCTTATTTCATCGGGAGAAAGAGATCTGCAAAAGTGTTTAAAAACCAAATTGAGTTTCAAAACTATGAATCTAAAAATCTAAACAAACCTGAACGCATTTCTGACTCGTTCTATGCAGTCCTCTTTATCAGTCAGGGGAGTTGAGTAGACAATATTTTTTATCCTACCCCAAACATAATAGTCTAAAGGAGTTAAATCGGGAGAACGTGGTGGCCAAAGATGTGGACCATTGTTCGCCAACCATTGATTTTCAAATAGCCTGTAGAGGATATTTGACACATTGAGTGAATTGTGTGGAGGCGCGCCATCTTGTTGATACCATAAGTCATTATGGTTCTGTACTAGCGGCTCAATTATTTGAGTCAATATGTCAGAACATCTATCTCCTAAGGGAGAACATTCTTTAAATAATGCAAACATGTGTAGTGTTCTATCTTACCAGTTAAAGTCCCATCATAAATGTGAACATCGAGAATTGCATTATTTTTGATGGCGCAAAAAACATTGAAACTCCAGGTCTCTTGAAAGTTCCATTGTCTGAAGTGGTGGTTGTTCTCTTTATCCCAATAATGACTGTTATGCCTATTGAAAAAACCATTCTTTGTGAATTTAGATTCATCTGTCCAAATTATAGAGTCCAAAAAGTTTTCATTCTCTTGAAATCGAATCATCATAGCTTCGCAAAACTCTGTTCTCCTGACGAAATCAGTTTCCTTCAAATGCTGTGCCCTATTGAATTTATATGGGTGCATTTTATGTTTTTTTTAATATTCTCCAAACACTCGATTGAGATAATTTGTTTGTTTACTTGAATAAAGACCTGATAATAATAATAATAATAATAATCCCAGATCAATCTCGGCATTTTTGAGAGAATTTTGAGGATTCACACGAAAATATGCAAGAACTGTAATTTCGTTGTTCTCATCTTCTACTACACTTTTTTCTCTGTGTATAGTTTTTTTAACGAAAGATCCGACATTTCTCAAGTTTATCATGATTCTGTTAATGGTATCTCATCTTTTTGGCGTGAAGGGAAAAGAAATAGCTGAAAATTCAAGACGAAAAACAGTTTTTTGTGAATAACTCAGAAAATATCCACTTTAGGGCAAGGGTGTGATGTAAACACTCACATTATTTTTCAACGAAGATTCAATATCTGCCATAAAAAAATGGGGTTCTAATTTGAAAAAATTGATTTTTCACGATTTTGTCACCCCTAACTTTGAAAGCGATTTGTTCACCCCCTGTATCATGAATCGCGATTTCGATTTTTAGTGTGTATACATCAATCTTACATCTTGAAAAATCCCAAAAATGAAAATTTTCCATCGAAAAACCTCGAAGTTATTCTTGTTTCAGCGGAGCTCTATTTTCGATTTTTTTTTCGAATTTTCCCGCTCAGAGAGAATTTTCCAACCAAAACTGAAAAATGTTACATCAAAATAACTTGAAATTTTCTAAGGAATCTATTTCTGCAATAAAAAAATGGTGTTCTAATTTGAAAAACGAAAGTTGACGTCATTTCCGGAAAAACCGGAAGTGCTCATGCCTTGAAAATATTTTAGATTTCATCAGCATCGTGAAATACTTATAAGTGCTGAATTTCATGAAAATACGTTCAGTAGTTTCCCGTATAAATATGGGTGAGGTTCCTCGTGAAAGACCCTGTATAGGAAATGCTAAGGCCTGGCTAGAGATAGCCAAACATTTGACCGCTACCAAAGCATATGTAGTATGTAGTGTATCTATAGAGGAAGGTATTGCACATTTTGCATTAATGTTTTTATCAAGCATTTTATAGCTAGAATTTTTTTTCTAAATTGCTTAAATTTTTGGGGTGACTTTGCACAGGAAAATCTGTGTCTGCAAAAGATTTTGAACTTCCTAAGAGCGACGACGTGTCTGTTGAGGAAACTGCAATAGAAAACTCAGATGAAGGAAGTGGAAATGAAGAATTGAGAGAGAAAACAAAAAAAACGAAGACCAAAACAAAAGAAATGAAAACGAAGACTACGACGACTACAACCAAACTGAAGACAATGAAGATGAGGAGATGAATAGCAAATCAGTCTAGGAGACTTTGTTGTTGTGGCATTCCCAACAAAAAAACAGTGTCGACATTTTCTAGGAAAAATACTTAAAAATGTCGGAAATGATGAGTCTGATGTAACATTTTTAAGGAAAAAGAATAAAAGTTATTCGTTTCCTTTAGTTGAGGATACTTCTCTGATGCGAGAAGTGGATATTATGAAGAAACTGCCACCTCCAGAAATTCGTAGGGGCTTGCACTATTTCAAAGCCAAGTTAGATATTTATAATTTATAAATGCTTTTCACTTACTTGACCGAGATTGGCATGTACCTATACCAAAGAATTTTAATTTTGTTTATTATTGTACTGTAGAGTTTGTTTTTTTTGTATTCTTTAACAATAAGTCTGAAATACCAAGGTACCTACTAATTTGTTTATTATTTTTTGTAAAGTTTATGTTTCATTTGTATTTTTTCAAGAATAAAGTTTATTTCCCTTTTCATTTGGTAGTTTTGTGCTTATTTATGAAGTTACTACCCTTTTGTTTTTTTATATGGAACAGATAATAAAAATAAAACATGAAAATGTGACAAAGCTGCCCATTGGGAGGGGGCAGATTTCATTATAAGCGGTTTTAAAGCTGTTGGCAAAGTAACCCTTATCGCTTGGTGACTTTGCCAACTTTTTGAAAAAATAAAAAAAATATTTCTAATTGTGCCTCAATAATTTCAACAAGAGTAACTATTACCCAAAACATAAAAATTTCACATATCTCAACTTGGGAAAGTTATATCGGTAAATAAAAAAAATATGTAAAATAATGTTCGAAAACTGTTGCAGAGTAACCCCTGCTTACGGTACTTCAAAACCGTATAAACCACCCCCTTTCAGCATAAAGTGTGTGAAAATGGGTTTTTATTAATATTATTAATGAATTTCAATCAATTTCATAACAGTTTTTTGGATCAATGTTAGTTTTAGTTATTTTTCAACCCCTGTCTGTCCAAAATAACAAAATGAAAATATCATTTAAACATTTCATTTATTCATCACTTTATTCACGTGAAATGAATACTTTTTGTGTCAAAAAATTATTCTAATTCTGAGTGGCTGTCGCCACTGTCAATTATTTCTTCATCTTTGCGAAAGATTGGACAATTGTTTTGGCAGTTAACACCTGCACATTCCCCACATGTGGCGTTACAAAAAAGTTTTTTGCAGGTACATTACGCATTGCATCCTTTTTTGCAGTTACAAAAAATCTTTTTCAACAATTTTTTGTGGGCTGCAAATATCTATTGGTACTAATCCAACCGCGTTAAACTGAATTGAGAGCTTTGTTACCTAGCTAAATTTGAAGTTGATGATTTTAGGCAAGCATTTATTTCATCGGCAGCCGTCGACTTTGGAATTACTGGTAATGGTTGTCGGAAGTCACCAGACAAATGAATCAATGCGCCCCCAACACATTCGTTTAAACAACTCAAAATACACAGTAATTGTTTACATATATAATAGTAGAATGGAGATTTGTCCAAAACATTTCGTCATAAAATTTTCCGTAGTGTTCGGGAGAAAGATAGGTGTAATAACCATAGATATAGATTAACTAGTTGGGCCCTATCAGATGTAAACAGAGGCAAAAATGAAGAAAAGATCTCAGTGTTTACATCCCCCCCCCTGCTGTTTATAAACATTAACCTAACCTGGGGTATTTCTGTTATTTTCAAGATATTTGCGCTAGTATTCGTGATCCTAAGTTCAAATGTGCCTTATAGTGATATTGAAGTTCATTTACTTCAGAAAAATGTTGAAATACTGTATTATTTGCAAGACATGTGAAAAATATTATTTATAAACAGCAACAAACAACAAAGGTGAGTACAGTGGCGTCAGTTGATTATGGGTAGTGGGTAGAAATTTCGTATTGTATTGATATTTGTTGTATGTTAGCTCATACGATAAAAAAGTAGGTATCAATAAGAATTTTTCACATAGATCAAAGCATTTTTCTTCATTATGACCAGAAACAAAGTTTCTTGATATTAGCTCTTCGTCGAGTTGGCATAGAGGAGTAAAGAATTTTAAAGTCAATTTTCTATTTCAGATCACCAACATCTTTAATTTCAACTGATCCTGATATACAAAAAGAACATTCAGAGATAAGGTAGAGTCCCAAATATTGAGCTCGAGAAAGAACTTCTCATACTTTCACAGCATCAGAGACCGAGAAGACTTTCCTCCACAGAGGTAACTGTTCTATTTGTATTGAGGTGTTAGAAACACACTCATTTATTTATATTTTATTCACAACTTTTTCATTACGAATTAGCACGGGACTGATTCCACCTCTTTTTGGATACGGTTTATGACCTCGTTTTCTTGGGATCATGAAATTACAATAATTATTAAATGCTACTTCTAAGATGAATGAGAAATATTGAATCAGAAAAGGAACATAAAAAATAATGTGATTCTTTTGCAGATC
The DNA here is from genome assembly GCA_038502775.1 of Hippodamia convergens. Taxonomy (NCBI): domain Eukaryota; kingdom Metazoa; phylum Arthropoda; class Insecta; order Coleoptera; family Coccinellidae; genus Hippodamia; species Hippodamia convergens. Next base: position 73,754,293 of record CM076607.1, read on the forward strand.
ACCAGCTTGTTCTATTACTTTCACAGCATCAGAGGCAGAAAAGGGTATGATGAATATCTGAGCTGACCCTCCACAGAGGTAATTTGATGAAGTTCAAGTCATCTGTAATGAGCTTGAAATGCTTACAATTATTGGAAGTTGACGAGATACATTCAAAACTCAAAATTAGAGAGATGTATGGAAATTTGACGAAGGCCTCAATGTTCGAGATCAATTATGCGAGCAAGGTGAACAATCATTCAGGCTTATGAATTCAAGTGTGAATTTGTTTTCAAATAATTACAGTGTTGTGAAACTAATGATAATAAGGACAATGATGGATTTGCCTGGAGACATTTTTCAAAATTATGGAGATCACTTCTATGACGAGAAATCACTCTCAAATCAAATGGAACCAACTACCGTCAGCAGTTGTAGAGGCTTCATCTGTCAACGCCTTTAAAAACAGTTTGGATGTGTGGAGCTCGATTCGAGGATAATATCTTATATCTTTATCAATGTATGCTGTCTCATGAGATTGTTTCTTTTAAAATTCTGATTTCAATTTATATGGGTTTATAGGTTTCCTCAACCCTTGTTATTAATTAAATAAATAAATAAATTAATCATGGCTATGCTCTTGCCAAATGGATATTGCTGGTATATTATAATGGATTGAATATGTACAATGCATTGCCAATATGTATTGTATATGAGGTGAGATTAGAAGTAGATAAGGAGCATATGATGATGAAACTTTATTTTGATGTTTATATTCTAAACTTTGTAGCTCAAATTTAATAAAAAAAAGTTTACTACCACTACTACCTATTCTAGAAGAATGTATGTTCATGTATATCTTTCTTTGATTTTGTTGAATTCAACCATGTGAATGAATTTTTGATTAATATAATATTTTTTCTATTTCTTTTTTTCGAAACTGTGCTGTGTTTGAGCTCGTGAAGGGGCACTTGCATACAAGATATAGTCTTAGGTAATGGCCTCTTGTTGGTATGAAGTGAAACCACCTAATGTGATTCTAACAGTGTTAAATTTTCTCATAGACTGTAAAATATATTTACACCATTTCGAAATATAGGTATGCCTCTTCCACGGGACCTTACGTTCTCATTAGAAATGATGCAATTTTCCAATTCTTAAAAAGTGTCTGAACTACATTAATTTACTTCAAGAGATATGAAATCGAATAATATTCCAATCATTTTCTCTCATTTTGTAAACCTATAATTATTTAGATAATGTACCGTCGCTAATAACCATAGGGTGGAACCGATTCATTTCTAAAAAAAAATCCTTTTGATCTCTGTTCATGAAGTTATATTTATTTCGTTTCAGTACCCCTAAAAACGCACGACTCTGCCGTTTGTTTACATCGACCTGTCAAAAACAAAAACAAACTCCTTATTTTTTACATTCGAAAGTATTTTCACATTTGACTCATTCTGTGTTATGAATTCCTCTTCGCACAACATTATTTTGCCACGACAAGGTGCCAGAATTCGACAGAATTCTTTAAGCAGGTCTGCAAATAAGTGATGAAATTCTCCATAAAATCTCCTTTTCTTACATATATTGTGAACCCAATATTTATGTTTCCGACGTAAATTATGCTGTTCCTCTTCTATTAAAATATTGAAAAGAAATAATTCTTCGTCGGAGCTGTCCATAATTAACAATTTTCGAATGCTCGAGTTTCCTAAACGCGACTGGCGACGACTGTATGTTGAAAATCCGTCGACAATGGACGCAGTAGGCAATAATGCTCGCCGGCCCGATGCGACCCGGCCCGTCTCCAGCGTACCTTAAGCACAGCTTAATAAACACACAGCTATAACCGATTTCAAGCGAATAACCAGTAATGACCGCGGTTATCTACGGTCCTGCCTGCGGTTATTGGCGAATCCAACTACCGTTGAGGGCGCTGTAAATACTTGTTTTCTAGGTTCGAAATTTAGCCACCAGCCTGAGTGGCGCTAGGGGTTTTTTGTAAATTTTTGAATGACAACGGAATATTTATATTATTTTGTGAAATAAATGAATAGATTTTCATTTTAAGAATGATTTAAAGGCTATTCAAGGTTGTGGCGTGTGTTAATGGATTTCTGATTGTACATTAAGTGTAGCGAATTCAGGAGTACAATTCGTTTTCACAACGAATAATGAAAAAATTGTTTACTCAGATATTTGAATTACTTGGAAAAACAATTATTTTGGTCAAATGAATATGTATTACACGTGAAATGACATGATTGGAAATATTTCCTAGATTCATGAGATTCGTAAATGAATGGTACTACCTCCAAGTGATATCCAATTGAAGCAGAATCATTCGTGCTGCACCCAGGTTCAGATGAATATCTTGAATTTGGAAACCTACGACTTCATTGTTATTATAATTTATCGAAATCATTTTTGAAAATGAGTGTTTCATTTTATGAAGATTAAAAACAACATTTGATTGATTTCTTTAATCATATTACAAAATGAATAAACGATTCTGAAAATTTTTATAGTCTTTATTTGTGTTCAAGTGGTTTTAAAATGGAAATTGTACACATTTTTCATCACACAATATTAATACAACAATCAAATATCAAATATAGATAGAATATATGAAAAAGATTTAATAGACATAACCCTCTGAAACTAAAATGAACCATAGACAGCTGTTTCGGGCTTTCAGCCCTCATCAGTACGGTGAGAAGTTGGAATTCGAAAACGTGTAACGGAGTCAACACAAGGGAGCCAGCCGCACATTTGCGAGGTTATGTCCATTAAATCTTTTCCATATATTTTAACGATCCTTCATTATTCATATCTTTCTCATATAGATAGAATGTTTGTTTACATTGGAAAATTTGCCAGAGATGATACTAAATAGTCGGGAGAGATGTATGTAATTGCAAAGTCAAAGTGAAACGACTAAAACAAAATGCTGACATAAATATACAATAACCCTTCAAAAATTCATACAATATTTAAAAAATTTTACTTGTTCGAAACCTTATTTATAGCCAAACCAGTGCACGAGTTCAATTCTTTCTCATTTTTAATGGCGTAAGCAAAATTTCACATCAAATCACCAGTGTTCACTTACATCCCGTTGTCTTCAGATACTTTCTCTGCATTTTCAAATCTCACAGATTGTATGTTGAATAGAATAGCAGCAGATTGTTCCTGTTCACTCAAAACAGACATTACTGCAGCATTTTTTTCTTGATTTTCTCCTCACTTTCAAAATCATGGAAATGATAACAATGAGTGAGGAATTATATGTTTATCCCTGAGAGTATTATTCCTGGATTCTCTCCTCAATTTACATACCTTTGTGAAGTTAGCCCATTCGGCCATACAAGCCTTATTAATTTCTTCTACATATTGACGTGGCAAATTTTGAGAAGTAACAGCAGTAGCTTTAAGCTAGAAGCTTTCATTTGCTGAAATTTTGAGGTAGCCTAAAAGGATATATAAACGACTATGACATATTCACAAAATTCTTTACAACAGACCTATGGCAGGATTATCACTCATGAAAATGAAAGGAGAAAACAAACATTTTTTCCATCTTCAATCTTCTCACCAAAGCTTCTCTTTTTTCAATTTTTTCTAATATATCAAGGGCATCAATAATTCATTCACTCATAATGGAAATATCATTCCACTAGCCAATATTATTCAAATAAATTTTTTTAGTTCTGCTTAGCTTCAAGACAGCTTCTAACCTGAAATTTAACAGATGAATTTGAGAATAATCTTATGTTAACTTTATAATTCCCGTATAAATATCTTTTGATAGTTCCTCAGCATCAATTCTACTATTCAGAAAACCTAATAATTTCACCAATCTTCGTATATTAAACGAAAATATAACTAAGTTATGTTACAAACCATGAATTTTGAACGCGATTACTCCAAAGTATACTTGTTTTCTTAGGGTGATATTTCGCCGCTAGAGGGAGTTTAGATTTTTGGATTCGCCAATATATATATATATATATATATATATATATATATATTCCTTGTAAAATGATTATAACCTACAATGACCGAAGTCGCTTTAATGCAGTTGGTCCTAGTTGGTAATTACCAATGAGGACCAGGTTATTCGCTTGAAATCGGTTTATGAAACTCAGCCGTTCGGAGTAAGCAGTCGGGTGTGACCTTGAAGAAGCCATTCGGGGGTAAAAGTCAGGGTAGGATTAAAAATATTTTTAGGGAGACTGACAGGAGCGTACTTCATAAATTTACAGACACAATAATTATCATTATTTATCATTTTTATTAATAAAATTTTAAAATAATACTACATATTGTATAAAATAATTAATTTGTTTTTCACATATTTCTGGTCTCTAAAACGCTTGAAACTTCACTGTCATCAACCTGGAATGGTACACAGAAGTCTTCTTCAATGAAGAGTGAGTTGTGAATATGAGGCAGTTTTAGTGCTTTTGAAAGCCTATATAAATCTTCTTTCCCGAATTGAAATTTAAATTTACCCTCCTTTTTTGAAAATTCATTGAAATGAAATAATTGTCATTAATATTTTCATTGGAATCTCGAAAAAATTTTTTTAAATTGCAGTTCGAATGAAATTTTCGCGAAAACAACTTGCGATCGAAAGTATAAGAATTTCCAGAGATTTCAGTGCGAAAAAATAAAATTCTTGAAATGTGCAGGAATTTTTTGAAGGGAATGTCCAATACTACATATCATGTCGATATTAATTTTATTGTTTTAGTTTAGATGTGAAGAAAAATATATGTTTCAATGCATCAGAGGTCACCAGTCAACACAACATAAAATAGTTGACTACGCCTATGAGTTCATGAATTCGGAGGCATTGTCATCCCGATCGGCACCACTGTATTGATAGGTTTTACCCCAAAAGTGGGGGATGCGCAAGAATCTGCGTTAACTACCCCCACCACACGGAGTTTCCTAGCTGTGTGTTTATTAAGCTGTGCCTTAAGCGTTCGCGATTGGATTCTGAAGTAAAAAGAGCGTCGAACACTGCGTTCGTTTTTGATAGCGTGGGGTAAGGGTAAGTATAGAGCAGGGTCTTGACACCTTCATACCTCCACCCCAAATAGTGTTTTTAGTTGAGACAACAAATACTCGTGTCGCTGCATACGCCAATATTTAGTGATATCGTCAATAGATGACTCTGTTTGAGGTTTTTAGTCGTGTTTCGTGTTTGTCAAACATATGTTTTATTGACATAATTCACACAATTATTGATCACATTATGTATTTACATTCATAAGATCAAATGGATATGAAGAAGATAGTTATTAGTTATTTATTAAATATTGGAGAGTTATTATCCATTTTCTTCATCATTGTAAAACACAATCTGTGACAAAATTCCAAGAAATGAAAGAGAGAAGAATTTCTTCAGGTGAGTACAATTATAATTTTCTACATTCATCTCTTGTTCTTTTTTTATTGGCTGAATCTTTCAGATTTATGTTTTTTACTCAGTGATTAAGAAAAAATTTATTCTTTACAGGTAAAAGATCTGTGATACTTTCTAAATTGAACTGTTTGAGACGAACACACTTGAGGGCACAGGAACAGATTCTCTACAACATGATTTACAAACTGAAAATACAATTAAACCAGAAGCAGTATCAAATCAAGAACTATCAAGAAAGATTAAGTGCTGCACTTGTAAACCCGAAAAAAATTCAGGCAAAAACTCTATGAGGAAAAAGAGAACAAGCAAATCTTGAGAAGCCAACTTTTTAAATGTACACTGTGTCCCAAATTGGGTGTGACTGCACTGTATCTCAGCTATTATTGAGGATAGAGACATGCATTTTTTGCGACCCTGTGTCAGTTTTGTTAAAACTTTTAAATATACATATATGTTTATTTTTGGTAATTGTCTAGACTGATCCGAAAATTGACGAAAAATTGAGTGAGCACTAACCTTAATATGCAGAAGAGGAATCTTATTTCAGATTTATCTGGTCGGTCTTGGTTCTTCTAAATAAAATTCTCAAATTAATTGACGGTCAAATCAAAAATTCAATTTTCAAGTCCGTTATAATATTTCAGTTTCGTGGCCTTTTTTTCATTATGAATAAAAAAATCTCGATTTTTTCTTTATTTATAGTCTTCTTTATCACTGGATTTCCCTAAAATTTGATGATTTCTAAGTGTGTACAATCCGGTGATATGATGGCCATCTTCATTGCTACGTCATACGAATCACGTTATATTGCGCTGTTGACGTAGAAATGAAGATGAGTAGATGACAAATATCATTCATATCACCGGATTGTAAACACTTAGGAATCATCACATTTTAGGGAAATTCAGTAATAAAGAAGGCTATAAATTAAGAAAAAATCGAGAATTTTGTATTCATAATGACAAAAAGTCCACGTCACAGACTTGAAGAATGAAGTGTTCGTTTAGGATAACCCTCAATGACTTTGAGTATTTTAGAAAAAAAACCAAGACCTGAAAACAGATTCTGCATATCAAGGTTAGTGCTTACTGAATTTTTCGTCAATTTTTGAGATTTTCGGGTCAGTGTAGACAATTACCTCATTTTCTGTATATTTATATTATATTTGTATATTTTTGTATAGAGAACAGTAATAAATATATATTTGTGAAGGGTTATTGTTTTCAATTGCTTAGAATTCAGAATAGGTAAGCCTACTGAAAATCCTATAAAAAGCAAAATAAGAACGTAATTTGAATTTCGCGCCGAGCCTGCCGAAAAATGTGATAAAGTAGTAACCTGTAAAATATTAGTTGAGACAACAACCGCTTGGGGTTCCAAAAAGTTGTTTTAATCATAGTACGTCAGTGTCCGATCCATGGAGGTAGAAGAAGGGGAGGTAGCATATCCTATGTTTCCCTTGCTATGAAAGTGTCACCAAAAATCCGCCATGTTGCGGAGCCAAATTTGTGGCGGGAATTTTGTATATTTGAATTTTTACAATTCGAAGTTTGTTCAATTCTCTTTTAATGAACAAAAGATGAATAAATAATGATCGAAACAAATCAAAGAGTCAAAATATCATAAACAATTGCTTCTAATGAATCGGTGAGTTGAATTACGTACGGAATGAATGATTTGTTCCTGTTACTAATCATACATTCTATTTTTTCAATTAAGGTACATACAATTGCAGATAATATGCAATGAAACAAATAGGTAAATTATCTCGTGTACCCCTATCAATTAAAATTGTATGCAACAATAATTAAACCATATATTTACAAACGTCAAAAAATTTAGCTTTTCACCATTAATTGGCGAGTAAGATCAGCATATGCTGTACAAGAAACCATTTCTTATATGTTTTTCCACTACATACAACTGCCAAAACCAATGAACGAATAATAAATAAGGCCAAAATTGCAGAACCTACAGTTTAAAATACCTCGAAGTCGGCCATCTTGGGGTGCCAAATCCGGATTTGTTTTGGTGACACTTTTCAAACGTTATGACCCCTCCACTTTCTTTACCTCCATGGTCCGATCCACAGACTACTAATAATAAATAGACCAAGCAAGTCATTCAATAGCGGGTTTGTTTTGGGAAAGAACATATAAAACGAGATGGGCACATCCGTTAGAGTGAAACATAAACAGAAATGGCCGTTTCCTGGATCACGCCATAGGCGTCTCATGTGGGAGGCGGATTTTTGATACTTTTGAGAATAAATATCAGAGGATTCAGACTACAAAACACTTTCTACAACGAATATTTCGAAAATAATTTCAAACTTTGACACATTGAACAGGTCAACACTACCAGAGCACAGCATTGCCAAATTGCGTTGAATTTCAGATGTTTTACTTTTCGACTAAGATTTCAGGAAAAAATATTCAATGGTTTGTTGATGATAAATTTTTAATTTATCGAATTTGACATAATAAGATTTAACTTATACGATTTGTTCTGCGTCTTGGCAAGTTTTTGTTCAATTTTTAGACCAGTTCTGAATATTCTGATTTTAAATCCAACTCGATATAGCTGAACGTCGCATCCAGGCGGCAACAACGCAAGTAAACAAATTCAATGTTCGTTCCCATCAAAACGTAAACATACTCGGTCTAGTTATATTAATAGTCTATGGTCCGATCTATTCTACTTAGTTATCTGTGGTATAGAGTGAATGGAGCTCGCTCCTAAAGCCCCACCCCGTGCCCGTGAAGGCCGAGTACCCGAGGTGCGCCGCTCTCACTCCACTCCAACTCTATAATTACAAATTGAACGTAGCTAATATTATTAGAAAATGTAGTTCACCGAATTAATATCAAATATAATACTTTCTCGAAAACGCTATTAACCGTAACGACCTACTGGCGTTATTCGCAAGAAGAAAAATTATTTCCTATTTTTTTCCATTTCATCAAATTTTTCAGAGTTTTAATGTATGTTATGTTAACCCCGTCGTAAAAGAAAGAATCCAAAAAAAATCTTTCATAACAAACAGTTTATCCAATCTTGAGTTATAAATGGTGTAACCAACAAAATGGCCGACTTAGTTTGACCATAGCCTCCTTAAGGGCCGGTTGTTCAATAGGAGATCATCTCGCGATTACTGGTAATCCGGGATTACGAACGAGGTGCCGTTTTTCAATGAAGGATCAAGAGAAAACACCGGATTAACTCAGGGTTAAGTTAACCCATGGAATTCGAGTGATTACGGAGATAATTCACGGATTATAACCTATATAACTTATTTGACAGTTCCACATCTACAATCTGTTGTTTTGTTTTGATATGAGATCAACGTATTTTTGGTGAAAACTGAAAATGTCGAATGTGGAGAATGAAAATATCACAGACGATGAAGATTTTTTGGAAGTGATTGATGTACTTTGTCCAATGCGAAAGAGTCCGGTATTCAAGCAGCGTCGTAACTATTGGGAAGAATTGACAGAAAAAGAATTTTTCAATCGATTTAAACTTTTAAATTTGGTTTTCAGGGTTTGGTACGATTTGCAACCACAACAAATTGAATTAAATTCCCTGCTTAATTCCTTCCACGTGTTTAATTTTTCCTCGTTAGTAACAGCATCAGTTTTCTTGTTTTCTATTATATGCTGATATTTGTTCACAAGATCTTTCAAAATTTTCTCTTCCCCTTCATAGAAGTTTGAAGTTCTCTTCTTAATCCCTTCCATTTCAATTTTTTCAACACCGTTTTCACCTTCAACTACTCACTCAAGATTTTGAAGGAATGAAATTTTGAATTCGAAATTTTCATTGTGTCGGCTTATCGACATAGATAATTAAAATGATAGAACTTAAATTCTTCTTTCAATAAAGAACGACGGCTCGATTCATCGGTAATAGCAGTGTAGCCAACATGCTTTCGAGAAAACAGCGAATTATGAGGTTAACACTGGATCAAGTAATCCGGTGCTAGTTTGTCATTGAACAACGACCGACTTCTCTGATCCAGAGTTAGAAGTTAATCCTGGATCCAATAATCAGTGGATTAATCCTCAATTGAACAACCGGCCCTAAGTACAAGCCAGGAACAAGGAAATCCGGCAACGTCGCGCGTAGGCCTACCAGAGACCCACGAAACTCGTGATGCGTGGTGAAGAATAGATTTTCAGTAGGGCGAGTTTTGTTGATAGTGTAGGTACGTGTGTTTGAATTTTGTTGATAAATCGTAGTGTTTCAGTGAATAAATGACTGGAAATAAGTGAACTTTATGGGAACTGAAAAACTGTTTTTTAGTGAAGTGCAATGAAGGTTTCGTCTGATTTTCTGTACTAACTTGAGATCATGTACTGGATAGGTTGGAAGTTAGGTTAGAATTTCAATTGCGATGAAAATAGTTCCGATAATCATAGGAAATTAATTTCAAAAGTTTGTCCATTTTAGATTTATATTAATTGCAAAATAGCGACATGGATAACTCCGCCAAAATTTATGTTTCAGAATATACTGCTCCTTCGAGCAGCATTCAGCAGTCGAGGTACGAATACTAAATTAATTTTAAATTCACTTTTTTCGGTTTTTGTAATTTTCCTCCTAAACAATCTCGTAAATAATAAGAATAATATGATTAATGTTGAGCAAACGGAGAAAACACTTGGGAGATAGGAAAAAGTTTGCATTACCCAAAGATCTTACCTTACTTAGAATGAAATCGTCCAACTTTTCATGAAAATATGCATTTCCGTTGAGATTGCATATCAATTTTTTGTTGAAAATTTATTTGTTGTGTTAACATCTTATATCTATTCATTTTCACATTCACTTCGATTTCTACATATATTGAGTTTATAATTATGTTGAGGATACTTGTTTTGTTCACGTAGAGAATTTCATTTAATTTTTTTTCAAGAGTTGGCCCTACACCTTCCCGTGGTTCTTGCTGAACGTTGAATTGAATATCTAATTCTTTTCCTAACTTATAATTCAGATAATTACCTTTCAATTCCAACCAAGATTGAAACACAATCGTGAGATTTTTGCCAAGGAGTAATTAAGAGATTCAATTTTTTGACTAAGTAGGGTCTTATATTCTTTTTTCTTAAAGCAAAAAATGCATTTGATGAATTTGCAAATGATTTGAATTCGAAATAACATGATATCCCGCGTTAACGGATCGGACGAGTATACCTACGCTTCGCGTTCGCATACGGCGTTGCCAGATTTAGTTCCAGGCTATCTCTATAGACGGCTGTGGTTTGACATTATCGAAAGAAGTGTTGAAGGAAAGTGTTTCGAAAAAGCAAGTAAGTATTCGCAAAAACAAGTTGAAAATTATTATCAAATGAAATCGAGTCAATAGCAAATTGCACAACAATTTCTGATCTTTTGAAAGCAATGTAAAGATCGAAGAACGGCCGAAATGGGTCAGAAGACACGGCAAAGTAATTGAACGAAAAATAAAAATATCTCATCAGGCCCCATGACGGCGGATGCCTCCATAGTAGTCAATTTTATGTCAGACATCGATTTTCGTACCTTGTGCAAATCATTCTCTAAATATATGCTTTTGGTAGTGTTTATGGAGGGTAGAGATAAAGAGAACAATCTTTTATGGCGGATTCGTTCAAAAAATTTCCGACGGAGCTAGTTCACGAAATCACCAGCGTAGCCCTGGAATAGCGTAAGTACAAGAAATAAAAATTAGAAATTCTAGGATGGATTCATCAGTTCAGTTTATGATGTGTATATTCGTGTTCTGTATTATGATGTGTTGAGGTTAAATCATGTGATAATATATCCCAAAAGTTAAACTTTCTTGAATAAATCAATTACTTAGTTCTCACATTCATATAAAACTTGGTAATCAAAAAACAAATTTAAAATATATATATATATATATATATATATATATATATATATATATAGCGGTAAAATCCCATATAGAAGCGTTTTCGCTCACAGTGATTCAAATACATTCAGTTTCAATGAGAAAGTTAGATAGAAAGTTTTTAAAAATTTCAACATGATTCATAAGCTGCTTATAAATTTTCTTACCATTGTAATATAGGTAACTTGGAAGAAACATTTGATCATACAAAAAATATTTCCCTTCTAGATATAATAACCAATGAAGCTTAGCGTGTCTGAGGACTTAATTAAAAATATTTTTATGTAGCGCAAATCCTTTCATTTCCATACACTTATTATCGATCTATAATTTATCAACTCTCATCACAGTTGATACGATACGAAATTTATCTAACTTGTCGATTTCAATATTTACCTATTCTCAAGCTCCACTATCGCCACACAGAGTTACTTCTCTTTACGTCTATACTCCATAACAGTGTTCTTGTTTCTGTCGCATTTTTTCGAATGTTGGAAAGTATATATAATATGTTTTCTTGTTCAACACAGATGGCAGGTACTCAAAGATACCGTTTGAGTGACCGTTAAGGGACTAGTGATACTAGATTGAGTGCTTATGAAACAATAAAACCAATCTTTGGAAAACTGTATACTTGAAAACATTTGTGAAAGAAAGACGGGGAGAATTAGTGAATAACCTTAGAATAAGCAACCGCCCTCATTGTTCTTGACCAACCTTTAAAAAGATATCTATAGCCGCCCCAGGCCCCCCAACTATGTCAGTACGCCACTATGCACTCAAAGCAAAACCAGTTTAGGATACAATCAAACCACTTGGTTATGAGCTGCTATCCCACGGCCCACCCGTCGTATTCATCCGACTTCGCCACCTCCAACCACAGCCGTCTATAGAGATAGCCTGGAACTAAATCTGGCAACGCCGTATGCGAACGCGAAGCGTAGGTATACTCGTCCGATCCGTTAACGCGGGATATCATGTTATTTCGAATTCAAATCATTTGCAAATTCATCAAATGCATTTTTTGCTTTAAGAAAAAAGAATATAAGACCCTACTTAGTCAAAAAATTGAATCTCTTAATTACTCCTTGGCAAAAATCTCACGATTGTGTTTCAATCTTGGTTGGAATTGAAAGGTAATTATCTGAATTATAAGTTAGGAAAAGAATTAGATATTCAATTCAACGTTCAGCAAGAACCACGGGAAGGTGTAGGGCCAACTCTTGAAAAAAAATTAAATGAAATTCTCTACGTGAACAAAACAAGTATCCTCAACATAATTATAAACTCAATATATGTAGAAATCGAAGTGAATGTGAAAATGAATAGATATAAGATGTTAACACAACAAATAAATTTTCAACAAAAAATTGATATGCAATCTCAACGGAAATGCATATTTTCATGAAAAGTTGGACGATTTCATTCTAAGTAAGGTAAGATCTTTGGGTAATGCAAACTTTTTCCTATCTCCCAAGTGTTTTCTCCGTTTGCTCAACATTAATCATATTATTCTTATTATTTACGAGATTGTTTAGGAGGAAAATTACAAAAACCGAAAAAAGTGAATTTAAAATTAATTTAGTATTCGTACCTCGACTGCTGAATGCTGCTCGAAGGAGCAGTATATTCTGAAACATAAATTTTGGCGGAGTTATCCATGTCGCTATTTTGCAATTAATATAAATCTAAAATGGACAAACTTTTGAAATTAATTTCCTATGATTATCGGAACTATTTTCATCGCAATTGAAATTCTAACCTAACCTCCAACCTATCCAGTACATGATTTCAAGTTAGTAAAGAAAATCAGACGAAACCTTCATTGCACTTCACTAAAAAACAGTTTTTCAGTTCCCATAGAGTTCACTTATTTCCAGTCATTTATTCACTGAAACACTACGATTTATCAACAAAATTCAAACACACGTACCTACACTATCAACAAAACTCGCCCTACTGAAAATCTATTCTTCACCACGCATCACGAGTTTCGTGGGTCTCTGGTAGGCCTACGCGCGACGTTGCCGGATTTCCTTTTTCCTGGCTTGTACTTAAGGAGGCTATGCTCCAACTAACATTTGTTTTCATCAATGGGACACCCACTGGCTGGGCAGAACTTGGATTCCTATGAAGAAGTCGAAAATTGGGTGTCTGATTGGTTTGCTTCGAAAGACAAACATTTCTATTGGCACAAATAGTCAGAAAGATGGTCAAAATGTGTAGAAAGCAGTGGTCAATACTTTGAGTCATTTTCTTGTACTTTGTCATTGAAAATTAGTATTTCATCTTCGCATGAAATAGGTATGGTTCTGAAAACCAAAACGGGCGACCATTCGTCTGACATTGTTTTCCATCGTTAATGGCATACCTTTCTCTTCACAATGAATTAAATATCCATTGATTCCCCCAAACTGTACCAGTTTTTTTAATTTCGAAATGAAATCTCATTGGAAAACCCTTTATAAGTTTGTGTTTAGATTTTTGTAAATTTTACGATAAAGAAAATTTTCAGATTTTTTCTCTATGAAATAGACTTGGGAATGGCTGATTATGATGGTAGGACTGCTTTGCATTTGGCTGCTAATGAAGGTCACTTAGAATGTGTGGAGTTTTTAGTCCGAATTGCAAGAGTAAAAATAGATCCTGTAGATAGGTGGAACCAAACTCCAATAATGATTGCTCAAGCAAATAATCACATTAATATTGTAAATTTTTTAAAGTCCTATAAAGTTGACAATGAACAAATGATTGTGAAGAAGAAAGAATCTCAAAATTCCACAGCCTACACTGCTTCAGATGAACCAGACTTCAAACCTCTTGATCTAGATACAAAACCTAATGAAGGCACAAAAAAAGACACTTAAATTGTTGAAAAAAATTGATGGACACAGGACACAGATCATGAGAAAAAATTATTGCAACAAATAAACATATAAAACTGAGTACATAGTTGAGACCACTCACTGAATAAAATGAGATGAAAATATGAAAATAATTTTGATATAAATACTACTTCTTTAATTGAAAACTTACAAATTACTTATTTTTTTTTGTAGTTAAACAGCAAACGACTTTGTAACACAATGAGAACTTTTGTAAAAGAAAATAAATTATTGCAAGGTAAATAGCTATGGCTACTGTTAAGAAGAGGTCAAAAACTGCTGGCTTAACACTGAAAAAAATGTTGTTATAAAAAATATTGAATATGAAGTACGGTATTCTCACCTGTAGATATTCACCACATTTTTTGTGATATCATAGAAATTGAACTCTGGATCCCTTTTATCAGGAGTTGCATTATAAAGTTTTGTTTCAACTAGATGTTCATCAAAATAATCTTTAAATATTTTAACAAGATAATTATCCTTATTGCTGAGTATTTGGGTTGATCGAGGCTGGCTACTTATCACATCTAACCAAGTCTCCATATGTCTTTTGTCTACATCCTAATCAATAAACAGAAAATCATCATTACATTTTTTGAACCCTCGCACTTCCATTCAAGGTAATATTGATAATCCCAATTTAGCAGTTTCATTATTTGATTTATTTGGAATTTATTTAAATGAAAGCTGATGAATGTCTCAAAAAAATAAGTGGTTGTCAAATTCAAACATATGTTCTCTTTATTGAAGGTCTATCCCCTTTCATACTTACAATAACCTTTCCTAATATTGCTTGATCTGAAATATTATAAATATGTCGAATGATGGCCTCAGACACCAATCTTGCATTTTGTTCTAGTCTGTTCATATCCACACTATTTTTTACATCAAAAATTGTGTTTCTAGCATTATCCCTATAGTTTTTCACAGTGGATAAAGTGAATGCTGGTAAACGTCTGATACTGAATCTTTCATGTTCCCAAGCAAGAATGTCATCTGCTAAATTAATTTTCTTGTGTACACCTTCAACAGAAGCATTAAAACGATGTTCAGCAGCAATCTTTAATTCCCTGAAGAAAGAATAAGCAGATGTTCCTTCTTTTGGTGGCTTGGAGACATGCATATAAAGGGACTCGCTGTTTGCTAGTGTATCTAAACATATAACATATGATACATCCTGAAAAATTATTAATTCGAAATTAAGAATATTGAAGCCATTTGGATATGAATTTCAACTCTCATATTAACCTGAATAATTGATCCATCTAAAGAATCTAACTGATCCTCTAACCATTTCTTACTCCCCAAATAATTTATTTTTCCACCTCCAGAAAGAAGGAATATAATATTAAAATTTCCATGGGTGTTTGGATCTCTATATAACTCAGAAAAAAGTCTGATCAATTCAAAGAGAACCACTACTCCAGAACCGTTAGAATCAGCACCAAAAGACAATTCCTGTAGATAAACATAAATATTATCTGGCTTATGTAATTAAATTCATTTTGACAGTTGTATACATTTCAGATAGTTCAGGATGACAATAGTATATTAAGTATAGAGAATGGTAGGGGCATTTTACCGATCGAAGACAATAGTTCTAGTAGTATTGTCTGAGATCGGTAGTCCTTAACGTTCGAGATACTTATAGCGTTTTTTGCACAATAGACACAATTTTTACTCAATGTACAAAATAATTATCTGACAAATTCATTTATTCGTGGCTTTATCCATGCTGTGTAAGAATATAATATAAGGCGTTGTCTTGTTGATGAAAACTTATTAGATTGTCAAAGTGCCAATAATCAATTGAATTTACTAGCGTTGAAAAATGAGCGATATAGAATCTTCGGAAGATAATGAAATTCAAACAGCCTGGGAAATCGGCTGTTCTTCAGTTATTCCTGAGAAATCTAAAATCCACTGCGAGAGTACATACAATACTTTCAAGGAATGGATTCAGACTAAAGGCAGCCAAATCAATGAAAAAGTGTTACTGGCCTATTTTGTTCGAAGAATAGAAAAGCTGAGATTGCCTGGAAGTCTTTGGCCGGAATATTCAATGCTGAAGTGCACAATATTTTTGAACGCCGGTATTGACATATCCAAGTTTGCAACGCTTATAGCATTCCTGAAAAGAAAATCTATTGGTTACAAACCCAAAAAATTTGCTGTTTTTACAAGAGAAGAAATGAATAAATACTTAAAAGAAGCACCAGATGATATGTTTTTAATTATCAAGGTGTGCTTTTATTAATATAATAGTGCTCTATAAAGTAATTATGTCCTTTCAGGTGGGAATGATATTAGGTATATCAGGGGCGTGTATAAGAGAAGAGTTGTACAATATGAGCGTCAGGAACATAGAAGATCGGGAATCATTTTTAATGCTGAAAATACTCAACACAAAAACCAACATTCAGAGAACATTCACAGTCATCGATCGAGATAATGATATCAATTACCTGGAAATATATAGAAAATATTTCCGTCTGCGTCCACAAAATGCGAAGACCGAGCATTTATTTTTGAGATATCAAAACAGAAAATGCAGTATTCAAGTAATAGGCAAAGGGACAATTGGAAGTTGGCCGTCAAAAATTGCAACCTTTTTGAATTTAGAAAATCTAAATGCCTATACTGGCCACTCTTTTAAAACGTAGCGAGTTGCAACATGAAATGTTGAATTCAGCAGAGGTTTCTGTGAATTCGGCTAATACTCAATCCAGTGGTATTTCCATCAGCAATTGTAAAAATTGTACTTTAACTCTCAATATTAAATGAACTGAATTCAAATTGTTTGTGTTATGTCATTATTTCAAAGAATATTCAGTCATTGATTCACTTACCGTTCTGTTCACCTTAGCAACTAGTAAAAACAATCTACCGAACTAGCAACAAACAAGGTAACTAACAAAATTTGTTCTATCGTGCAAGAAAGGCGATTTCGATTGACGTTGATTCTTGGTTGGTTTGTCATTTTTGGACCAACCGCATTGGAATGACACAAATTGATGATGTCAAGACTCAGCTGTTTCACCGAAACTTGAACCGTACTCTAAAGCACGGTTCGCTTTCCAGTTATTAGTTGTATGGTTCCATCTCTTTCTATCCTTCCTGGTTGCGTTCATAAACTTACTCAGAGTAAGCTGTCCTTACTCTAAAGGGTTCACAAACTTACTTTGTCTTTCTCGGAGATACTCTGTGAGCGTTCATAAACTTCCTCTGGGTAAGCTCTGCATACTCTGCTATTTGGGAGAGTAAACACATACTCTGACAGCTGTGACGTATGATTTTCATTCTGTCCTGCTCTCGCAGACTTTTTGAAACTTGAATATTATTCGAATAAGTATTTATTTCTAGTTTTGTTTTCTTTCAATAACGAAATACGAAACAAAAAATTTTCCACGTGAAACAACTATTCTGTGGAATGAAGAAGTACAAGAAAGAATTACTTCAATGATTAATATATTTGATAAAATTGCTAGCAGTGAATTAATGAAGCTCAAAGTAAACTCAAACCAAACAGGAGATAATGTAGTTTCGAAAAGAGTTTCTCCCTGTATTGCAGAACCTAGAGTGGTCCGTTCAAGTTCAAATAAATCGAGAAATAAAAAGTCCCACAATAAGAGTTTTATGTACCTGATTAGAAATCTACATTGATATTTTGTTATATTCAAGAGTTAAAATCTGCCAAGGTTCATTCATATTCTGCTTTATCTTTTATACAATATTTTTTAACTACCTTAAATGAAACTATTTCTTGTTATGAAGTATTTAATTTTTTCTGAGGTAAAGACAATAAAGCAACAAAACATGTTATAATATTTTCAATTTTCTGCTTGCAAGAAAAGATTACAGATAATAACATCCTTTTTCATTGTTTCTATCTCATTAGAAGTATTTCAACGTCCTGAGAACATTTATCAATTCCCTCACAATCATCAAAAAACACGATTGTGCTCTGCTTTTAAAATAAAAGAAAAATAGACTATACTTTAAGGCTGACAAGATACATATATTTCTGGTCTATATACACCATACCAGCCAGTACATTGAGGAAAATTTACTTGTGAAAGCAGCTCAATACAAGTACTCCATAATCATTGGGGATCTCAATATGAATAACAGGAGAAGAAAACAACTGAAAAACTTCACTAAAAATTCCGATTTCGTGGAGATAAGTATCTCACCTACCTTTATAATGGAAAATAATGAAGACACCACTCCCGACGGATTCCTGTGTACTAAGAACATCCTACAGAATATAAAGAATATACAAGTAACCCCTGACTTAGGTTCCGACCACCTGGCAATTGAATTCCAACTAGACCTCTAATCCAACCCTATAATATACCCAATCGAAACGAGATACAACTTTTCTAAATGTCAAATAGACAAAGTAAATTCTGAAATGTGTCGCCTGATGAAATCTGAATTACCAATCACAATGGGTTACATCACAACGTTCATGCAAAACCTCTCTGAAATTATCATGAAACACTCTCCAAAGATCAAAATTAAATACTACAGCCAGAAAATTCAATCCTACTGAGGCTCATCAAAGTGAAAAAACTGATGTACAGAGAAATGACTGCGAATTGTGACCCCTCATTAAAGGCAAAATACACTGCACTAAATATAGACATCCACAAGCTCATTGGCTACTTCAGATCGCACAAATATTTAGAGGCCTGCAGAGATATTGAAGAACAAAAGGGAAAAATGTACTCGAGTACAATCAAGAAACTCTCCAAATACAACTTCCACAATGCCACAGACCCCATCGAAATAAATGGTAATCCAATAACGAACGAGCAGGACATTGCAGATGCCTTTGCAGAACACTTCCGGAAAAGCTTCGAATTAAATGAAGATCCAAGATTCGACGCTGACCACAGAAAACAAGTGGATAACTGGTACTTGAACGAACTCACAACATTAAGAAAAGAAGAAGATGATTGACCAAAATGAGTACTTCGAAGCACTTAATCATGGCAAGAACACCGCCCCAGGACACGACAACATTCCTAGGAATATCCTCAAAAAGCTGGACCTCCCCGTACATCTGGAGATAATAAGAATTTACAACTACTGTTTGCAAAACTCCTATTTCCCCAGTAGTTGGAAGAAGGGACTAATTATCATGATTCCTAAAGCAAGAACAGACACAAGAAAACCAGAAAACTACAGACCAATCACCTTGCTACCAGTAATTGGGAAGAATTTTGAAAAAATAATAAAATTAAGACTAACGAAATTTATGGATGACAAAATCCCAATCTTTCAATTTGGTTTCAGGAACAAATGCTCAACTATTCACCCTCTGATAATTCTTACTCAAAATATACAATTCAAGAGGAAAGAGGGACAACATTCTGCAGCACTATTTATGGATATACAGAAAGCCTTTGATAGCATTTGGCACTCTGGACTCATATTCCAACTCCATAAACTCGGCTGTCCAACATATTTGCTGAAAATAATTAATGACTTTATAGTCGATAGGTCCATACAAATAAAAATCGAGAACACAATGTCCAACCAAATCATCCCAAAGCAAGGACTTCCCCAGGGCTCTCCTCTATCACCATACTTATACAACATTTACTGCTCAGATATCGACAAGACAAAAGACAACCTAGAATCTAAAACAATTATGAGTACATATATATTACAATTTACCGACAATACTACCTTAATTGCACATGGCAAAACTATATTGGACACAGTGGAAAAATTGAAAAAGATCAAGATTAAAATGACACAATAAGTGGAGAATAAAAATAAACCCCGAAAAATTGAAATTTATAATATTCTATCACAAGATCAATCACAACTCGCCCACAATTTCCCTGGATAATGCAATACTAAACTATAACAAACTGTAGATACCTCGGCATGATAATTGATAGCAAGCTCAACTTCAAGATGCAAGTCAACTCTACAAAAAAGAATACCATTACTAGAGCTAGCCACTTTAGATCACTAACTTATAAAGATCAAGGCATAGAAACAAGCACTACATCCAACATCTACAAAATGATCTGCAGACCCATTTTAGAATATCGACACCAAATCTTGGGGCAATGCAACAAAACTACTCAGAAAATCATTGAGGTAGCAGAGCGGAGCAGTCTACGAAAAATAACAAAAATGAGACATCCCAACAATCCACTTCACAACCCCTCGAACCAATGCCTATACGAAAGAACCAACATAGAATCAATAGGGGATAGAATTCATAGATTGAACAAAAGATTTATCCAACAACAGCAAACATAAACATAATTGAGCCACTTATACACAAGATGTCACCTCTTCAAGTGCCCAAAAGGAAATTACCAGAGCGAACAATATTTGAATACTTGCTGAGTCAACTCTAGGATCCTAACACCTTTTTTAGTTCATAGTTTTACTAACTGTTTTCATGCACATGCTAAATTAATTAATACTCTCCAATACGAATGTATAGATGGGCAGGAAGACATAGGTGGTTAGCCCTTTGAAACATTGTTTCAATAAAGTTTTATACTACTACTACTACTACTACTAGACTATACTTCGAAGACACAACTAAAAATTTACAAGAGAATTTTTTCCTTAAACTTCTATTATTCATTCACGATAGCAACAATTCAATATTAAAATGATATATAAAATATTTATATACAAAAGTATTATTCATAACCTATACCTTTGTTCACATGTTTGAATGACATTTGTCAGAGTAAGATTGTGAACGACAAGTGTGGAGTAAAGACCGAAGTATATTTCTGATCAAATGGCCATACTCTTACTCTGCTCCCTGACTAAGTTTGTGAACGCAGCCCCTGTGAATTGTCAATTTTTTCTTGACTGCTGTTCAACCAACTGTTTAATGCAAACAGAATTCAAATGAGTCAGAACCAACTGCGGTCCGACACTGTCATTCATGAACCAAGCGGTCAACCGATAACCAACTGAAAGAGCCATTCGAAATTTCCTAAAGATAATAGACTCAAATGAAAAAATTAAATATTTCTCCATTTAATATTCTGCTTTAAAAATGGAACTGGTTCTTTCATATCCACTATATTCTCTCTGAGTTTAATATTTTCATTTGAAAAAGTTGCATGAAAAAAAATGTGACATGAAAATTATAACTTACTGGTGCAACTCCGAAACTATCGTAATGAGCAACAATAGCAATAGTTGAAACTTTTTCATCTATGCGATTATTTGACATCAGTTGTCCTTGAATTGTTGTTATTTTTGCATCTTTTTTAATACTGGATGTCCTAGGAGAAACAACAATTTGATAACCATTAGCTGCCACTGAGGATAATAATACTTCAGCTGCTGATTTTTTTAGATCATTTTTAGCCGAGTCCTCTGTTATCTCAGCAAATATATGTGCAAGTTCAATTGAGTCTTTGAGGAAATAAACAGGAATTGAAGTCTCTTGGTTCAGGAGAGCATTTTCAAGTGAGGTTAAATGCTGTGAAAAATGTATTTTCATTAATTCTATTATCATGCACAGGAAGCTTTATATCAAACCTCTTTATCCTCTTGGGATAAGGTGTCTACATCACTTGGAAGCAAAATTAATAAAGCTCCTGCTTTAGTAAGAACATCTTTTAATTGTGCAACTGATAAATCTTTCATTTTTGTAACAACACAATGTCTTGCTGATTTCCAATTATTAAGAGATCTTGCCTCAAGATTAATAGAAACTCCTCGACTTCCTAAAGGAAAATTAATTAAAACATGATAAATAAATAGTTACCTTTGGAGGAATCTCTGATTTTAATGATCTGTTTTATTTATAGTCTAAATGTTTTCCCCTTGACACACAGAACAATACCATACATTTGTGTCTGTGATGTAAAAGGATTGACTGAAGTACTATACATATCAGACATGGTCATTCTCCATGCAAGTGTGATATTATAATTCAGAGAAGATGGTAGAAATAATTTTGAGATAACTTCAATAGAAGAAAGTGGAAAGTGCAATGCTCCATTATGGGAAACGTTATTGTACCAATTGCTGTCCTATGATAAAATTCACCTTACCTTACCATTCAAATATTTCCGATATCAGAGGTGGCCCCAAAGGCCCAGAGGAAAACAATCTTTTTTCCAACTTACCATGTGATATTCCATTCAAATCATACTGTTGCATTCGATAGACAGGAAATTCATGAGATGCTTGGACCGGGTTTATAGGAGATATTATAATGAAAATTGGTAGAAAAAGTAATACATAGTAAGGAAGATATCCTTTGAAGAACTCATCAATTTCTTCCATACACATTTCTAATTTCTGGGGAAAATTCAGGTTTAAAATTATATATTATTCAAATGATTAGGAATCACAGATTAGAAAAATAAATAAGGTGAGGGGTGAAGTGTGAAGTGACCATAGATATAGATAACATGTATCTATATCAATGGAAGTATCTATGGCACAGAATATCGTTCCTTGGCGGCGTTCGGAATCAACGTCGGACGTTGTCCGACGTGCGCCCAAGCCGTTCGGAATCGACGTCAGGTAAATTTTACCCCCGTTCGGAATCACTTGGGGGGCGTTCCACTTGGCGATCACAACGCTCACGCTCACGACCGCTCTTTTCCCCATTCCACTTGCTTGCTAGCGCTATTATGTTAACTCAAGTGGAACGGATTATTGGGCGTTTTGGGCTGTCATGAAAGAAATGACAAGATTGAAAAAAGTAGAAGTCATTCTAAACAATAAATTCAATTAAAGTGTACAACAGTTAGGAATATTATAATAAATATATATCTAAACTGTATTCTGAACATCCATTTTCACTTTCACGCATCTATTGAGATAGGTCGTCACAGAACATCGAAATATGTGGGTCGATTTGAGCTTGGAGTGAGCGATGATTTTGCCGCGCTCACAAAGACCGCGGTCGTTAAGTGGAACGGCTAAAGGAGCATTTTGATCGTTGTGATCGCCAAGTGGAACGGCCCCTATGTTAACTCAAGTGGAACGGATTATTGGGTGTTTTTTTTTTTTTTATAGATAGAGAGTTTATTCAACATATTATACAAGTTGTAAACTCTGAAAAAAAACTGTGAGTTATGCTATATAACTGTTTACAGTTGTTGAAAATTAATTCAAATTCTAACGACAGTAAGTAATAATATTTAAAATTAAAATAAATTTCTTCTATTCTTCGTCACCATCGGTTTCTTCTAGTCTTGATCGGGAATCCAGTCGCATTCGCGAAGTTTTGTCTCAATTCGGTGTTTTCTCGTCTCTTCGGTAATTTTTTGTCATAGTTAGTAATTTGTTACCTCAGCTTCTCATGTAGAGTTGATAATTCTATGAATCATCGATCTATCTTCTGTGATCAACCAATTTTTTATTTCTCTTTTAAATTTTTTCATACTTTTCATTTGTTTTATTCGACTAGGTATTTGTGGGTAAAGTCTTGAAGCTAGGTATGTGCAGCTTCTCTGACCTAATCTCTTTTCTGCTTTAGGTCTTTCATACTTGCCATTTTCTTTTCTTGTGGAGTAATTGTGCTCTTTCAGTACTAGAGGTATCTTCTTCTGGTGAACGCTTGTTATTATTTTGCTCGCAAAAATCTGTCGTATATCCAATACTTTCGATATTTCATAAATCTCACGGCTAGGGAATGTATACTTTTTACCGTACATAATTTTCAAGATGCATTTTTGCATAATATCCAAGCTTTTTTTATGACAATCCAATACTCCCCCCCATCCAACGATACCATATGAGAGTTGCGACTGCACCAATGCATCATAAAGAATTTGGAGATGTCTTACAGATTGGATATTCTTTCGTATCACTCTGAATCTGTACGCTATACCTCTTAATTTTTTCACTAATAAGTTCATATGATCATCCCATTTTAAATGTTGGTCTATGTAGATACCTAGATATTTTGTGGCATTGATATTTATTATTTCTAAATCACTGGTCACTCGGAGTACTCCTAATTTCGGAAGTCCGACTTTATTGGATGAAAAAGCCAGATACTTCGTCTTTTGCTGATTTAAGGTAAGTTTATTAACATCAAACCATTTCTTCAGAACCGTCATGTCATCTATTACTTTCTGTTTCAGATTTTCCCATGTTGCATCCTCGTACATGACCAACATATCATCAGCAAAGCTTATGATTTCTCCATTACTTTTTAGGTCAAATATGCCATTCAAATATATTAAAAAAAGAACCGGCCCGAGCACTGTTCCTTGCGGCACACCGTAGGTGAGTATGTTGTTACCACTACAAGTTCCATTCACCATCGTCTTTTGTTTTCTTTCTGTAATGAAGCTGCGAAGAAGATTATTTATTTTACCTCTGAACCCGCAATCTGAAAGTTTTTCCAGTAATTTTGTATGGTTTACTGTATCAAAAGCTTTTGCTAGGTCTATGACTATTGCTGAAGATGGAATATTTTTATCTATGTTTCTATATATCACTTCAGTTACTCTTCTTATCGCATCTTCCGTCGATATCCCTTGACGAAATCCGTATTGATTTTTAGAGATGATGTTATACTTTTCTATAAAAGCGACCATTCGCACCTTGATTAGTTTTTCAAAAATCTTAGATATATTGGACACTAGAGTAACTGGTCTATAATTATTAATATTCGATTTGTCGCCTCCTTTGTGTAATGGTTTTACCATTCCAATTTTTAATACTTCTGGGAAACAAGCTTCCTCGAAACAACTATTCACCAAATAGGCTAGAGGTTCCGATATCTCCTTTTTAACTTGTTTCAGAACTTCCGAACGGATTCCATCAGTTCCCGCAGATTTTTTGGATTTTAGACTATCAATAATTCTAACTATTTCATCGGAGTCTGTGGGGAATAAAAAGAAAGACTCATTGTTTTGAATTTTCTCTTCCGTGAAATCTTCTGGTTCCTTTATTTTGTTGGCATATCTTTCTCCTAGTTCGCTGAAATAATCATTGAAAGTTTCACACATTTCCTGATCATCCTCCATAATAGTGTTATTCTCTAACTTAATACATTTAATTTGTGTTTCTTTATTTGGCTTATTCTGTACCCACTTCCATAGCGCTATTGGTTCATTCTGATTAATCTCGATGCTTTTCCTGAAATATTCTTGCTTAGCTTGTAATATTGATTTGTGTACCTTTTTTTTCAGTTCTGAATATTCTTTTTAGAGTTCGATGTTGTTTGGATTCTTTTTGATTTTTGTGTACATTTTTTGTTTTTCATTTATGTCCTTCAATATTTTCGGGGTAATCCATTCTTTTTTAATTTTATCCTTGTTTTTAGTTCGAATTGTAGTTGAATGTATTTCTATATAGTTTTTTAGAGTTTCTACAAAGTGTTCAGTTCCATTATTCACATCCCTAATTCCATATAAGTTCTCCTAACTTTCATGTCTCAGTGCATTTCTCAAGTTGATGTAGTTAGTATATTTCTTTTCATTTGTTAATTTGATATATTTTTTCTTTATTTTCAGGTCTGTACACAACAATATTGGATAATGATCCGTTATCAAATTCTGAAGAATAATACCATAGACATTCGAGTCTTCTGTTTGAATACCTTTCACAAAAAAATGATCAAGGCACGTTCTGCTGTCAGGCCGTGTGTATTTATTGATTAGTGATGTAAATCCAAAAGAGTTCAATATATTTTTGTATTCTTCTACATTATACTCATTGGACAATAAATTTATATTGATATCTCCAGTTATAATATGATTTTTACAATGTTTTTTTTTATCTAAGTATAGAGCTAATTTTTCATTAAATTCAGTAGTGGAATATTGAGGTGATTTATATATTGATGTTAACTTAATTTTCTCTTCTTCATACTTCAGATTCAATTCTATAGCAGTAATATCTCCCAATTTTACTATTTCGTATTCGAAAACAATATTTTGCTTTACATACACAATGGTTCCATCATTTTTATTGTAATTTCCTTCATTGTAGACGTGTTCGTAACCTTTTAAACTAAATAAGTTGATATCACTTACTCTGAATGTTTCCGTTAATACAATAATGTCAAATTCCTTCATAGTCCCTTGCAAAAATAGTTCAAACTCTTCAAAATTCATTTGTAAGCTTCTTATATTCATTTGAAGAATATTGAACTCCTTTTCAATTTTTAATTTATTTATTTCTTTCATGTTTTCAATGATAATAGTATCGTAGTCGTCATTTCGATATTGTCTTATATAAGGATCCATCTTCGTTTCCGAAATTTATTCAAATGTATAAAATATAATTTTAATAGTATACAAAAAAAATTTTTTTTTTCCCCAAATTAATGTAGTTCCATTATTCCAAAGCAAAAAACTTGTATATATAATATGTTTCTCTAGGATTTACTCACCGTTTTCCGTAGAGAAAAAAGTTAATTCTTCTTATCTGACGTGTCCTTCTGTCTTAACTTCCTTCCAGTACTCTTGGTCTTTGGAGGAGATCTGCTCTTATTGGAGAATACCCTTTTATGAGTTGCAAGATGAGGTGGTGTATTATGGACTTTCCTATTTTGTTCTTGCGTTCTCGTGTCTTCTGTCTTCTCTTCCCCTATTACGGTATTCTGTTCTTCATCCATTTTCCAATCATCATTTCCACAATTTCGGCTAGGTGTATTTGGGGCACTATTTGTTTTTAGAGTTTTCTCGTTTGATCTTTCTAATTCCTCCAAGGTGTACGATTTTTCTCCTATTATCAATTTGTTCCCTTTTAGGTAGGATCGTTCTGAATATTTTGATCTGGCCTCTTGTAAAAACGTTTTCAACTTTTGGACATCCTGACGTTGCCGCAGAGTCAAATCATTCGCAATTGCCACCCCTGTATTCTTTAGTTTTTTTATATTTTTGAATATGTTTTTTTTTCTTTGGTAAGAAATTAACTCTACCTTGATTGGGCTATTTTCTCCTTTTCCCAATATGTAATAGTCGTTTATTTCCTTTGGTTCTATCTGTAGGTCCAATAAACGATTTATTTCCTCACAAAGGTACTCCGCCGTTAATGTATTTTCTCTATTCAGTCCAAATATTATTATATTATTTTTGTTACAATATTGTTCCGTTTTTTCAATTCTTTTCTTCAAGATCTCGTTTTCTTTTTCTAATGCTTCGTTTTTATTTTTAAGAGCCTGAATTTCCAACAGCAGTCTCACCTCCGTGGCCGAAATAAAATTCTTGACATCCTCTTTAGAACTCTTGATTTCCTGTAATAGATCTTTCAATGTGATACTTTCTTCGTCCTCACTTTGTGGCATTATATCAGTTAAGTTTGCTAGTGTATGGTACTCTTTATTCACTTTCGACTTTGTTGTCACTTATCTCCGATATGCATATGGATGATCACGTGTGTACACAAAGTAAATACTCGTCTCAATATTTTCAATTTATTTTCACCTTTGCAGGTGAAATTCAGGAACGATCTAAGAATCGAATTACACCATAAGATGAAGAAATTTCTTATCCACGTTTTTATATAAGTTTTGTATTTTCCACTCTACTTAATACCTTACAAAACGATCAATAATATCGCTTATTTATTCTTCTGTCGCTCGACACCGAAAATGAACCGACAATGGGATGTCATGAAGGAAATGACAAGATTGAAAAAAGTAGAAGTCATTCTAAACAATAAATTCAATTAAAGTGTACAACAGTTAGAATTATTATAATAAATATATATCTTAACTGTATTCTGAACGTCCATTTTCACTTTCAAGCATCTATTGAGATAGGTCGTCACAGAACATCGAAATATGTGGGTCGATTTGAGCTTGGGCTTGGAGTGAGCGATGATTTTGCCGCGCTCACAAAGACCGCGGCTATATTTTATGTTCTGTGGCGGTCGTTAAGTGGAACGGCTGAAGGCATGGGCGTTCCGAGGTAGGGGCAGGGGGGGGGTAGCTGCCCCCCCTAGAAGATAAAATTACTGACAAGTGGGAATTAAAAACTTGTTACCTACTCTGCGCAAAGTGTTGAAAACACAATATATTTTCAGTCAAATATTTTGATTCGAAATTTTTCTATCTATAATTAAATATTCTACAACATTCGATATAGTATACTGTCAGGCCCGGTTTTACAATCGAAGGTTAACTTCAGGTTAAGGAAATTTTGCAGGTTAGGCGTTTTACAATAGCACGAAACGTGGTTAACTATCAGTTAACTTAACCTACACCGAAAGTGTGGGTAAACCTGAAGTTAATTCAAGAACCATAGAATTATTCAAAAATGTATAGGTATATAACCTAAAAACGAATGTTGTTTCGTTTTTCTTTGATTCGAAAATTATTTTGGTTGATAATTACACTTCAGATTTTCTGTTAATATGGATTTAATGGGTTATGATATAAACGCTTATAGCAGTGATGAAGAGGATTATCGTAGACCATTGACTTATTAAACAATGTCGTAGACCTAAGGTGATCCGTCATAGACCAAATTATTTCGATATTTACGACGATGATGATTTTTTCAAACGATTCAGATTATCGAAAAGATGCGTTTTGGATATTCTCAGCCAAATAGAACATTTGATAGCTCATCCAACTAGAAGGTAGTTGAAATGCAATACTTTTGTAAGTACATTTTTATAAAAAAGATTTTATTTTCAGAAATGATTGTCTATCTGCAAGTCAGCAGCTTCTACTCACAAACTATTATGCTTCTGAATCATTCTTGAGATGTAATGGAGATTTTGCTGGTGTCAGCAAAGCAACTTCAAGTTTGGTTGTGAGACGTGTAACTAGAGCTATCAATACTCTCAAGTATTGTCAGTTTTCCAAGGTGCATAGGTGCTATTGACTGCACCCATATAAATATTCAATCGCCAGGAGGTGATCAAGCCGAATTATTCAAGAACCGTAAACAGTTTTTTTCCTTGAATGTACAAACAGTAGCTGATCCGTCTCTTAAAATTAGGAACATCGTTGCTAAATGGCCAGGTTCAGCTTACGATAGCCCTATTTTTCGAAATTCTATGCTGTGCAGATCATTGGAAAGAGGGGATTTTCCTCACACTGTATTAGTAGGAGATAGTGGCTATGGAATTAAGCCTTATTTAATTACACCTTTAGCAAATCCAAGGACACCTTCTGAAAGCTTATTTAACGAATCACACATTCGTACAAGAAATGTCGTTGAGAAACAGTATGGTGTGTGGAAACGTCGCTTTCCAGCCCTTGATATGGGAATGCGTGTCAAATTAGATACAGCTCAAGCTGTGATTGTGGCAACAGCCATTCTTCATAACATAGCATGTGACCAAAAAGAATTCATCCCTCCAGTCAATGATGAAGAAGAAGCTGCTGTAGAATTCACTACAAATGTTGATCTTTCAGAATTTCCCGATCAAAGGCATAATACAAGTACTTCTACTAGAGATACCTTCATAAATATGTATTTCAATAGATTGAATAACAGAAATAATTGAACTCATGTATGCATAGACAAAACTGTGGAAACATTTATTAAACTGAAATAAAAAACTTTAAATATATTCTTGTATAAATCAATCATCGATTTTAATATTCTGCAAGGCACATTTCTTATCCATCAATGCAAATTTTCGACGTAAGATCTTCATTTTTATTTCACGTTCTTCTAGATACTCCTCTTGAAAATAAAATAAATAAATAGCTGTATTTAAGGCAATTGAGCTAAGTCCTTCAGACTCACAAAATAAATTATGTGAAATAAAAATGAAATTTTGAATTTAGAGGCTTACTTTGCTTTGTCCGTATTTTTTTCGAAATTGGCCGCCTCAGATCTTTTGATGCATATGACGTCTTATAAATTCGTTAATGCGTCCGACCTACTATTTAGATCAAAAGAACCATTTTTTTCTACCAACTTAATAAAATTTAAACTCAACTCATAGTTACGAAACCTCCATCGGTAAAATTATTGTAAAACGCCAGGTACGAGTTAACCATCGAGTGCCGGTAACCTAACCATAAAGGTTAACTTTCGATTGTAAAACCGGCCCTTAGTGACACAGTATAATTTAAATCTCCCGCGAAACCATCGCATCTCGTTTCCGCTTCCGACGAGACATTTAGAGCCATAGATGGCTCTGATTATCCTAGGTCCTAGAGGATTAGAGATGAATATGAAAACAACATCTAGCGCTATCCAAGGGCGTCGATAGAAATTTTTTCTGGGGGGGGTAAAAAAAATGTAGGATATAGTATATTGTCACGACATGCTCCTATGTAATGATTGTATGTCTTATTTTTCAGAAGAAAATATTTTCCTAGGGGGGGGGGGGGTAATTACCCCCATTACCCCCCCCGTAGCGACGCCAGTGGCGCTATCAAGATACGGACGACAGTACTTTTTCTATGTTTAAATTCTTAGGGTAGGGGAAAAGTTAAAGTTCCGGCCAGCATGAATTCGGCCTCTCATAGTTTAGTATCGGCGATATGAAATTCTCGAAAAACCAGGTGACATACAAGACGTGGTTTTGTTGTAATTGTAGCTATGTTCTATGCTGTTTCATTTATCAAACATGAAAGAATATAGATGTGTCATTTCAAGTATTGTAGGTATACGTATATTTTTTTGCTGGAAAGAAAACATTTAAAATTATCCTACGTTCTAGGATATCATTTATCCAGATTGTAAATTTAATCAAATCGCGTCCAACCGAAACAGCGTGATAGAGAAATGAACGTCCAAACACACAAAAAAAATTTCATATTTTACAGTCTACATATGTGACGTTATTCGAGAAAAGGGGCCTTATGGTCGGTTTTAGTTGCCGAGATGTTCACAGACAGTTTTATGAGATAATAATAAAAGTAAAATTTTTTTGTTATAACTTTGTAGTAACCAGCAAACACCTAAAAATTTTTTAATCGAATCACCTCTCTAAATAACTTAGATTTACTAAATCAAATCAAATTTATTATGCAAATTATTACAAACAAATAACTCGTCCATACCGAGAACAAGTCCCTTTCCTTTGGTACCGTCACAATAAGGGTATTATTTCAAATTATCTAGTTTTACTTAATTGGCGTTTAAACTACAAAATAACGAATTTTGAATATCGCAATTTTACTTTTACTGATAGGAAGTAGATGATATTTTAATGTGATTTTTCATAGGTATCTTGATCTTTCTTTTCGACCTATGCCTAAACATCGTAAAAGTAATTTTGTGTATCTATTTTTTAGCGGCAACACGCGAAAAAAGAAAAAATGATCGGGAAAGTAGTAGTGGAAGCGAAAATGACAAACATGATAAAACTACTCATTGCATGCTAACATTGGACAAGCGTCACATTCTCCAGCAGAATCTGTAAATATCTGTTGCTGACTTTTCTTCACCATCGACATCCCAACAAACTTATGACGTCAACGTAGATCCTAAAATTATAGTGGACAATGACTATCATGAAAATTATCTGGGATGTTATGTCGGGTTGGCTACCCAGCTATCGACGGGGGTGAAGAAAGGCTTACAGGTTTATGTCCGATGAGCGTACATCGAAATTATTTAAAAGAAAACATTGTGTTTTTGAAAAGACTGTCATGGACAAATTTTCGGCAAATCCGAGAAAATTACTGTTGAATCAATATATTTAAGTATTATGACTATTTTATATTTAATATAAATATAAATATAAATTCTGAAGTTTTTTATGAAGATTTTGTCCTGAAATGTGCGGGATACTGATGAGGCCCAACAAGGCCGAAACCGGTATATCTCTCATCTCAGTGACAAAATCTAATATCATTTCTCCAACCTCATGATGAAAGATCTCTGAGCCTGGGAATTGAAAATGGTATTCATTTCGATGATTACTATTTTGAATTCATCTATGTTTCAAAAATGTTCTAGATGTGCCTTCGTAAAGGCAAAGAATTTTCTTTTTCTTATAATCAAACTAATTGAAAACAGTGAATTTTCATGATTTTTTGTTTCAATATACCCAACCGACCATCTTCTCGAAACAGGTATGAGCTGCTCCCCCCTAGCTCAAATTCTGGGTACGCCCTTGGCTGAAGGAGCATTTTGATCGTTGTGATCGCCAAGGGCAGCGTTCACAAACTTACTCAGAGAGTAGAGTAAGAGTATGGCCATATGATCAGAAATATACTTCGGTCTTTACTCCACACTCGTCGTTCACAAACTTACTCTGACAAATGTCATTCAAAATTCAAACATGTGTATAGGTTATGAATAATACTTTTGCATCATATACATTTTTTATTTATCATTTTTATATTGAAATTGTTGCTATCATGAATGAATAATAGAAGTTTAAGAAAATAATTCTCTCTAGTCGTACATTTTCAGTTGTGTCTTCGCAGTTTAGTCAATTTTTCTTTTATTTGAAAAGCAGAGCACAAACGTGTTTTTTTATGATTGTGAGAAAACTGATAAATGTTCTCAGGACTTTGAATTACTTTTAATGAGACAGGAAGAATGAAAAAGGATATTATTGTCTATAATCTTCTCTTGCAAGCAGAAAATTAAAAATGTTATTACATGTTTTGTTGTTTTATTGACTACGCCAGAAAAAAATTAAATACTTCGTAACAAAAAATAGTTTCATTTGAGGAAGCTAACAAAAAGAAGTTAGAAAAATATTGTATGAAAGATAAAGCAAAATATGAATGAATCTTGACAGATCTAAACTCTCGAATATAACAAAATATCAAAGTAGATTCCAAATCAGGTACAAAAAACAGTTATTGTTGGACTTTTCATGTCTCGATTTATTTGAACTTGAACGGACCACTCTAGGTTCTGCAATACAGGGAAAAACTCTTTTTTTCTTTACCATTATCTCTTGGTAAAGTTCACTTTGAGCTTCGTTAATTCACTGCTAGCAATTTCATTAAATTTATTAATGTAATAATGTAATTCTTTCCAATATTTCTTTATTTCACAGAATAGTTGTTTCACTTGAAAAATTAATTGTTTCGTATTTCGTTATTGAAATGAAACAAAACCAGAAATAAATACTTATTCGAATAATATTCGAGTTTCAAAAAGTCCGCGGGAGCAGGACAGAATGAAAATCGTACGTCACAACTGTCAGAGTATGTGTTTACTCTCCCAAATAGCAGAGTATGCAGAGCTTACTCAGAGGAAGTTTATGAACGCTCACAGAGTATACTCCGAGGAAGACAAAGCAAGTTTGTGAACGCTTCAGAGTAAGGGGAGCTTACTCTGAGTAAGTTTATGAACGCAACCAAGGACGCCAAGTGGAACGGCCCCTCTGTGGTCAAAATCAACATAGAAATACAAACATCATTCATCATTCATCAAAACAAAATCATCAATTGTGATCATCAATCATGATAAAAGGATCTATTCAAGATTTTGCTCAATTGCAAAATCAATTGCATCAAGCTAGAAATGAAATAAATAATTTGAGGTAAATCAAACTTAAAAGGACAAATCTTTCTTTCTGACATTTGTTGGTTTCAGGCAACAATTAACCACATTCAAATATGAACATAAAAAAATATGTAATGAGATTTCCAATAAATTGGCCAATTTCAAGTGTGAAAACTGTAAATCCACATCAGGTGTAATTCAGCCATCAACGTCTAGCAATAGAATATCAGATTCATTCAAATACATCGGAATGATTCACACTGAATTTCCTACGAAGAGAGGTGTTCCTAGACAACCAAATATATGTAAAGAAGCAGTGGGGAGGTTAATTCTTAATAAAGATGTATTAACTAACCCCCATCATGCATTAGAGGGCTTGGAAAAATTCTCTCATATGTGGTGCGCCTCTTGAAATATCTTACTTTGAAGGAATCCTACAATTTTGTTAATTTTTCAGGATACTTTTTCATTTTCATCACACTGAATCAACACATATTCCTGCTAAAATAGCTCTTCCTAGACTTAATGGTATGAGAGTAGGAGTTTTTGGAACACGGTCTCCACATAGACCTTCACCAATAGGGTTATCATTAGTAAAAATTAATGAAATATCTGAAAATGTAATTACTTTTAACGGTGTGGATATGATGGATCAAACACCTGTCTTGGATATCAAACCATTCATACCACAGTATGATGTACCAAATGCAATAGCATATGGATATAGCTCAGGTGAAAGGCCCTCATGGCTTGATTCAAGTAATTGATATTCCTATATAACTAATAAGGATAATCTGAAAATCTTATAGTCATTGATGTGAAATTTTGGCACCATTAGAAATTGTGAATAAACCATGCTGTAGTTGAATAAATTTCAGGTGATTCTATTGAATTAGCTGATGAATACTACATGACAGAAGATCAGGAAAATCATCCTGTATCCAAAAATAGTGAATCTCGAACATTAGTTGGTCAAGAAAGTCAAAAAGATTCGGTTGCAGAAGCTGATGTTGATGTCTATAGGAGAAACTCTTTGTTTACTGATAGGTACGTAGTGATAATTTTTCATTTACATATCATTAGGAGCAGTTAATTTAGATGTCCTCCAAATACAAATAATCGTCAAATTAGTGTTAAACTTTATGAAATAAGTATGTGGATTCTTATTGAATTATGTATACAGGGTGTCCCGTAAAGACCACGTCAAAAGAAAACGGAATGTAGATCAGAATGTGCTCTACCTGATGTGAAAAAATTGTTCATATGAAAGTCTCACAGTTTTCGAGATATTTGATGTTTTATGAAAATGTGTAATTTTCACACTTAAAATGTTTTCTCTCTTGCGGAAGCTACAATTGAATACTTTCTGAATCAGTTTTTTCCGTGAATATTGTTGAATGATTACTTCAATTTATGCAATGAAAAATAACACAAAATATTATACAGGTATTCTGAAAAAAAAAAAAAATAATTTTTTGAAAGGAGTGTTTTTTGTACTGAATTCTATCTGACATGGTGTGAAAAAAAAGACACTAGACCTTTTCTGCATATTAGTACGTCTCAATGCTAGAGCAGCATCGAGGCTTTATTCAGAGCGGTACCCCAATCGCCGACATCCCAATTACGAATTTTTCATCCGGACCCATAATGCAATTGTCGAAGGAAGAGTTCCTGGGAGTCGTAAAAGTAGTGCCTGGCCTTCGATCGTGGAGGATGACACCATTTTGAGTGAAGTCGAAAATAATCCTTCAGTATCAACCAGAATGATAGAGCTCATGACAGGCATATCAAAAACAAGTGCTCATAGAATCCTGAGGAAACACAAATATCACCCCTACCATATTCAGAGAGTTCAACAACTACTACCCAGAGACTATCAAGCCCGAGTAGAATTTTGTCAACAAATGTTGCTGAACTTGCCCGCGAGTAACTATAAATGGTACCCTAATCCCAACTAAAAAAGATGTCAAATACCTGGGCATGCACCTTGATCAACGACTGACATGGGAAAAACACATTCAAGCAAAAAGAAAATGCCTAGACTTGAAACTCAGAAAGATGTACTGGTTAATCGAAAAACAATCAAGATTATCCATCCAGAACAAACTGACACTTTATAAAGCGATTCTGAAACCTATTTGGTCATATGGCGTTCAACTATGGGGTTGTGCAAAACCCACAAGACGAAAAGTGATCCAGCGGTTCCAATCAAAAACACTTCGATTGATAACAGGTGCACCATGGTACGTCACAAACGAAAGACTTCATGCAGATCTCGAAATCCCATATGTGATAGATGTCATCAAATCCACTTCCACAAGATATCAAGAACGATTGCAGGGACACCCAAACAACCTCATCGAAAACCTATACAGTGAAGGACCCGACAACAGAAGACTACAAAAAATATGGCCCGAAGACCTTCCACAGCACCACTAGCCTACTGTACAATAAGTAGAATTGTCGTTGGACATTTCACTTTCATGCCCTTAACAACATCAAATTTACTTAATACCATATATGAGTAGATTGTAAATATTCAATAAAGGACACAAAAAAAAAAAAAAATGTTGCTGAAACATACAGAAAATCCCAATTTATTCAATAATATCCTTTGGACTGATGAGTCTTCCTGTACTCAGAGCAGGTATATCAATCTGCATAATCTTCATAGTTGGAACATCGAGAATCCGCACAATATAAGGCAAGATAGATCCCAATATCGATTTACGGTGGATTTATGGACTGCCATATACGATGGAAAAATATTCGGTCCGACAGAATATCATTAAACGGCACCAACTATTTGAATTTTCTAAGGAACAGTGTACCCTTACTCTCAGAAGATATACCACTGGAAATGCGACGTAATCTATGGTTTCAACACGACGGGTGCCCAGCACACTACAGTCATCATGTTAGGGAATATTTAAACCAAACATATCCTCACCGGTGGATCGGAAGGGGCGGTGAAATTTTGTGGCTTCCACGTTCACCAGACTTAAATCCTTTTGATTTTTTTTACTGGGGTTTTTTAAAAAATGAAATTTATTCTAATCCCATAAGAGATGAAGCACAACTAAGGTACCGCATTCGTATTTCAGCAGCCAAAATAGCGGGGAGAAGTTTGTATGGTTTGAAAAGGTCATTTCTCAATAGATGCAAGGCATGTTTTAGCGAAGGAGGTAGTCATTTTGAGCACTTGCTCTAATAAGAATTCTGAATTTTTATTATTGATATTCTTCACAATACATTTGTTGATATTGAAGGTCATGTGCGTTATTACATTATATCATTGCAATTTAACGGGGAGACAGGTTTTTTCGGCTGAGGTTTTTTCCCCTGGCTCTATAGTATCGTATGATACTGGTGATGATGTTGTGGAATGTTGTAGTACCCCCGTTCCTTTTTTTACCTCAGCTTAGGTTCTTTTTGTTTCAACATTTATTGTATTATTTTAGCTCTCTTATTCGAAAGAATAAGAATAAGAAAATATATATATATATATATATTGTGAGATAATTCGGTGTTGAAAAGTAATAATAATATAATGTTTCGTGGGATAGCAACACTAAGTAGGTGGTGAATCAAGAAAACTCTTTTTTAGTACTTTCACTCGAGCTTTCGGAATACTTTATTCCATCTTCAGGAGCTACAAAGAAATGAAAAAAGGGGGATGAGCTAACAATCACAAAAAGGTAAAATATCAACAAGTTCTTTTTACCTTGGTCTAAACTGAGATTAAAATCATGATAACAAACATTGGAACAAAATTTGGGGCACACATTTACATTATTGAATTGAAATTAAAAAAAAAAAAAAAAAACGTCAAATACATCAAATTTGATTTAAGTTGAAAAACATAGAATAACTATTAATCATAAGATTAAAGGAGAATTCTTTAAGTATTTTCAGTGACAATTCTTGTATGAGTAGGTTGATGTTCATATTTGGAAATTCCATCTTGCTTGATCAAATAGGAATATACAATACTAAGAAATTTTATGTCGGTTCTATCATTGAAAGAGAATTGATGTTGTTGTATCCGTATCATCTCAAGGATTTCTCTCTTTTCCAATGAAGACTCAACATCAAGAATTTCTGGATTACTAAAATCCATATTATGACCTGTCTCTTGTACATGTCTGGCTAGAGCACATGCCTTTTTGTTCTTACGAATATCACTTCTATGTGATGTGATTCTTCCTTTAAGAGATCTCTTTGTTTGTCCAATGTACAGACCTTCACAATCAAGACAATTAATCTTGTATACAACATTGGACCTCTGAAGCATAGGTGTGTGGTCTTTCAACCTTGAATGTAGTTTTCGGATCGTCATTATGTTCCTTCTAGACAAGATTATCTTATTTTCATCACAATAAGAACGTAATATTTTCATAATTCGACAGGTAATATTTGGAATGTTGATTATGGATTTGAAATTATAAAGTGTATTAGATGGTAAAGTTACTGTTGGAGTTGTCACTTGAGGATTACCCATCTGTTCTCTCTTTAAGATTTTTTTTAACTAGAGGTGGAGGATAACCATTTTAAACAAAAATATCTTCTAGAATTCTAATATTATTATCATGAAAGTTTGGGTGAGATATCTTAAGTACTCTGTCTTTTAACTGATTGATGATCTTAATTTTCATGTTATAACTATGAAAGGATAGATAGTTAATGTATCTATTTGAACTCATTGGTTTCCTATACCAATCAGTTGTCAGTATTTGGTTATGACTTCTGATTATTCTCATATCAAGAAAAGGTAATGAATGAGTTGATGGTTCTTCATGCTCTATAGTGAAATTTATGTTTGGATCTTCTTCAAGA
Organism: Hippodamia convergens; assembly: GCA_038502775.1. Lineage (NCBI taxonomy): Eukaryota > Metazoa > Arthropoda > Insecta > Coleoptera > Coccinellidae > Hippodamia > Hippodamia convergens. The sequence goes on from CM076607.1 coordinate 73,792,693, forward strand.
AGAGACCGAGTACGAAATGAAGATGTTCGAGCAAGAATGGGAATAGAAGAGCCTCTCATGACCGAAATTGAAAGAAGGCAACTGATCTGGTACGGTCACGTGAAGAGGATGGATAACACCAGATTACCAAAACAGATCCTGGAATGGGTACCATCACATCGAAGAAAACGAGGAAGACCGAGGAAAACGTGGATGGAGGGCGTTTCCAAAGCCATGAACGTGAGAAATTTGGCAGAAAACCAATGGAGTGACAGAAGGTCATGGAAATTAGGCATCGGACAACGACGAAAGATGTTATAAAACCGATATATATATATATATCTTCTTCATTAAAGATGTGTAAAACTTCATCATGCATATTTGCAGGGATAGCACAAACAATATCATCAACAAATTTCTTTAAAAATGGAAAATAGAAATGTAACTTTCGAACACAGTTTTCTAAAATATCATCCATGACGTATTGAGCAATTATAGGGGAAATATTAGCTCCCATTGGTGATCCTACATTCTGTTTATAAAAGACGCCTTGAAAAGAGAAATACGTATTTTCATAAACAAAGTTGAAGAGTTGTTTGAATTGTCTCTGATCTAATGTTGTATGATTTCTTATTTATTTATTTTTTTTCAATTCCATTGAACGCATAATAACAAGGTGGGCACACACAATTTTGACTTTTGAAATAAAATCAGTTATAAAAAATATTTCAAGGTTGGAGTCAATCATTTCTAAATTATCAGATAATATCGCTTTAATTATACCAAGAAATGTTTGGTGTGAGTTTGTTAGACAACAAAATATTGTTTATAATAGAGTTTTTCATAAAAACAAGAATATTTTAACCAACAAATTAGAAAAATTGAAGAAGGAACAATCTAAAGTAATTTCTACTCAACCGAATTGGATAAAGAATATCTCAGGAGTTGAACTCCCACCAGATATTGAAAAATGTTTAGCTTTAGGACCAAAATTCAGCATAGCACCAACAAAAAAAGACTTTTCAATAGCCATTCTTCTTGCAGATATTGAATCAGTCTTCAAATTACAAAGTGAAATAGATTATGAACGATTGCTGTTGTGTACCAATACCATAACAAACTCTATCAATAAAAGCTATTTGGATCCAAAACAAAAGTATATCAGGAATTTGTTTGTCAAAACACGAAAATTTTTAAAAGATAACCCTGAGTTGTTAGTCCTACTCTCTGACAAAGGCAATGTAACTGTGGTAATGAACAGAAGTGAATATTCACAAAAATCAATTGACTTATTGACTGCTACTGATGAACAACATGAAAGTGAATGTTACACAATTCTTATGAGAGATCCGAGTTCTATTGAACAGAAAGGAAACAAAATGATAACTGAACTAAAGAAAAAACATTTAATAGATGATAATCTAGCTAGACGTCTCCATAAATATGATTCTGTTGCTCCAAAATTCTATGGCTTACCAAAGATTCATAAAGATAACATTCCCTTACGACCAATTATCTCCAGCATAAACAGTCCTACGAGTAATGTTGGTCTGTTTTTAACAGAGTTGTTGACCAATTCTTATAATACCCAAAATGATTTCTATGTGAAAGACTCATTCGAATTTTCTAGTTTCATTAATGAATTCCAACTTCCAGAAGGATTTGTTGTTGTTAGTCTTGATGTGGTCTCATTATTCACCAACATTACTAAAGAAAGGGCATTTAGTTCCATCATAAAAAAATTGGGATAAAATAAGAAATCATACAACATTAGATCAGAGACAATTCAAACAACTCTTCAACTTTGTTAATGAAAATACGTATTTCTCTTTTCAAGGCGTCTTTTATAAACAGAATGTAGGATCACCAATGGGAGCTAATATTTCCCCTATAATTGCTCAATACGTCATGGATGATATTTTAGAAAACTGTGTTCGAAAGTTACATTTCCATTTTCCATTTTTAAAGAAATTTGTTGATGATATTGTTTGTGCTATCCCTGCAAATATGCATGATGAAGTTTTACACATCTTTAATGAAGAAGATCCAAACATTAATTTCACTATAGAGCATGAAGAACCATCAACTCATTCATTACCTTTTCTTGATATGAGAATAATCAGAAGTCATAACCAAATACTGACAACTGATTGGTATAGGAAACCAATGAGTTCAAATAGATACATTAACTATCTATCCTTTCATAGTTATAACATGAAAATTAAGATCATCAATCAGTTAAAAGACAGAGTACTTAAGATATCTCACCCAAACTTTCATGATAATAATATTAGAATTCTAGAAGATATTTTTGTTAAAAATGGTTATCCTCCACCTCTAGTTAAAAAAATCTTAAAGAGAGAACAGATGGGTAATCCTCAAGTGACAACTCCAACAGTAACTTTACCATCTAAAACACTTTATAATTTCAAATCCATAATCAACATTCCAAATATTACCTGTCGAATTATGAAAATATTACGTCCTTATTGTGATGAAAATAAGATAATCTTGTCTAGAAGGAACATAATGACGATCCGAAAACTACATTCAAGGTTGAAAGACCACACACCTATGCTTCAGAGGTCCAATGTTGTATACAAGATTAATTGTCTTGATTGTGAAGGTCTGTACATTGGACAAACAAAGAGATCTCTTAAAGGAAGAATCACATCACATAGAAGTGATATTCGTAAGAACAAAAAGGCATGTGCTCTAGCCAGACATGTACAAGAGACAGGTCATAATATGGATTTTAGTAATCCAGAAATTCTTGATGTTGAGTCTTCATTGGAAAAGAGAGAAATCCTTGAGATGATACGGATACAACAACATCAATTCTCTTTCAATGATAGAACCGACATAAAAAATCTTAGTATTGTATATTCCTATTTGATCAAGCAAGATGGAATTTCCAAATATGAACATCAACCTACTCATACAAGAATTGTCATTAAAATACTTAAAGAATTCTCCTTTAATCTTATGATTAATAGTTATTCTATGTTTTTCAACTTAAATCAAATTTGATGTATTTGACGTTTTTTTTTTTTAAATTTCAATTCAATAATGTAAATGTGTGCCCCAAATTTTGTTCCAATGTTTGTTATCATGATTTTAATCTCAGTTCAGACCAAGGTAAAAAGAACTTGTTGATATTTTACCTTTTTGTGATTGTTAGCTCATCCCCCTTTTTTCATTTCTTTGTAGCTCCTGAAGATGGAATAAAGTATTCCGAAAGCTCGAGTGAAAGTACTAAAAAAGAGTTTTCTTGATTCACCACCTACTTAGTGTTGCTATCCCACGAAACATTATATATATATATATTATATATATATATATATATATATATATATATATATATATATATATATTTATCCTGCGTACCATATTGCGTCCATACATTGACATTGGGCCATACACAGTTGCGTCCTCAATGATACTGCGTCCGTATACCGGACGCAGCATTGTTTTTCTACAATATCTCTGATGTTTCAAGGTATTCAATGATGGGAGTTGCCGCTAAATATGCAGTGTAATCAGAGCTTTCCTTGATGAAGCAATAAAATTCATTCATGACTTAATTAATGAGTTACAACATTTTTAAAATCGTATTCGCGGACGTAGTAACGTGTGGTCCATGTAACCAATAGTATATTTTTAGTTCACACAAATTCTGCTGAGAGGGCGCTTTAGATGGTGAAAGTTCATATACATCCAAATATACATGTTTCATTTAAAGTATAATGTTGCGTCCCCAATCAGGCATCGATGCACAAGAATACATGCGGTTCGGTCTTCATTCACATCTAAAATATTTTAACTCCCGCCGATTCAATGTCGCTTCGGCTTTCCGTGCACCGTTTGCAGAAGAAATACTGTTATCGTGTCCCAACCGAAATCGTTTGTGAGCATTGCACAATCTGAAATGTGTTAACGTTTTCAATCACTCTCTTTGAGAATCTGGTTTTTCGATATTTGTTTTCAGTCCTTTCAAAAAATTTTATATTTTTTATTTCCTTTTTATCATTAGACATCTACACTTGATACACCTTATATGTTTTCTTTGAGTTTTGAACTGCTCATAATATGAAGTTGGATTCATTCAACTAATGAACATCAATATCATGAACTCATATTGGTATGAGTGTGATGGGGGGAAAAAATGAAATTTCATTTTTTAAGAACCAGGATTATCGATATATCAATTACTCACTAAACCTTTGTGGTAGTAGATAGAATGAAAACGATATAATTCATATTTATTCAATGAACATTTCATTACGAACAAATTGATTATGAAATATCTGTTTTGAGAGGTAGGGATATCTCATTGTTATCCTCGATTGACACAATCAATTTTTGTCATTGAATTGAAAAACATGTCTTCACTGAGCCAAATTTGAAATTGGTTTGCACCGTTGTCGTTTTGGAAATGAAAAAAATATTGTTCTTCAGAACAACAAATTCAATATTTACAGGGTAATGACTTTCAACATAGAGCGTATTTTCCGAATTTCGAAAAAATCCCTTTCATGAATGCTTCTATGTTCAAAAGTATTTCTGATCCATTCAAATAACACTGTACGATGATTTCAAATTACTTAACTGTAAATAGGTTCTGTTTTTGATTTTCCATTCACGATACCCAACTGTTTTATTTTTTTTACTGGTATGATTTTTCGTTGTTTTTTTTAATTGGTTTGTTAGTTTCGTTTTTTAATTCGAAAAATTTTTGTTTGAGTTGATCTCTTACATCCACATTATTTTTGAACTTATCATAATCAATAATTTTTTTTTCGATGAATATTTTTCTCTTCATGTGTTTTTGCTTAGTTTTTATATCAATTAAAATTTTTTCATGATTTGAAATTGGTGTTTCGAATAACTGCATCTTTCCTTCAAATTTTTGGGGTAGTATTGTATGATCAATAAGTGGTTCCTTCTTTTTGATTGAACATAGTTATTTGATTCTTGTTGGTGTATTATCAATGAAATAAGATACATGTTCGGGACATGAACAGTGAAACTTTTTGGGGATATTGTTGGAGTAATTTTCAAGCTTTTTCATTCTGGGACCTTGGGTTCTTAGAATCACGGTTGACAAGAAATGATTATTCAATGTTTTCTTCACAAATAACCTAAATTCACGCTCTTCAAGGTGAGGTTAGATGTATGTTTGAAAAATTGGCATTTTTTCAAATGCTTACCTCTTATCCATGCTATTCAAATAATCAAAAGTGTTTATTTAAATTACTGACGGTCCCAAATATGAGACATACCAGGTTTTTCATTTTGCAAACTTAGTAACTGTTTAAAATAAAATCAACTTCAGAATGAAATTTAAAAAAATACTAGCAAGAATTGAGAGCTTCATTTCATTTTGATAAATTCGTTAGTTGATGACCTTTCTAACGGTATGCTTCAAAATTGATGGAAAAATTATTTCTGTTTCGAAATACCGATATTACGTGAGCAAAAAAAAATTATTCAGAAGTATCAACAAGAATATAATATCTCAATATTGGTATTCTTGTTATAAATTTTACTGGAACTTTTCTCCTCTGTTCCTCTTCTTTTTTCCTTCTTCAATCGTTATGGTATATGAACTCATTTCATCTCATTGCTACAAAAACGGCGTTTATTCTTACGATTAACACCCCTCTCGGCACTTTTTCAACGAAAAATTAGAGACAACCCAAACAACTCATTTTCTAACTCGAAAATAGGTAGAAGCGGTCCGATTTCTTGGCCCGCACGATCTCCAGACCTAACTCTCTTAGGTATTAACTTATGAGGACAGCCAAAGCATTAGTTCAAGCTAAGGAAGTACCCACGAGATAGGTGTTAATCGAAAAAATAGACACTTTATTTCAACTAATGAGAAATATAAAATCAGACTAAAGGTCTTGGTAGTACTCTGTTCTATCGTTTTTCAAAAGTTTTAGCAAGGTTCTCATTGTATTATTCAGGAAGCTTTATAATCGTTATGTAGCTTCTTCAGAAGTGATCAGTTGTTGTTATCTTTGCATTTTATTTTCGATTCTTGCTCCTCATCATTGTATCTCGTCTAGATTGATCTTCAAAATTTATTTATGGACATCGACATCGACTAAAAATATTAGATTATTCAGAAGTAGGTTTCTGTAAATCATAATCCATAATCGTTTTAAAATCACCAGTCCACAATTATGGACAAATTGAGTCAGGGGAACCAAAATTTGTCCAATGTATTCGTACAAAGGGGAGGTATGAAAAAAGAAAAGAATCATATGTAATCATTTGACAAACTTCCGATTTATCGAAAAAATCTCAAATAAAATGGAACAAACGTCCGGCTCTTTAGTTGTGGAGGGGAGGGGAGAATGTGAAGAAAAACTAAATGATGACTTTTCTGTACTAAATATAATCGAATATTTTTTTTGCGGAATATATCTTATTTCATATGCAACAATTCTGAAATTCACTTGTTCCTCAGGGCAAAGGAGGTGATTTCTTCAATACCATATTATAACCGTTATTTCGAAAGTTTTTTTTTTTTTTTTGCATTTTAATATTGTAATAATTTTATTTAGAATATTCATTGTTTATATTTTCTTATATTTTCTCATTGAAATAAAATATTCGACAAAATGGAATTAATGGTTTGTATAATGAAGCATTACCACTGCATCAGAGGATAACATTGAGTGTATTTGTCCATAATTGTGAACATTTTTTTTCTATGAAAAAACAAATTTTACTTAAAAAACAAATTTTACTTTTTTTTCGTGAACCATATCTCATATTTGGGGTCTGGTAGTAAAAGAAAACAGTTTCAACAGGCACTAGATCGCCAAAACTATCATATCAGGAATGATACTTGACATTCTTGAAGTATAACAAATACATAAACAATTTATAAATCGATTACACATCTCCACTAAATACATTTCTATCATCGATCATCTTTCAATACATTAGTTTTCCCCATTACATCGAACAAATCTTCCATTTGAAACCATGGTTTCTTCTCGAGTTCGAAGATTAAAACAGAAAAATTTGATTTGTTTCATATTTAGATCCTTTCCAATGCAAAATACCGATGAAATCCATATTAATTGACTTCAGAATAAATGCGCTACGCTTCAATATTTCAATTAGAATTGATTCACTTGGAACTATCTGAAAGTGAAAAGAAATAGGAGAAAACTCTATTTCAGAATGTAATATACGGTATTTAAAGTTTCCACCCTTGAAATATGTAAGGTAATGTATGTATGGAATTCGGAAAATTTTATAGAATTATGTACTTTTCACCTAGAATTTATTTATTGTAGAATAATGAACGTTATCAATTATTCTTAATTTTCAAGATACTTCGGAGCAAAGTTCACATTGTACACGTCCAAAAGACAAAAAAATATTAAACATCGAAATCTGAGGTATGAGGTACAAATATGTCAACTTCTTTTACCTAGAGTGTTCAATAACTCATCATTATTTGAGATTGTGCTAATTATAGTTAGTGTGTTGGTTTATTCAGTCAAAAAAGTATCGACATATATTTCACCTTAACAACTACCCAAGTTGTTTCACTCAATATCAACACTCGCGAGGCGATGCTAAATGCAGATGCGAGCTTTGCCCTTAATGACTCATGAATATGTCATTATGGTCGAATATTCTTATGTAAGAATATTCAAGAAAAATGATAAACTTGGCAACAGCGCTGGACGCCATAACATGCTGAGTATGAAGGAACGAAAAAAACATGGACGCAATATTGTACTGAATATGAAAGCAGTATATTAACTGGACGCAATAATGGTTGCAAGATGAAAGGACGTCATATTGTACATGTATATTTCGTTCTTATTTCTGAAGATACAGATGATCTGAAACGGGCGATCTACTCAATTTTTTGCGTAGATTAATTAATATACTTCGATCAGATGTTTCCTAACTAGCGTATTTCTGGTGGACGCAATAAGGTCGTTTTATGAAAGGACGCAACATGGTACGCAGGATGTATATATATATATATATATATTATATATATATATGTTACACTCTAACGCCGAAACCGGACAATGATCGAAATTTTTACTCAGACCGCGAGGTGGCCATCGCATTTTACCGACTTCGCGAAGTGAGTATTTTAGTCGGTCAGTGGCCGATGCAAAATACTCAGATCGCGTAATGGGAAAAGATTGCCGAAGTGAACCGAAGTAAAAACGCTGTTCGGAGATTGAGCAGAACCATAATACCTACTTCGCGAGGTGAGCAATCACTTTTACCCTCGTCGCGTAGTGAGTATTTTCACTTTGCTCAAACGCCGAATAGCGTTTTTTTTTTTCCGAGAAGTAGTGCAGATAGAGACATCTAGTAGACGTTAGTAACAAAGTGAAATGAAACGCAGTTTTCAATTGAAAAAGCATGTATTATAGTAAAACAAGAAATACATACAAATGGTTCTGGGCACTTCACATTCTTATGAATGTTACTTGTTTTTACAAGAGGTGCTACCATGACATTTGGAATTACACTTTAATTGTAATTCAACACATTTGCAAGATCTGCCAGAACAATTTTTCTTGCAACCACATCCAGTGAAACCTTGTTTGGACCCGGATGACATCATTGCTTCTTTACGGACGTTCAGCTGTTCATCCGGTACATCGATTGTATTAATAAATTTACTAGAAGCAACTTGGAATTGGTTTCTAGAAAACTCTTTGTCTAGAACACCGTGCCTCGTACCGAGGGTAAAAAGGTCATCGATCTTATTCATGACTACTGCCATTACATTTCTAGGAGCCAGTCGTCCCCGATCAACATCAGGAATATTCACCAATACATTATCTCCGACTGAAACTGGGGTTAGTTTTCTTTCAGTGTTCTTCAACATTTTGGCTGCCTGATTTTTTAAGGCAGTTACAGAGTTCTCCCTTGTTGTTTCTATGGCTGATTTTCTAGAGCAAAGAGTACACAGGGGTAAGTTTAGGTCTTTTTCATTTGAACCACCATCATGAATGTGTTGACCACATTCCATGTAGCTATTTCCTCTGTCGCAATCGACATCACAAAATGTGATGATATCACTGGACAATGGTTCTGTTTCAACATGTTTATTGTTGTCTACAGCCCTTGACACTATTTCCGCAGCAGATTCATCCTCAATATGTTTTTCTTCATTGTTATTTCAAGCTTTGAGAGCTCTTCTTCTAGTTGTTCTTCAGTAGTAATTATTTCTAAGGCGTCAGCTGTCAATGGGGAATCTAACAACCCATTTTTCTGAGGTGAGCCAAACATTGCTTCATACGGGGTTCCCTTAATTCCACTGTGATAGCTGTTATTTTTCGTATTCTGTACAATCCTGAGACCGATGGCCCAGCCTGAAGTGTTATGGTCAGCCATCCAAGCCACAAGACTGTCTCGAACATCTTGATTTGCCCGTTCGACAGATCCCTGACTCTGTGAGTGCCTTGGTTTCCCATGAACTAGTTTTATGGCACTCCATTTGCTGGCTAGTTTCTCAATTACCTGAAAACCACACTTGTGTGGTGCAACAAAAAGTTTTCAAAATTTGATCTTGGAAATCGAAAAATTAGAAGCATGAAACGAACCCCTCGCCTGATTTTACTTATGACTGTATGATATAAAATACCAAATTCAAATAATGCAATATAATTTTTCTAGTAGTCAATACAGAAATGCGTGATTAATTTGATTTTTGGCTTGGCAACATGGCGGATTTTTGGTGACACTTTTATAGCAAGGGAAACATAGGATATGCTACCTCCCCTTCTTCTACCTCCATGGAAAGAAGTACCAACTCAGTAGGTTCTTGTGCATTTGTTGATTGTGAAATATTAAAAAGTCCGTCAATAATTTGTTTCTCTTTTCCCTTCCGAAAATATGCTCAATAATATACTTTATGCTAAACGCTAAAAATATCCTATGCTGAACATGAATCAAATATGCCAAATTTAGCATTAAAAAGGCTGAATTGACAACCATGAGCATAACTTTCACTTGGGGAGTGTTAAACTATCATGTGAGTCACATAAAGTTGATGATTAACATGGAAAACTGGAAATATCTCGAAAACTGTATGGGCACAAAATTCGAAACTTACTGTACAAATTGGCACAAAATAGTCACAATTTATCGAAAGAAGAAAATTTCCAAAATTCCATATGTGAGTCACCAACTTGACGCTTGACTCATAGTGAAAACTCGAACTATCTCGAAAACTGAATGAGCACAAAATTAGTAACTTACGGCACAAATTGGCACAAAATAGACACAATTTATCGAAAAAAGAAAATTTCCAAAATTCCATATGTGAGTCACCAACTTGACGTTTGCCTCAAAGAAAACTCGAAATATCTCGAAAACTGAATGGGCACAAAATTCATAATATACGGCACAAATTGGCACAAAATAGACACAATTCATCGAAAAAATAAAATTTCCAAAATTCCATGAGTCACAGCGTTGGTGACTCATAGTGAAAACTCGAAATATCTCGAAAACTGACTGGTCACAAAATTCGTAACATATGGCACAAAATGAGCACAAAATTCCTAAAAATATTTCCATATCAAAATTTCACATTTGAGTCACAGCGTCAAGTTGGTGACTCATATTGAAATTTCGAAATATCTCGAAAACTGAATGGGCACAAAATTCGTAACATACGGCACAAAATGAGCACAAAATTCCCAAAATATTTTCATATCGAAATTCCACTAGTGAGTCACCAACTTGACGCACCTCGATACCACTGAGTTATAAAAAAAGTTTTATATAACTCGAGACCTATTAGCATTGTATGAAGAAGTACAATGCTGTAAGCTACTTCCAATCTAGTTTTTCAACATTGTGGTGCAACTTTGTTAGCAAAAAGTTTCAATCATGAACTGTTTTCAATCATTTCATACATGTAAAGCTGCTATTGAAGATTTACCGTTTGTCTTCTACTTTGTGCCAATATCGACTGCCCGACATGTTTATGCGAAAAAATTCTGTTTAGTATTTACAACAAATAAAATATAGCTGCCTTCTTCGTAACTTCAATTCCATTTAAAAATTTGTATTTTTGCACAAATTTAAGAATGGTTGAACGTGAAGCACCTGACGGCGAAGAGGAAGACTCTGTTTCAAATACAAATGCTAATGCATCATTTCAACCAGAATCAGCCAGTCTTCAATATAATAACGAAATTCGAGTACCTAGATGGTTGGATAATCCTGTGGTTCCCACTTTAGATGTCAAATTCAGAATGTCATCACGAATTCAACTACGCCAATTTGGAGCAGAGGTAGTGATATAATTTTTTTTCAGTTGCAATCGTAGTATTATACTTATTTATTCAATCAACTATAGTCAAAACTGGTTATAACGACATTGAAGGGACTGCAAAATATCGACGCTGTATCCAGTAGTCGTTATAAGCAATATCTCTCCAATTTAATGAATATTTATTTTGAATGTGGACTATTTTCCGAATGAAAGTACAAAATGATAAAAGAAGACACTTGGCTAAAATTTCACTATTTTAATTAAAATATTCGTTGACATATATGTTTCGGGTTTCATCCCATTTTCAAAACTGAATACACAAATACAGAGAGTAAACATTGAAATTATTATCAGATAACAGATGTTAATATCGGAGATAGGCGGAAATCTAGCTGGTCATTTGCGATTGGCAGGTTCTTTCTTAGGGCTGAAGATATCTCTAGGATTTCCAAAAGGTCCAAGCGTTTACCTTTATTACCTTTATGTAAGATTTTCACATTATTGAAGTCAATGAAGTGGTTTGAGGTTATGCAGTGATCTGAGAAACCAGTTGTTGATTTATTTTTCAGGATAGATCTTTTATGTTCTTCAATTCTGACCGCAAGAGAATGGCCAGTCTGACCTATATAGAATGCAGGGCACTCATCACATGACAGCATATATACACCACTTAACTGTGAATCGTTCATTCGATCCTTCCCATTGAAAAAGATTGATCTTAGGTTTTTCTTATTGGTACATATAATATCAATATAATTTCGAATTCTTTTGCACAGTTGTTCGCTAATAGATGGGATATAATTGATGTACATAAACTTTTTGATTTCATCATCAATTTGGGGTGGATAGACTAAAGTTAATAATTTTGTCTGTTGTCTCCTGTTTATCGATTTGTCTATGATATCAGGGGAGTAGCCGTTGTTTTTGGCTAATGATTTGAGGGTTCTTACTTCATTCTCAAAACAGGTTTGTGACAAAGGGATCGAAGTTAACCTATGTACTAGGGTGTGAAATGCAGACATCTTGATCTTATGTGGGTGCGAACTGTTACTATGAATCAGAATATCTGAGAAGGTGGGTTTTCTATATATATCAAATTCAAGATGTTCATTCACTCTTTTAATCTTGTACTGATACGGGGAGGTTTACCAACGAAATGACGAAATACTTGATTCAACCTTTATTGCTAATAATGAAAAAAAGATATTGTTATAATTAGAAAATAAGTCTCAAACGCATAGGTACAATTCTCTCACTTACCTAATAATGAAAAAAAGATGAGACCGATTCAACTGTCCCAATATTTCAAAGAAATATCCCAACAGAAAACTAATCAATGTGGCTCACCAGTCTTTCACCGTGCAACGTATTCTTCTCCTTCACTTATTCAATATTCTCTTGTTTCCCGAATCGAGATAATTCGAAACAACAAAAACTAGGTGAAAAACTGGTGCGCGATCATTTCACTCAGGCGGGTCCCAGAGCAGGTCAACACACCGAACATGCACATTGTGGGTTGCCTAATTGAATTTTTCACGGGGCATAGCGGAAAACAATAAATCTCAGCACAACTTGCCCCCTAAACTTTTGAGAGGTGAGGTGTGAAGTGCAAAACAAGATGAAATGTTATTTCACTTCTCACAGACATGTTCACAGTTGTAGGAAAAACAGGTGATTGAGAAATCACCATGTATGTGGTTGGTTGTGAGCAAACGCACACTCAACGACCCGAACTAAAGTTTATGCATTATAAGGCTTGAGATGGGACACATGAAAAATCCCTCTTTCTGAATCGTTTTCTGGGTTACAGAGAAGGTAAGTGTGATCACGAATTTTTGTTTTTATAATGTATGGTCCCTCAAACAACAATAAAAATTTCTTTATTTCAGCTTTGATCGAAGAGGATGTGTGATTTGCCTTCAGCAGGACAAGATCGCCCTCTTTGAACGACACAAACCTGCCGCCAGGATTCCTAAAAGCCCTCTTCTCAGCTCTTTTGGACAGCGTCGCCTCAGCAAGCCTAAGTTTCACCTCGAGAGAAGGTTCTGACTGAGCGGAACAGCCGGGAACACGTAAGGACTTAGGCAATAATCTTAATCGTTCAGCACCACACTGCAGCTCGTTTGGGGAGTAGCCAGTCGACTCATGCACTATCTCATTCAAAAAATCCTGTACCTTGGATACTTCAAAAGCCCATCTTGAATGTTTATCAGAACAAAATGTCCGAAACAATCGTCCCAGCTCGCGCATCACTCTCTCCGAGGGGTTCGCTTGCGGATGTCTCACAGACGAATAAACAGCCTGTATATTTTGCTGACCTAAAGCCTTTTTCCAGAGATGAGAGGTAAACTGCGTTCCCCTATCACTCAGAATCCTGCAAATAGGTCCGTATTCAGGTAAGTAATCCCTCACCAACCGAGTGACCAGTGACCTGGTCGTGGCTTTCTTCAACGGAAAGAGAGCAACATGCTTGGTGAACAAGTTCAGAATCACAAACAGATACTGGGCACCCCTCTGGACCCAATGAGTGGCCCATATATGTCCACAGCTACAATGTCTGACTTGTTCGATGGTACGATGCTACTTTGAGGTGGCGAAGAAGAAAGAGCGGATGCTTTCGCATACTGGCAGATGTGGCAAGCTTTGACTACACGCTTTATGTTGCGATGAAGGTTTGTAACCCATATCTCAGATTTCATATGCACCCAAGTTTTATAAACTCCAAAGTGCCCTAATGCAGTGTGGTATGCCATAATACTGCGATCAAGAAGTTCAGATGGCATACACAATAATACGCGATCACTGTTGCTGTCATTTTTATATAGCACACCATTGTGAAGGAAAAATTGGGATTGGAGCTTTTTATTGGTGTCAAGTGACTGCTTGACTGAGCCCAGCTTGGAATCTCTTCCCTGGTACCTCGCTATGTCGTGAAGCAGATCCAGAAATTCTCTCGACAAGTCCAGAGCACTAACTACAAAGTACTTACCAGCCGACGTTGCCATTTCCATACAAGAGGAGCGCGACAGAGCATCAGCTTGAATGTTCTTGCTTCCGGCAATATGTTTTATGTCGAAAGAGAACTCCTGTAGGGCCAGGGCCCACCTTGTAATACGAGGTGATAGGAGTCTGCAGGATTTCAAATAAGTCAGCGCCCGGCAATCCGTGTACAGAGTAAAATGATCACCAAGCAGATATATTCTCCATTTCTGGAGCACCCAGAGAACAGCAAGCACCTCCTTCTCATAGGCACAGTATCGCCTCTCCCTATCAAGCAGGATGCGCGAGACACATGAGACGAGCCTCCTTTCTCCGTTCACGATCTGGAAAAGTATTCCAGCAATTCCAACATCACTGGCGTCTGTCTCAACGTGCATCTTCAGGTTTGGATCAGGATGATACAACATGGTGGCTTCTTTTAGCTCTTCTTTCAGATGGTTGAATGACTTCTCCTCAGCCTCCGTCCATTTCCATGATGATTTCTTCCGGAGAAGTTTTGTCAGTGGAGCTGACAATTCAGAGAATCTGGCAGTGAAGATTCGGTCATACTGGCACAGACCAAGAAATCTCTGTAGTTCCTTGACATTACAAGGAGATCGATAGTCCGCTATTGCCTGAACTCTGCTTGGATCAGGTTTTACTCCAGACGAGGTTAGCATATAACCCAGGTAGGGCATTTGATCCCTGAGGAATCTACACTTTTCCATTTTCAGCGTCAACCCAGCATCTTTGAAGCGCTGAAAAACCCTCGTGAGGTGCATCATGTGTTCTTCGAAGGTTTCCGACATAATCAGGATGTCATCAACATAGGCAACGACGAATCCACGGAAAGCTGGTCCCAAAACAGTGTCAATACATCGGGTAAAGGAGCTCGTGGCGTTTTTGATTCCAAAGGGTAGTACACAAAATTGATACGTTTTTGTCCCCACCATGAAGCCAGTGTATTTTTTCGATTCAGGCTTCAGTGGACATTGCCAGTACCCATGGGTCAGATCTAAGCTTGACATAAATTTTTTACCAGACATCAACTTTATTATTTCATTTATGGGTCTGGGTAACTCAAATTGGGATTCCATTACTTTGTTCACATGCCTGGCATCCAAGCAAACACGAACTGAACCATCCTTTTTTCACGGTGGTCATAATGGGAGAGATGTATTTCGGTGACGCACGTTCAATGACACCCCATTCAATCATTTGATTTATGGTATGCTCTACAGCTGGGCGATGAGCGACAGGAATTGGATACGGTTTTACAAAAAACTCAGTCTCATCCACCAACTTTATTTCGTGGTAGTATTCACTGGTACGACCGGGTTTGTCCGAAAAGATGGGGTCGAACTCATCCAAAACCCCGAGGAAAATTTTTTTCTGGTCCACACACAGATTCAGACCATCAAGAAGCCTTCCGCGCACCCGAACACCATCACTACCTTCAAGATGATTTATATTTGCTAATGGTGGCTGAGATGCAAAGCGAATAGTTCTTATTGCTAAAGACAGTGACGGAGCAACGTTGTGAACCACGGGTGCTTCAGGAACCCGAACTCGTTCATCGTTATAATTGATTAAAATGCATTCTTGGGAAAGCAAAATATCTACTTTGAAATGTCTTAAAAAGTCACATCCCAAGATTACTGGATGAATTAAGTTCGGTATAACCAAAGCCTCAAAAGGAAAATCCATTTTATCTATTTAAATATCAACTGGGCCTGAGCTATAACCTTTTGAAATTTTGTATGAAATGCGCCAACCACACGAATGCCCGTCAATGGAAAATATGGGATCACGTCGATGAATCCCTGAATTTGATTCCACACCTCATTAGAAATAGCCGTAACCCTACTGCCACTATCTATCAGTGCAAAGAATTTAAAGTTATAGAGGTTGACTAGAACTAATGGACAGTGATCCTCTGAGGAAGAGTGATCAAAATCACATTCCTCATCATTTAATAGATCTTTAAGAGGATTGTTATTTTGAAAAAAATTAAATTGTGCCCCACATCTAAAGGTGGGGGGCAACTTCGTTTCCCTGACTATCAGATTGAAAATTTTCATCACCTAGAGCATTTATGCTCTTAACATTTTGGTTTCTTTCAGAGAAACCTAACTTTGTTTGTGTAAGTATTCGGTTTTTGATTATCATCCCTTTGATTTGAGTAAAATCTTTTCGGAATGATTGGGTGACTTACGGGTTTATTTTTCAGGTATTCATCTGCTTGTCGAAGGCGAGAAACTGCATCCGATAGACTTGAACAACCGAGCAAAGAACAGGAGATATTTGGAGGAAAATGTGGAGCGATTGCATCTATTAATTCTTTGACTGTATAAGGTGGTTCCAGATATTTAGTGGCGGCAACCCAGTAATTAAAATGATCTACTAACAAACCTTCTCTGTATTCAGTTCTTTCTAATTGATCCTTTATTTTAATTTGCTTTCTCTTACTCCAAAAATGCGACAAAAATTCAGTTTTAAATTGAACATAATCTCTAAAGTAGTCAGAGTAGGCCTCCCACCATAGCTTAGCTGAGTTCTTGAAACAGTTTCTGAATAGTATTTTCAAATTGCAAAAGGAAATTGTATCAACTGCAACGCCGTTTTCTAAAAAATTCAAGAATTCAGGCGCCTGGAGGCCACTCTCGCCGTCAAAGTCAGGGAGAAGCTTGCTGAAATCACCCAATGAGAAAAGCGACGCGTTCAGGTTTAAGTTAGAAAATTGTGATGGTATGTTATTGAGACCAGCCTGTATATTGTATGCATGATTTCTGTTCGGATGTACAGTATCATTAGGAGTATTGTTTCGATCACCTAGTGTACAATGATTTTGAAAAGCATTTTTTACAGATTTATCAACAATATTTGAGATTAAGTTAACAAGATTTTCCGAACATGGTTCATTTTCATACTCGCGTTGCCTATATCTTGGAGGAGGTATGTTGAAGCAATGAGCATATGCCCCCAAGTTATCAGGAAAATTATTGGTCCAGACTGATGATGTTGTCTCCTTATGAAATTGAAATCAATGTTACCTGGCTGATTTGTCCTACTTCTGTCTGTTTTCGGAGTTTCATATGTTGAGGTTGTAGGCCGTTTTGGTATCGCCCCCAAATTGATTGGCTTTGGGGGTTGAGCATCGTCCACTTCACTGGAAATATTAGGGAGAGCATCTGCTTGTTCACCACTTTCCTCCTGTTTCTTCTTCGTACTTCGTAAGTTATACATTTCGTTCTGTGTTGAATTATCGTCCTTTGTTGGTCCCATTTGTTGAGCGCCAAGATGTACTGATACGGGGAGGTTTACCAACGAAATGACGAAATACTTGATTCAACCTTTATTGCTAATAATGAAAAAAAGATATTGTTATAATTAGAAAATAAGTCTCAAACGCATAGGTACAATTCTCTCACTTACCTAATAATGAAAAAAAGATGACCGATTCAACTGTCCCAATATTTCAAAGAAATATCCCAACAGAAAACTAATCAATGTGGCTCACCAGTCTTTCACCGTGCAACGTATTCTTCTCCTTCACTTATTCAATATTCTCTTGTTTCCCGAATCGAGATAATTCGAAACAACAAAAACTAGGTGAAAAACTGGTGCGCGATCATTTCACTCAGGCGGGTCCCAGAGCAGGTCAACACACCGAACATGCACATTGTGGGTTGCCTAATTGAATTTTTCACGGGGCATAGCGGAAAACAATAAATCTCAGCACAATCTGAATATCCAAAAAATTCAGACACTTGTTCTCATCCTCAACCTCAAAGGGTGAACTGAATAGAATTATAAAAAGGAGTTCAATAGTTCCAAAAATGATTCTATACGATATCCAGCGAGATCTGATAGTGGAAGTCAACAACTAAATGTACGCTTACAAGGTTATGAATATTTTCATTGGCTCCCGTTTAGTGCTTTCTCCGCCTTCTCAGATCTGTATTAGGTACGACAATTGAGTGATTTATTTATGAATATATATTTCAAAATTATTGTTCGTTTTTGATTCCATGTATGTACTTACAAAGTCGGCTATAATCCGCCAACACGAGCCAAGCGAAGCGCGGCGCCGGGGCACTACCTATCTTTTATCGAAGTGTTTCGTCACTCATAAACTTGAGTTTTGGATATAGAAGATGCCAATTGATCGACAACATATTTATCATATTCAGCCTTATGCAGTGCCACTTATTGTAAAAGTTCTACTTTGAGCATTTCGTCATCGAAGTGGATATTTTTTGATCCTAACCAATCTTTTATTTTTTTTCAAAGATTTTAAAAAATTTCGTCTTCATAAAATAATCTCTGCTCGTTCTAATAAAGCACTATTTCAACCCCTACGTACATATTTGAAATCTAATGATTTTAGAAGTTTATGGAAAGTACTTCGTTTAAAAATTTGGCAAGCTTTCGTCGTCATTAACAGCTCCAAGAACCTTGTCTATAGTTGGTATCTCGTTCCGAAAAAAAAATTGATGTACAATTCGTCGTATAACAGTTTTATCGCAATCATTCACTTTGTCCTGTATGGTTTTTCTGGGCTTATTCTTTTTCGGTGAAGAAAATACTGCTGTACTATTTTTCTTTTCCCTAATAATTCTGTACACAGAAGCTTCACCTACTCCGCTGGTAGAAGAAGTCTGTTTAACTATTTCCGATATTAAAGCTTCAGGACGCGATTCCATTGTCGATGTATAAATATTATTTATAATGCTTTTTTCCGTACTACTAAATGAACGTTTTTTTGATCGCTTTTTTGTTGTAAATTCCTGGGCAGAATGTGTAGAACTCGTCATTGTTTTTAAAATTATAACACGCAATATGTTCGATTGAACGCGCCGATATGGGCAATCACCACGAAAGATATTTATCGACTGAACTGAAATCTGATCTATCTATGTAGCGTATGGTTAACATGGAAACATAATTCTTCGGAAAAACTGAAATCTGAAACATTGAAGATTAAACCCGGTTCTGACGAATTTGGCTCCGCCTTGTTGTTTTGAAGCGGTATCGTCTCTCGATGGATGAAGTGTAGTTCCGAAGTCGTGCCAGTCCATATACAAAAAACGTCATCCACATATCGTTTCCAGTATAATACGAATACATTCAATGTAACGTTCAGCAAGGAAAATATTTTTTTTTCTAGAGCTGTCATGAAAATTTTACTGAATAAATTAGATGAAGGTGAACCCATTGGTAAACCATCTAATTGTTGGTAAACATTATCATTGAACTTAAAGTAGCTTTGTCCTAGGCATATCTTAAGGAGTCTCATTGCCTCTTCCTTCATGTCTACTGTGATAAAAGTATTTTCATTGAGCTGTTGGTTTACTGGGTACTCGACTTCTGTAGTTGGTATTGTCGGAAATAAGTTTACTACATCAAATGAAACTAATCTGGCATTTGTGGGGATTGTCAGTGTTTTTAAGTCATCTGTCAGTTGAATACAATTTTTGACGGTTGCATCATGTGGAATCATATCTGGTAATATTGAATTTAAATATTTACATAATTTTGAGGCTGGTGCATTGGTGTATGATACAATAAGTCTCATTGGGTATTGTCGGGTTCATCACAGTCAAAGAGGCGTTCACTTCAGATAACAAGTTAGGGCAATTCTTGATAGTCTTTTTCACTGCGCATTGAAATTTTGAGGTGGGGTCAGATTTTAATTTTTTGAAGTTGTTAGGATTTATTGAATTTTCTGTTTTTCTTAAATAGTCATTTTTATATAAAATGGTAACAGTATTGCCTTTGTCAGCTTTTGTTATTATCAAGTTATTATCTGTGGCTTTTTTCTTTATTTGTTTAAGAATTTTCATCTCCCTGTTATTATTATTGAACGTCGCATTAGATATAATTTCCGCGCATAGTGATTTTTCTAGATTTTGTTTGTTAGGGGATTCAATTTTGTTCAGGGCTAGTTCTACATTTACAGCTAGGTCTTTCAGGTCAGTTTTATTAAATTTATTTGGGCAATACTTTTAACCTTTCCCTAAAAAGTCTAATTCGTTCGTTTCAAAATGAACACTTGTGAAGTTCTTCACCTTTTCATAAAAGTACATATTTGTTTCACTCACAAATGATGCCGAACCATTTTCCTGCAACCGCTCATTCTCCAAGAGATTATTCAGTTTTTTAAGTTGAATTAGATACTGTTTATGTCCTAAAAACCTCACTTCTTCTCTGATGGCAAAGTCCAAATAGTCAAACTCGATGGGGGTGGTCCGATAGGCCAGTTCACTGTGTATAACCTTCAGATGAAGTTTTTCATTCTCTCTTATCCTGTACCACTTTTTCATCTCCAGCTTGATCCAGGTTTTTATCGCTGCGTTCACCGCCGATTTCGCTTGGGGTGATTTATGTTTACAGTTATTTTCATGTATTTCGGTTTCAAGTTATTCAACAGGCACTGTTTGTTGAACCATAGGTGGTTGTTACATTTTGTGATCTTCGAAAGTACCTTTCTATAATATATTGCGAAGCGTGGAGTGCTTGCATTCTTGATAATTGAAATTGATTCCTCACACAACATTTGATGAAACATGATAAGTTAAATGATAAAAGAAGATAAAACACTTTGCTAAAATTTCACGATTTTAATTAAAATATTCGTTGACATATTTTTTCCGGTTTTATCCTATTTTCAAAACTGAATACACAAATACAGAAAGTAAACATTGAAATTATTATCAGATAACAGATGTTAATATCGGAGATAGGCGGAAATCTAGCTGGTCCTTTACGATTGGCAGGTTCTTTCTTAGGGCTGAAGATATCTCTTAGATTTCCAAAAGGTCCAAGCGTTTACCTTTATTACCTTTATGTAAGATTTTCACATTATTGAAGTCAATGAAGTGGTTTGAGGTTATGCAGTGATCTGAGAAACCAGTTGTTGATTTATTTTTCAGGATAGATCTTTTATGTTCTTCAATTCTGACCGCAAGAAAACGGCCAGTCTGACCTGTATAGAATGCAGGGCACTCATCACATGACAGCATATACACACCACTTAACTGTGAATCGTTCATTCGATCCTTCCCATTGAAAAAGATTGATCTTAGGTTTTTCTTATTGTTACATATAATATCAATGTTATTATTTCGAATTCTTTTGCACAGTTGTTCGCTAATAGATGGGATATAATTGATGTACATAAACTTTTTGATTGGATAGACTAAAGTTAATAATTTTGTCTGTTGTCTCCTGTATATTAATTTGTCTATGATATCAGGGGAGTAGCCGTTGTTTTTGGCTAATGATTTGAGGGTTCTTACTTCATTCTCAAAACAGGTTTGTGACAAAGGGATCGAAGTTAACCTATGTACTAGGGTGTGAACTGCAGACATCTTGATCTTATGTGGGTGCGAACTGTTACTACTGAACGCTACAGCGAGGAAAATATTTTCTTTTCTAGAGCTGTCATAAAAACTACTAGGTATCATACTGGAAACGATATGTGGATGACGTTTTTTGTATATGGACTGGCACGACTTCGGAACTAGAATCATTTTTGGGAACTATTGAACTCCTTTTATAATTCTATTCAGTTAACCTTTGAGGTTGAGGATGAGAACAAGTGTCTGAATTTTTTGAATATTCAGATTGAAAGAGTGAATGAACATCTTGAATTTGATATATATAGAAAACCCACCTTCTCTGATATTCTGATTCATAGTAACAGTTCGCACCCACATAAGATCAAGATGTCTGCATTTCACACCCTAGTACATAGGTTAACTTCGATCCCTTTGTCACAACCTGTTTTGAGAATGAAGTAAGAACCCTCAAATCATTAGCCAAAAACAACGGCTACTCCCCTGATATCATATGGTACCCCGTTCCTTTTTTTTACCTCAGCGTAGGTTCTTTTTGTTTCAACATTTATTGTATTATTTTAGCTCTCTTATTCAAAAGAATATATATATATATATATATAAAATAGGTTTAGGAGGTTTTTGGGAATCTCGGTCTTATCAAGGTAAGTAATACACTTCTATATCATTCCGAGCTTTCGGTAATATTTATTACCTTTTTCAAGGAGCTGTAACAAATATAAAACCAAATGTTTATATTTGTTACAGCTCCTTGAAAAAGGTAATAAATATTACCGAAAGCTCGGAATGATATAGAAGTGTATTACTTACCTTGATAAGACCGAGATTCCCAAAAACCTTCCTAAACCTATTTCATATATTACGGTCAATAAAAAATAATTTATCCATTATATATATATATATATATATATATATATATATATATATATATATATATATATATATATATAGACAAATTAATATACAGGAGACAAAAGACAAAATTATTAACTTTAGTCTATCCACCCCAAATTGATGATGAAATCAAAAAGTTTATGTACATCAATTATATCCCATCTATTAGCGAACAACTGTGCAAAAGAATTCAAAATAATAACATTGATATTATATGTACCAATAAGAAAAACCTAAGATCAATCTTTTTCAATGGGAAGGATCGAATGAACGATTCACAGTTGAGTGGTGTATATATGCTGTCATGTGATGAGTGCCCTGCATTCTATATAGGTCAGACTGGCCATTCTCTTGCGGTCAGAATTGAAGAACATAAAAGATCTATCCTGAAAAATAAATCAACAACTAGTTTTTCAGATCACTGCATAACCTCAAACCACTTCATTGACTTCAATAATGTGAAAATCTTACATAAAGGTAATAAAGGTAAACGCTTGGACTTTTGGAAATCCTAGAGATATCTTCAGCCCTAAGAAAGAACCTGCCAATCGTAAATGACCAGCTAGATTTCCATCTATCTCCGATATTAACATCTGTTATCTGATAATAATTTCAATGTTTACTCTCTGTATTTGTGTATTCAGTTTTGAAAATGGGATAAAACCCGAAACATATATGTCAACGAATATTTTAATTAAAATCGTGAAATTTTAGCCAAGTGTTTTTGTCTTCTTTTATCATTTAACTTATCATGTTTCATCAAGTGTTGTGTGAGGAATCAATTTCAATTAGAAAGTACAAAAGTCAAAAAGAGTATTTATTATGAAAAACAAACAATACTATTATTTTCTTTAAAAATTGTTAATTTTGGTTTGTTCATTCTGAAGCTGACTCTCGAAAGTATTAAAGTCGTGTTCACGACCTTGGGTGTATAATTAAAAAATTAACAGGTTCTGAGGTCTAATTAGGATGAAAATTGTAGGGTTTTATTTGACTAGGAAAATCACATAGTATGTAAGTACCTACTTGACTGTTTTTATTAGTTTTTGCGTGAATCGTGCTATGTCAACTTGACTTTCTGTTTGATTTCTGAAAGTTTACGTACATGATTGTTTTTGTGTTTTTCATTTTTATTCTTTGTATATCACCTATTGATATGTACATATATACCGTTTTAGATTTTTCTGATTACTTTTATATATCAGACGATTTTTATATCAAATGTAACACCATTTTTCTACTGTTTCTTATAGTGCCCTGATGAAGTTTATAAAATAAACGAAACGTCGGCCGATACATAGTTGGTTTTCATCCTAATTAGACCTCAGAACCTATTAATTTCTCGAAAGTATAATGCATTTTACGTTTCATTTCTCTTAAGAGTCGGATTAACCTCAGAATTGAAACTCATTGTTGAAAGCAACAAATTGTAAAGTTGTTACAGCTTTAACGGCCTCGCAAAATGATGTTAGTTGAAACTATTCTTCTTGGCATCGTTGACAAACTTACACAGAGAGTGGAGTAAAGCCGGGTCCAGACTATGTAACAAAACATGTCATAATATAGCAAAATCATATAACTTGTTAGAGAAATTCAAGTGAAAAAGTTATATAACACAATGTTATACAACATTTTTCTTGTTTGTTATATAGCAAATTTAGAAAGTTATGTCTCTTTGTTATATAACACGCCGCAACTTGTCCACACTTGTGTTATTAAACATTTACTGCAGCGCAGGCTAGCCAGTCAGCTCATCTGCCAATCTTTCTTTTCTCCTTTCTTTTACTGGTATTGCATCTCGAAATGTTCTGTCTTTTTCTGCCTTTTTTATGGCCGATTCTATTTATCAGGTATTCGAAATCAGAACTTATCATCCTTAGGAACTTTTCAAATCTACCATCACATTTAATGTCCCCGGTCAATGGGTTTATGTTATCCATTGCTAGATCCTTCAAAAGAGTTATTCCACTATATGTTCGTCTAGCTCTTAATGATGGACGTACCCAAAATATCTGTACCTATACAGGGTGTACCAAGTTCGACGGCCTATTAGGCGTTTCTGGAGAACTAGACTTATTTGAAATCTGAAAATTGAGATTATGATATTGTTTGACATTATCTACTGAACTAAAATATTCTTGGAGCCTGACCACTCTCAGTTATACAGGGAGCGAAAAAAAATTTTTCAAAAAAATTTTTTCTGTTTTTTTGTTTTTTAATTTTACAGAGTATGCAATTCTGAATACATTCGTACTCAAATCGTTGCATTCGTCGAAATACTTTACAAAATATCGAGAAAAACCTGAAGAAAAGGAGAGAAAAGAGTATTCGGTATTATGTTTGTTATTCCTAATCTAGATACCTTAAGCACAAACCGTTTTCACATTTTTGAAGTCGAAGAATGTGGAAATATTGTACATTTTTTAGAATTTGAAAAACTCGTCACAGGGAGTTCCAAATGTTGTGTCAAAAATTGGAATCAAGATTGGCCCATAACTTTCGTTTTTCAAATTAGAACCCTATTTTTTATGATTGCTTTGGATTGTACGAAGAAAAATGATGATATGTTCTAAACATGTTAATGCTCCTAAATTGATAATTCTTAAGTTATTTAGGATTTTCTGATTTTATGTCGTACGTAGCGTCAAAATTCATTAAATCTGTTTCATATCAACTATGACCTTAGTCATAGAAGATAAATTATTCCAATAACTCACTAGTGACACACCTTTTTTTTAATTCATTAATCATTGTTGTTATGAAACAGATTTCATGAATTTGACGCAACGTACGACATTGAATCAGAAAATACTGAATAACTCAAGAATTATTAATTTTAGGAGTATCAACATGATGGAACATTTTCATTATTTTTCTTCGCCGAATCCAACGCAATCATAAAAAATAAGGTTCTAATTTGAGAAACGAAAGTTATGGGCCAATCTTGATCCCAATTTTTGACCGAACATTTGGAACACCTTGTGACGAGTTTTTCAAAATTCTAAATATATAGAATATTTCCACTGTCTTCGACTACAAAAACGTGAAAACGATTTGTGCTTAAGATATCTAGATTAGAAATAGCAAACATTATACCGAATACTTTTAACTACTTTTTTTGTTTAGTTTTTTTTTATATTTCGGAAAGTATTTTGACGAATGCAACGATTTGAGTACGAATATATTCAAGTGTGTGTCATCAGTGAGTAATTGAAAACAATTTTCTTTTATGACCAAGCTCATAGTTGATATGAAACAGATTAAATGAATTTGACGCTACGTACGACATAAAATCAGAAAATCCTAAGTAACTCAAGAATAATCAATTTTAGGAGCATTAACATGTTAGAATCATTTTTCTACGTACAATCCAACGCAATCATGAAAAATATAGGGTTCTAATTTGAAAAACGAAAGTTATGGGCCAATCTTGATCCCAATTTTT